>LPNX010075735.1:76134-119787 GCA_001517045.1 Pseudotsuga menziesii
TCAGGTCCTAGCTTTGAGAGGATGGCTAATACAAGCTGATCATTTTTCTTTTTGATACCACACTGCTTCAGCTGCAAAACTAGTGCTTTGAACTTGGAGAAATATAGCTACAGGGATTCAAAGCTATTGGGACTCAGAGAAATCAGCTCATTCTCGATCTGATGTCCCCTCATCTCATCTGTCTTTCCAAAAAGATCAGAAATCTTCTCCCATACTTGATCCGGTGAAGTTAATCCATCGAGATGGAAAAGGAGGTCTCGAGAAATACTGAGACATAGGAGGCCATAGGCCTCATCTCTCCGATTGTGCCATTTGATCTTCTCTACAGTAGCATTGGGATCTGCTTCTATAGCCATAGTCATCCTGTAGAGGCCTTTCTCTCTCAACAAGATCTCCATCTCTGCTTTCCATTCAAAAATGTTGAAGGGAGTCAAGATAGTTTTCTGTGAATCCATAGCTTTAGAAAATCTGTCCCGGCTGTTAGTAGAAGGCTCCCAGTCTTGATGTCGAACCTGCAAAACAATTTTTGAAGAAGAGTAACAACCTACAATGGCTGTGATACCATGTAGAAATTATGACCAGCAATAGATTAATTTCACTCACAACAAATTACAATTGATCATGCAAAATTGTCAACAATGGAGACTGAAAATGGAGCTGTAACACAAAATTATATTAACTCAGTGTACAATAGCCAACCCTATAATAACATAGGTTTCTGAATATATAGAATACATCAATAGGTCAAATGCATAAGGAGGCATCCAAAACTAGCATAAAGTAGGCTTACCCAAAATAGGCAAATCCCCCATAGGTGTAAAAAGCTGATCCCAAATCTGTCATGAGGCTCACGAATTGGCAAGGGCACATGGGAAAGCTAATGAGTGGTGGAATGGAAGCTCATACATGCTTTTGCATGGAGGAAAGAGTGGAGGATGAAAGGGCAAGAAAACAAGTTCACCTCACCTAGTCTTGCTTTCCTATGTGCCTTAAAACACTGAAAAAGCAGTCAATAAAGCAGAAAAAAGCAGAAGGGTGCCTAGGAGGCCAGGAATAAAGAATATTTGATTCCTAAGGCTTTCTCAAGTGCTACATGAGTCAAATATGGCAAGTTTGACCTCTATGGATAGGCAATTAGCAACTTGCACATGGTGGGACTCATGGACTAGGCAAATAAGACAAAAATAAATGAATTAATGTCTAAGTGGGTAATACTATGGGTTTGATTATTCTAACACTAAGATTAATCCCACCAGTACCTTAGCTATGATAACTTATGCAGAAGATTTTGACTATGACTTCTGCCTACTTCTTAGAGAAAGGAGGTCTGGCTCCTTATCACTTATGCAGGATGCTGCCCTAGAGGTAGAGTCAAACATTTTGGCATCTCAGAAGGTCAAAGGGAAGGTAGACAAGAGAAAGTAGCTAGAAGACTATAGTGGAGCTTCGGAATCAGAGAACAAGATTGAAAAAATGACCAAACTCTTAGATAACCTGACTACTGAAATGTCAAAATTGAAGGACCAAGGAAATATGCTGGTGAGGGGTAAGGGGCCAAGTGACTTTGCTCGTCGAAACCCAAATTTTGTTCCTTATAGAAGAGGAAACCCTCCTATTCATATTTTCAGAAGGGAGAGAAATCAAGGGGAAGACCAGAGGATAAGAGCTCCATTTCAAAATTCTATATTAGAAGAAGAGCCGGAATTCATTGAAGACGAAGGAGAAGCTGAAGACAATATCCACTACATGGAGGATGAGGTGGACTATTCTTTTCTGACCCAGGAAGAATATGAAAAATCCCTGATCGATGAGTAGATCGCTGAAGAGGCTGTCTATCAGGATGATAGTCAGGATGATAGTCAGGAAGCTTACCAACTGAGGTCCAGGTTGGTTGCTCCCCTCAAGAAGAATGCTGCACTTTTCAAGCAGCTTTCTGCACCTGCTAGAAAGGCTGTTGTTTTACCAAAGAAAGTGGATGTTTCATCCAAAACATTTCTTAAACTAGCACCTTTAGCCACACCTGGTCAAGTCCAACTCAAACCTATAGCTCATGAGGTAAGGTTTCCAGATAAGCCGTATTATGCTTTCAACCTTGAGTCTGAAATTCAAAAATTGAAAATCCCTTTCCCTTTAATTGAGTTGATGAAGAATGATGCATTTAAAACCTCCATTCTGAATTCCCTTCAGCCCAAGGTGCACATTGACACTGACTTCATGAACCTGCAAGATGACAAGCCTGTTGTAACCCTGGTCCTCATGATTGAAGACCTAAAGGACTCTTTCCCGCCATTCTATATATCCTTGAACATCCATGATAAAATCCTCCATAACTGTTTGCTGGATTTAGGAGCCTCTCATAACTTAATGCTAAGGGCTGTGATGGATGAGATCGGCCTCAGCATTACCAAGCCCTACCACAATTTATTCTCCTTTGAATCCAGGAAGGTCAAGTGCTTGGGCATCATCAAATACCTTGCTATAAACTTAACTCAGCTGCCTTCGAAAAGCGTAATGATGGACATTGTAGTGGCTGGTATTCCTCCAAAATTCGGCCTTTTGATGTCCCGATCATGGAGAAAAAGATTGGGTGGCACCCTTTAGATGGATCTCATGTATGCCACCATTCCCATGTTTGGAGGGGAGACTAAGAGACTGTACAGGGAAAATCAGCTAGCATACATCATAAGCAAGGAGAGCCGCTCAGTGAATCACCCGATCTATGCCGTGGACACCGATTTCGGATCCTGCATTTTGCAAATAGATGATAATCAGCAGACATCAGTTCAGCTCACTGAGCCCACATTTCCACAGCCCAAAGAAGACACAACAGTGATTTGGACCATGTATTTCGATGGGCAAGTGCTCAAAACTCAGCAGGCACAGGGGTCGTGTTGATCTCCCCATCTAAGGAGAACATTCATCTATTGTATAAGCTCGATTTCAAAACCATGAACAACGTAGAAGAATATGAAGCCTTGCTGCTGGGAGTTAAAGCATCCAAGGAGATGGGGATCATGTGCATGAATATTTTTGGGGACGTAGACCTCATCATAAAGCAAGTAAACAACACTTTTTAGACGAAAAATAGCAGACTGAAGGCCTACAGGGACGAGGTATGGAAACTCAGAGACTCATTTATGTTTTTTGAACTGTCATATATTCCTAGAGATTTGAATCACCTGGCTGATTCCCTGGCTGTCTCTACAATTATGTTTGTTCCTCCTTTACCCCCTAGGCTTAGCTATGATGTTCAGGTCAAGTACAGACCCTCTCTGCCAGACAATGTAAAATTTTGGAGGGTGTTTGAAAATGATGGGGAGCTTAGTAAATTACTTCAGTTAGTGGATGAATTCTCTAACATACACATAGACCATGAAAACCTTAACCTAGAGGAATCCAAGCAACTCAAGCTAAAAGATAAAGTGACTAAGCACGATATTGTCCAATTGACCAACAACCACATACCCTGAGGTCTAGTACCACTAGAAGAAATGTTTGATCACAATGACGTCCCTTTCAAGCCTGCCAAAAGGGAGCTAGATCCTGCTATCCAAGAGAACACCATAGGTAGCTAGAGCCATCCAAAACTGATAAATCTATCCACTGGGTAGACTGCTGAACAGAAATATGAATATTGCAGCTTGATAGAAGAGTTTATTGATGTCTTTGCATGGAAATATAGTGACCTAAAAACATATGACACCAACATCATCCAACACAGGATTCCTTTGGAGAAGGACACCATTCCTTTCAAATAGAAACTGAGACCCGTCAACCCTCTTCTATTACCAGTGATTGAGAAAGAGATCCACAAACTCCTCAAAGCCAAGATCATAATCCCCACCAGGTATTCCAAGTGGATTGCAAATATAGTAGTGGTGAGAAAAAAATGGAGAAATCAGGTTGTGTGTGGATTTTAGAAACCTGAACAAGTGTTCCAAAAAAGACAACTATCCACTGCCCAAGATGGAGCATCTACTACAGAGAGTCTCAGGGCCCAGGGTCATGTCCTTCCTTGATGGATTCAATGGATACAACCAAGTTTCTATGCACTCAGATGACCAAGAGAAGACTGCCTTTACCACTCCCTGGGGCACCTTCATGTATGCTAAAATTCCATTTGGGCTAATGAATGCTGGGGCTACTTTTTAGAGAGCTATGGATCTAGCTTTTATAGGGATAAAAGATAAATTTGTGCTGATATATTTGGATGACTTAACAGTTTACTCTCACAGCCATCATGATCACTTGAAACATTTAAGGAAGGTATTTCTGAAGTGCAAAAGGTATGGAATATCACTGAACCCCAAGAAGTCCTAGTTTGCACTCAATGAAGGAAAGCTCCTAGGCCACACAGTCTCAGTTGAAGGTGTAAATATCGATCTGGTAAGAGTGGAAGCAATTCAGTAGCTGTCAATACCAAGGTCAAAAAGAGACATTCAGTCCTTTTTAGGCAAGATAAACTTTGTTAAGAGATTCATTCCAAATTTCTCCAAGCTGGTAAAGCACATAACAGCCATGCTAAAAAGGGATGCAGAAATAAAATGGACTGAATAGGAAAGAAATTATTTTGAAGACATTAAGAAAGCCATCATGGAGGCCCCAACCCTGATTAGTCCTGACTACACCAAGGGTTTTTACATTTTCTCTTTTTCATCTTATGACACAGTGGCAGCTATACTATTACAAAAGAATGATGAAGGTCTTGATCATCCAATTGCTTTTTTCAGTAGAACCCTGAGAGATGCTGAGATGAAGTATGACCCAATTGAGAAGCAGGCTTATGCTCTCATAAAATATTTGAAGAACTTTAGAATCTACATTCTCCATGCAAAGGTCATTGCATATGTCCCTTCAGCTGTAGTGAAGGATGTTTTGACTCAACCTGACATTGATGGGAAGAGAGCTAAGTGGATTTCCAAACTCATTGAGTTTGATGTAGAGGTGAAACCCACCAAGTTGGTAAAAGGATTAGGTCTGGCCAAACTCATGGCCAAAGAAAATTGTGAACTGTTGGGAATGAATTTCACATATGTCAGATCAGCAAAGGTACAGACTATGGTAGCAGCTGAAACAGAAGTAAATCAAGATTAGGATAATAGTCCACCAGTAGCTAAGAACATATATTCATGTAAGTGGTACTCAAGTATTATTCAATTTATGCTTAAATTAGAAGTTTCTCTTGATTTCACTCCAAACCAAGCATGAGCCCTTAAGTTGAAATTTGTTAAGTTTTGCATAATTGACAAACTGCTGTACTGGAGGGATCAGTCTGGGATTTTGTTAAGATGTCTAGATAAAGAGAAAGTAGAGCAGGTCATGCATCACTTTCATTCTAGTACATGTGGAGGCCACCACTTCAGGAAAACCACAACCCACAAGATATTAAAAGCAGGGTACTATTGGCCAGTCCTTTTTGCTGATGTATGCACTTTTGTAAGGGCCTGTGACCAATGTCAAATATTTTTAGGGAAGCAGTAGCTCAAATCCTTGCCCCTTAGGCCTGTTACAGTGAATGGGCCTTTCCAGCAATGGGGTATGGATTTCATAGGTTGTTACGGAGATAAATTCCTATGGCTTGGGGTACCACAACAGACAACTTTGACTCCAGAAATCAATCTTTCCCAATATGCAATAGAAATAAAATGTCTAACACTAAAGGATCAGACCTCGTACCTTATTCCAGACGGTTGAAGTAGATCCCCGTTGAGCTTTCCAATCTTCAGCTTGAATTGATATAATACTTCCTCAGCAACAAGTAAACAATACAAGCATACTATATATCATGGTGTTAGATCTATTCTAGCATATATAATCAATAATGTAAAAGCATTTGACATATTCCAATGGATACAATATTTAATCAAATACACATCATTGGACAGGGAAAAGATAGTTCTTATTAATATAAATTAGAGATTACAAGATAGATACAACCTCTAATGGCACATCTGCGAACCGAAGAAACTGAATCCCCCACTTGGGCCTCCACCACCTCAATCCTCCATCTCATGATAGCAAGCTCACTAGCAAAAGGAAAGCTTGTGAATAACACAACAATGCTCCAAGGGACAAAGGGATGCAGACTCAAGTACAAATTCCAGCAACAATGGACTATAGTTTCTTTGCTCTCAATCTCTCTATATGCCTTCAATGTACCAAGGGGTTCCTTATATAGCTTCACAAGGGATAATGAAGGGTCGAATCCGAGCAATCTCAAGGCATATGGAAGGCCAAGAGTCAAATGAGTCAGATCCATGTCAAGGAAAACTCCAAAAAGATTTGGATTATGCACACATCCCGATGTACGTGGTTATAGGGGTCAAACCCACGTATGTACATGGTTATCGAGTAAAAATCCGCGTATATAATTTTTCATATAGTTTTAGGGATGATCAATGAAACATCAAAGGATAAAAGATGGTCCATGGGGTTTAAAGAGTCTGCAGCGGGACAGGGGAAGGCCATACAAAGTGTGATTCACATAGAGTGGTGAAATACACTATAACAGATGCCCCCTAATGTGTGAGGTTAGAGGGGTCATACGATGGCCAAAATACATTATAAGTCCATCCTAGAAGTGGAGTGATGAAGGATCCCAAATGGAAGACCAGCCACCCAATCAGCATAGTACAATAATACAACTCTGCATATAACTGCAAGTACATATAGCAGTCCCAAATACATAAGAGTACAATGGCCATGAATAGGCATAATACATGATATCACATATGTGGTCATCACCACGTACAATATACATAGATCAGAATCTCCATGATGAAGATATACAAAGGACCATGATCTCCAAAATGGCTAAAGATATACAATAGATCAAGATCTCCATAGTGGCTGGAAATATTTGACATATACTGGAATGAAGTCATAAGAGCTGCAATCTCATGAACATTGGCATGATCAAGGAGGTAGCATATAAGAGATGCCACCAGTCTGGAAGGTCTTCTACACAAACCGCTATGAGTACATGTCCTACTATGCGAATAGAGGTGTCGAGGTCGAACATAGTAGTCCATCATCTGATTACTTGTCATTGATGTATACCGTTAACAGATGTGAGATTACCCACCGATAATGAAAATGGGAATCAAGGTACTAGAGTGAAAACTAACAAGTGTGAATAGATGTGTTGAGGTTGAACACTTGAGAGAATCCACCGATCAGGGGACATTGATGTATTCCCAAGAAACTATCAATGGCGAGAGAACCTGCCACTGATGACTGCAAGTCTCAAGGCACTCAAAAGGACTCTAGATTCCAATCCCAGAATAAGTGATCTGAAGTCGATGGGATGAAATCTGCTGGAAGGAGGGCATTAAGGCATCCCCCATCATCCAACACGAGGTACTCAGCAAAGCTATCTAATGTGTAAGGACTCGATCATAAGGTGCATGAACCAGTAACTGTACCGAGAATGGCTGACATGCAAAGTCAAGATAACTGAGGAATGGCCGACACAGGTTTCAACTTCCTTCGAACAAGAGCATAACGGTGTATGGTGACTGAATGAAGGCAGCATAGACTCGATATACAAACTGGGACATCTCTGTGACACAGGAGGCATCAACAGAGGCTCCATAGGGACTGGAAGCTTAACCAATCGATGGAGATAAACTCAGATAAACGAGTATGGCTCCTAAAGTCAAACTATAACCCAACCAATGGATGTGATATACAGTGCTCTGTTCGAAGGCGACACGACTCGACAACTGCCAAAGATAACATCTTTCCTTGTCCGGATTTTTGGTTTTTTATTTTTATTTTTGAACTTTTTCAGTTATTTGAAAAGCTTGAAAAAAGAATAAACTAGATTTATAGTTACAAACTAGGAGGAGATGAGTGTCATCAGGGAAAATAAACTAGTTCCAAGCAGTGGAACATACCTATGCTCAATGCAAGGATACATGTGTAGGATATCGACACTCGGGGGAAAATCCCCTCCTGGTAAAAAGGGAATCAAGCTGCGAAGGAAAAAATGGCTCTGCATGGCTAGACATGAGACAAGCTCGAGCTATATGGCTGAAATGCAATGTCAGGGGAGCCGGCATAAATCTCAACAAGGCAGGAAAAGCTCATGATAATGCATTCACAACTTGACCTAAGGGGAGTCCGGAGGGAAACATGCCAGCATAATATCAAGAGGAGTATGAGGCTCTTGTGAAATGTCATGGAAGTACTATACAATTGACTCCCACACCCTAACGAAGAAAACGTCGACGTGGGAACCAAATGAAAATAAGGCGTTAACTAGGGTACCCATGTAAGGTGAAGCTCTACCACTCACATCATGCCACTTCTAAAGCAGCAAGAAGGTTCCGTGACATAATAGAGTGGGTTCGTACCTATGGTCATGGTGACATGGTCATAAGGTCATGCAAAATGAAAACGGTGGTGAACCTAACCTATATGCCAGTGTAGACGTTATACCTGAGATCAGTATGAACGGGTCAATCCAATGGCTGAAACAGCACTGAAAATGGTCTTCTACATCACAAATTATGTTAGAAACGGTCCAAAATGGTTAGAAACTGTCAAAACTATAGGAAAGGGGGTAAAAATTTTCAAATATTTGAAATTTTTTCTATAAATAGTAAAAAATATAAATCATTTGAAACTTTTACCCATGGGAGCTCTGATTTTCAACTGCAAATTCCAGGAGATCTAGCCGGTGGAATTCACAACCGTTTCTTCCAGGTAGTTACTCATGCTCTCCTCATGCATTTTAATATAATTCTTGTTGATTTTCATGGTGAAATGAGGTAGTTTAGGCCATCTCTACATGAGCGTTGTGGCCCATGCGGATATCGAAGCTTTTTCTACGTATAGGGATGGCTATACGCGGAAAAGAGGCTAGAAACCACGTACATACGCGGTTGTTTGCAAAACAGTCGCGTATGACGCCGCACAAGTGAATTTATAAGAATCTAATGGGAAATGTGGCAATTTCTTTTGCAGGATGGTGCTAGAATGGAGAGAGCACAAGCATTGTGAAGTAGAGGAAGCTGTAAGGGCTGATGTGATGGCTCAACAAGCTCTTCGAGCATGCGGACTCTACAAGTTTTGGTGTCTTGGTGGTTTGAGGGCCAAACTAAGACTGCTAGAGATGTTGGTAGACTATTGGGACCCAGACTCAGAGTCCTTCCAGATAGATGGGATGTCTCTCACCATAGAGGTGGAAGACATATACTTTATCACAGGTCTATCTAGACGAGGGGAGGTGGTGAACCTTCGTTCTCGAGGTGGTCCAGGCGGTGGGATTACTATGGATGAGTACGTAGCTGTGTACTACTACCCAGATACTGAGAAGGTGGGAAGTCAAGTCCCCACCAATGCTATACAGGTGCTGGGCCTAAAGGCCATACTACTGACGCTGGGCAGGATAGCAGGCTTAGCCTCACTCCATTAGGCTTCGCGGCCACTGATGTTCTATGCGGTGGAGTGTATGAGACCGACCATATACAACTGGAGTACTACACTACTGAGCAACATGAAACACCAGCTTAGTGAGTGTAAGGCAGGAAGGATACAGAACTTCGGGTTCAGCAGCATATTGAGCACATTTTTCTTCAAGCGTGTTCCAGGATTGAGCCCTATAGTGGACGTTCCTCTCCATGGGGTTCAAGATCCGGCCCAATGGTGTTGGGAAGATGCTATGCGCAGACTGGGGGGTGGTAGGGTGGCCAACCCATATCTAGCTTCCTTCTTTCCATG
The DNA here is from genome assembly GCA_001517045.1 of Pseudotsuga menziesii. Taxonomy (NCBI): domain Eukaryota; kingdom Viridiplantae; phylum Streptophyta; class Pinopsida; order Pinales; family Pinaceae; genus Pseudotsuga; species Pseudotsuga menziesii. The sequence continues at coordinate 85,861 of LPNX010075735.1, forward strand.
GTGGCGACAACAGATTGTTGCCATAGATGACTACCCTTATGGAGGGATAGATTTCTGGGGGGATCTGGACATGCCATTGCCACCAGGATCGACATATGGAGAGATAGGTACCGAATCTCGACTCTCACTCTTTTTAAAAAAAAATTGAGTTATTTAATTTTTTTGTATTTTCTTGATTATTTGGAATCAAAAAGACATGTTTTTGCACGACAACACATAGTGACATCTACCATTCATGTGCAGATGTGGGACCACGGCGACCAGAGGGCTTTCCACGTCATAGACGGAGGGGGAGAGGGGATGACATCACAGGTGTGGATGCAGAGCAAACGCTCCAGAGCATTCATACCAACTTCGTGCGACTGACTCATAGAGTTCCCATGGCACAAGTCGAGGACTTTCCTGAGGCCATGCAGCGACAGGTGGTGGGCATGCCACGCACATGGGTGTGTTTATTCCGGTGGCTAGCTAGAGCCATAGTGACGTATCATGATCACAACCCTCCTCCTCCACAGGATTAGATACCTGGGAGTGTATATGTTTTGTACGACCGTGTATTATATGATGGAAGCTTTGAAAGCTCCACTTTTGTATATGACACTATGTATTAGCACATTTTTTATATATAAAAGGTTTTATGGTGATCGGTTTATTTATTTACATGTGTAAAAATGTTTGTGATTAATTTATTATGAATGAAACAAATTCCAATCTAACACATAGTTAGCATATGAGTCAGCAACTTGATTATCATTTCTTGGAATGTGTATATATGTGATACTGTCAAATTGCCGTTCTAACAATCTCACACGTAAGAATCTTCTCAATAACGTCAGATCTCTAACATGGTACAAACCATTGAGCTATGACACTACTAACTCTGAATCAAGACATACCTCAAGAGAGAGAACGCCATGTGAAATGGCATCCCGTAGAAGCTCGATAACGACACTATATTCAACAACATTTTTGGAAGATGGCCGTAGACATACACCTCCTGAAGACAATACCTGACCCATAGGAGTATAAATCACCCAAACAGTAGAGGCTGAGTGCTGAGTGTGACAGCTTGCACCATCCGTGAATCCTATGTAGGTGGAATATTCCATTGACATCTGCCAAAAGAAACAGAAACTAATCACAACCTGATCATGATAAGAAAAAGACCTAACTATGCAAATCTGTACAATAATATACAACAAGCAGCCTTGGCTAAAGATCATGCATAGTATTTTTTGAGATAGAGCCCATTTCTAGGCTCCGCCAAAGCTGTGCCTTCGTAATCGACTAACTCATAGGCACCCTTCTCTAAGACATGCTTGACCACATAAGGACCATGCCACATAGGATTAAATTTCCCTGCCCCTAAGGGTTCTTTTGATTGATCCCACAAAAGGACCAAGTCTCCTTCACTAAACACTCTTGGATGGACAGACTTGTCATATTGGACCTTAACACGATGTTTATTAACCTCTAAAGCCACCAAGGCATCTTGACGCTGCTCATCAAGTTGCTCGAGGTGGACCAAACGCTCCTCCAAAGGTGAAGTGTTTGGTAAGAGTTCCATAGCTAGTTTCAACAAAGGAATCTTGCATTCAACCAGCAATATCGACTCCACTCCATGCACAAGCTGATATGGAAAAAAACCAGTGGTAGTCTTAACCGCGGTTCGATATGCCCACAAAGCAAGGTATAACATAATATTCCAATTCGTCTTGCTTTGTGCGATGGTTCGTTGGAGAATGGACTTAAGTGATTTATTCACTGCTTCAACCTGTCCATTCGCTTGGGGGTAGTAAGAAGAGGAGTTCTCTTACTTATACCCTAACTTGGATGCCAACTCTTCCATCATACAGTTCTGAAAGTGTGAGCCATGGTCAGTGACAAGCTCTTTCGGAATCCCGAACCGAGTAATGATTTGGTTGAATACGAAGTGAGCGGTTGTCTCACCGTCGAATTTTACTGTAGGCATTGCCTCAGCCCATTTCGTGAAATAATCCATAGCCACTATAATATGATGGTGCCCCCCAGCTGAAGCTAGGCTGCAATCCATAAAATCGAGCCCCCACTTGGTGAAGGGATCGACAGTGATAATGGGATGTAACGGGGCAGGCTTCGAGTGCATATTTCATGCGAACACCTGGCAAGGGTGGCACCTCTTGACCGCATCAACACAATATTTAAAGATCAACGGCCAGAAATAACCCGCTCTCAAAATATTTTGAGCTGTAGAAAGCCCAGATAAATGACCACCACACGCCCCTCTGTGGCAATCATTCAGCACAACCTCAACCTCCTCATGAGTTAAACAATGTCGTAAAATGGAATCTACCCCACGGCGGTACAAAGTATTGTCCACTATAAGGTAGTTCTTAGAGAGGTGAGTTGGGGTCCTCTGTGTTTGCAGATATACTATGATATCTCCATACCATGGGTCAAATGTTGAGATCAAGAATATGTGTTCATTGACAAACGTATCTTCACAAACCAACTCCTCGGCCTCACTCGGGAAATCCAATATAAGCTCTGCAAAAATTAACGACTTCTTTGACTTTGCCGAAACAAATCCGAGATCGAATTCTTGCAGAATGACAATCCATTTATTATACTTTCCCCCAATCATCCTTCGTGTGAGGACGAACTGAAACGGATTAACATGGGCCACAACTAAGGTCTGGCGAAGGAGAATATAATGTCTCAAACGCTGAACCACATGTACGGTCACTAAAACAAGCTTCTCAACATGAGAATAACGAATCTCTGCGTCAATAAGGTTTCGGCTCAGATAATATATGACATGCTCTTGGAGCTCCTCATCCTCCTGAATCAATACCATTAGAGACGCAGCCACATATAATAGGAAATCACGGCTATAATCCAGAGGACTAATCACCGGGGCCGATGCTAGGGCTCGCTTAAGTGCATCGAAGGACTACTGGGATCGCTCATCCCATTCAAAGGGAGTATCCTTCTTCAAGAGACACATGAAGCCTCTAGTCAAATTGGCAAAGTTGACCACAAATCTTCGTAAGAAGTTTTCCATACCTTGCAAACACTGAAGATGACGAATGTTCTTCGGGGGAGACAACTGAAGTATTGCCTCAACCTTTAATGGATCGACTCTTATGCCCTCCTTTGAAACGATGAATCCTAGTAAATGACCTGACTTCACACAAAAGATGCACTTATGAGGACAGTGCTTGGTCATACAGGGTATTATAGAAAATTCATCAAGGGCTATGCAAAGATCACATCACCTATGGAAAAGCTGTTAAAGAAAGAAGTGAAATTCCTATGGAATGAGGAATGCCAGCAAAGCTTAGACACTCTTAAAGAGAAGATGGTTACAGCACCCATCTTAGTATTTCTAGATTGGAACAAACCATTTGATGTACATGTGGATGCATCTGGCATCGCACTAGGGATTGTCTTAACATAGCCAGGAGAAGGGGGTATCGATCACCCTATCGCATACTCAAGAAAAAAGTTATCTACCGCAGAAAAGAACTACACCACTACAGAAAGAGAAGGATTAGATATGGTGTATGCTCTACATAAGTTCAGGAACTACCTGTTGGGTGCCCCATTCAAGATGTTCACTAACCATTCTGCTTTAAAGTATTTGGTCAATAAGCCAGTGTTAGGGGGAAGGATCTGCAGATGGTTACTCCTATTTCAGGAGTATGATTTTGAAATTATTGTAAAACTAGGGAGATTAAATGCAGGACCTGACCATCTGTCGCGGATAGGCTCAGGAGAAGAACCAAGTAATTTAGAGGATAATTTTCCATATGCACAATTATTTTCTATCCAAATCGCAGATGAGTATTACATGGATATTATTCACTTTCTCACTATAGGGTGGGCACCAATTGAGTTTACTAAGCAGCAAAAGAAACAATTAGTTGTTAAAGCAGCAGATTTCACTTCGATTGCAGGACCTTTATACAAGTTAGGTCCAGATGAAGTCCTACACAGATGCGTTATGCCACATGAGAAAGAGGCCATTATCAGAGAAGCACATTCAGGTACCGCAGGAGGTCATTTCGTAGGAAAGCCAACCACTCAGAAAATTCTAGCTACAGGATTATGGTGGCCTACTTTGCATAAAGACACTAAGGAGTTTTGCAGATGCTACGATATCTGCCAGAGGGTAGGAAAACCTTCGAGGAGAGATGAAATGCCGCTGCGACCATAGATTATGCTGTGGGCATTTGACAAGTGGGCTATAGATTTCATGGGTCCTATCAACCCACCAGGGAAATGAACTGGTGCAAGATACATAATCACAAGAACAGAATACCTCACTCGGTGGGTAGAGGCCAAAGCAGTAAGGAATTGTGATGTTGCTATAGCTGCACAGTTCATTTTTGAAAACATCGTAAGTAGATTTGGATGTCCAACAATTTTGATGAGTGATCGAGGCACACACTTTTTCAATCACACTATCAGGGCCTTGACGGAGGAATTTCAGATACAGCATCATAAGAGCACTCCCTACCACCCACAAGCTAATGGTACGGTGAAGGATTTTAACAAGATTCTAGAAAATGCTCTTACTAAGATCTGTAACAACCAAAGAGATGATTGGGACCTCAGGGTTAATGTTGTATTATGGGCTTATAGGATTACATGCAAGAAACTTACAGGACACACACCTTTCAGCTTGGTGTATGGACAAGAGGCTGTTATGCCTATGGAATATATTATTCCAAGTTTAAGAATTGCTCAACTTACCGAGATGGCTGATATAGATACGATGAATGAAAGATTAGCGCAGCTGCTTGCCTTAGAAGAAGATAGATTCATCGCATGATTTCATCAAAAAGTGAAGAAGGAACGAGAAAAATCTTGGCATGACAGGCACATCAAGAGCAAGATTTTTCAGATAGGAGACCTAGTGCTCCTTTATGACAGCAAGTTTGCTAAGTTTCCTGGGAAGTTCAAGACACATTGGTTGGGGCCATATCAGATTCAGCAAGTCACAGAAGGAGGTGTTGTTCAGATCAGTAAAATGAATGGGGAACTTGTTCCTACTTTGATTAATGGCAGTAGGCTTAAGATTTATAGTGATAGCCACTCCACCTCCCAGCCCTAACTCAAAGAACTAAGTCACGTAGATGTCTAGTGTAGTTGAAAGGAGGCATCACACCCATAACTAGTCTACACCAGCTGAAAAAGTTCTATGTAGGAGGAATTACAGCAGGAAAGTTTATTTTGCGCAAGACATAGGACGATTGTGGATTTTTTCAACGTTGCGGAGTTTCACGCCAACTTTTTGGTCTAGGATGATGTGGTGTGACATCGCAGCGAGGCGATGTTCCCCATGCTACGGAGACGATTTTGAAAGGGAAAGAGGGCTAGTCACTTTGCCTTCTGAAAATAAATTAATGAAGATATGACAGGTATACGTTGTCCTAGATTTGGTAAATATTGGTTGAGACTGCTGTAAGTTTCCTATTCTGCTACCGCCGATTGATCCTCATGTAAAGGAATATGGAGAACTATTAGGATATGTCCCGCTGTAAGACCCTATGCTAGATGACCTAGGCATAGTATCTTTTGAGGTAGAGCCCATTTTGGGGCTCTCCCAAAGGTATCCCATCATAATCAACCAATTCATATGCCCCTTTCTATAAAACACGACTGACAATATAGGGCCCATGCCACCTAGAATCAAATTTTCCTACCCCCAGCTTGTCATACTTCTGGTCATAAGTCAAGACTAGGTCTCCTTCATTGAAGGAACGGGGTTGGACAGTCCTGTCATATTTAACTTCCATTCTTCATTTATGTGACTCATTAGCTAAGGCAGCATCATGTCGAGTTTCATCAAGTTTGTTTAGATACAGGAATATTTCTTCATCTATAGTGGTATTGGGTAATAGTTCCATGAAAAGATTTAAAGAAGGGATTTCACACTCTATTGGGAGAGTAGCTTCCATCCCATATACTAATTGGAAAGGTGTAAAACCAGTGAAAGTTTTGACAGTATTCCTATAGGCCCAGAGTGTAGAGAAAAGTTGTAAATGCCAGTTTGACTTGGATTTCCCTACCATCCACTGAAGCATTTTTTTAATACTTTGTTTATAGCCTCAACCTGGCCATTGGCCTAAGGATAGTATGGTGTAGAGTTATCATGACAAAAACCTAATTTTACACTGAGCTCTGCCATCATTTTGTTTTGAAAATGTGATCCATGATTGGTCACGATGGCCCTAGGAATCCCGAATCTCGCAATGATATGGTTGAGTAAGAATAATGCAGCAGTATTACCGTCTTCAGCATATGTGGGAATTGCCTCATCCCATTTTGTAAAATAGTCCACAGCCACAATAATGTAGCCATGCCCCCTGGATGAGGTAGGTCTACAGTGCACGAAGTCTATGCCCCATTTTGCAAAGGGGCCAACTACTACAACAGGATGGAGAAGAGCTGGATGTGTGCATTTCTTGGGAGTGAATATTTGACATGGTCAACATTCCTTGACTGTTTCAATGTAATATTTGAAAATAAAGGGCTATAAATACCCTGCACGCAAGATTTTTTGGGCGGTAGCCAACCCAGAGAAATGACCGCCACAAGCTCCAGCATGGCAATCATTTAAAATGATCTCAGCCTCCTCATGTGTAAGGCAATGTCGTAAGATGGAGTCAACACCACAGCAGTATAGGGTATCATTCAATATAAGATAACTTTTTTCCTGGTGGCAAACACAATGATGTTCATCTCAAGAAGCAGTGGGCTGGTATCGTAAGGTCTAGAGATACAAAATGATATCTCTGTACCATGGGTCAATCGTACTAATGAGAAACAATGATTCATTGATAAATGAATCAAAGGGCTCTGTATTCTCAGTAGTACAGGGAAGGTCACATATAATCTCTACAACGACGAGAGACTTCTTAGAAGTGCTTTTAGCGAATTCTAACTCAAATTCCTGGAGAATCACAATACAATGTGAGTATTTTCCCCCAATAAATTTCCATGTAAGAATGTAGTACATGGGTTTGGAATATTGTGGAAATTGAACCCAAGTGATAGAACAATTAAAATCACAAAATTTCTAATCAAACATGCAAAATTAACATCAAAGGAGACTGAAATTGGAGCATAACACTAATCTGTATTGAATAAGTGTACAATAGCCAACCTTGTGAAGTAATAGGCTGCTGCAATATATAATTACATGAGAGATTCGAATGCATAAGGATTCCATTCAAAATAGTAAAAAAGTAGGCTTACTAAATCTAGTCAAATCCCACATAGGTGCATAAAGCATTTTCCAAATCCACTAAGATGCTCACGAATTAGAAAATTCAAGTAGGAAAGATAATAAGGGATGGAAAGACAACTCATACATGCTTTTGTTAGGAGAAAAGGATGGAGGATGTTGTGAGAAAAATATTAGTCAACTACACCTAGTCTAGATTTTCCTTTTGCCTTAATTCTCAATAAAACAGGCATCTTTACAGAAAACATAGGTATGCACTTTGGAGGATTTGGAATAAAGAATACATGCTAAATATGGTTTCTAGGAGGTTTTCCAAGCGCTACATGACTCAATTTTAGCAAGTGTTGACTTCTATGACATGTAGAAGGCAAATAGCATAGAGTGGAATCTAGGAGACTAGGTAATAATACAAAAATGATTTAATTAATGTCTAAGGTAGGTAACTAAAGGAAAGAGGCAAAAACCCAATGGGAAAATCCTCCCTTAAACATGGACAGTGAAACAAAATTTGAAAATCTTGTCATCAATCATGCTTCACAGCATGATCAGCAATCCCAAGTAGTGATTTGAGATTGTTAAATGTCTTCTAACAAAAAACTTTGGTGAAGATGTCTGCTACTTGTTCTGAAGATGCACAGAAGAGTAGATGAATGGTTCCATTATGCATGAGATGTCTGATGTAGTGCATATGGATCTCAATGTGTTTGGTTCGCTGTCTCTAAACTGGATCATTGTAGATTCGAATGGTGCTCTAATTATCACAGTTGATAATAGTTGAAAACTCTAATTCGAAGCCACATTCTCCAAGTATTCCCTGCAACCACAAACACTGAGTTGTTGCATTTACAACTCCTCTGTAATCTTCTTCTGTAGTTGAGAGTGCTATGGAAATCTGCTTCTTGCTTGACCAGCTGATTGGTCCTTCTGCAAGCATGAACACATATCCTGAGATTGACTTTTTATCTGTGTTTTCACCTACCCAATCACTGTCAGTAAACCCAATCAAATCAATATTAGATTTAGCTTTGTAGAAGATCCCATGAGTTCTTGTTCCTTGAAAAAAGTTAAGGATCCTTTTGGATGCTCTCCAATGGATCTCATGAGGCTGATCCATGTATCTTGAATCCACACTAACTACATAATATATATTAGGTCAAGTGTGTGTAAGATAAATCAAACACCCAATCAACTGCCTATACAATGTACTATTTACCATAGGAGAAGAACCTGCTTCTTCAAGATTAACTCCTGAAAGGAAGGGAGTCTTTATTGGCTTTCAATCTTTCATGTTGAACTTGTTCAGAAAATCTAAGGAAAACTTGGACTGATGTACTTTAATTCCATGTTGGGATTGAGCAATTTCGAGACCCAAAAATTGGCTCAACAATCCCAAGTCTGTCATAGAAAATGCATAGTTCATTGCATCCTTCAAGGAGTAAATATCTTTCTTTGAACTTCCTGTAATTAGAAGGTCATCCACATACAAGACAATAATCATCAAAGAACCATGAATCAGCTTCAAATAAACATTAGGATCAGACTTGCATCAAACAAAACTCAATTACAGCAGAAAGCCATCAATATTGGCATACCATGCCCTGGGGGCTTGCTTAAGCCCATACAATGATTTCTTTAACCTGCACACTAAATATGGATTAGAAACAAACCCTTCAGGTTGCTTCATTTAAATCTCTTCAATGAGATATCCATTTAGGAAATCACACTTCACATCCATGTGATGTACCTCCCACTGCTTCGAAGCTGCAATGGCTAAAGCTAGCCTTATGTACTTAGCTCATCAATAAGTCTAGCAGACCTCCTGAAGTCCTCCCAAAAAATCCAACCCTTTGCTCTCTTTCTCATCTATCTAAATACTATTTTTACAAAATCAGTTAGGGTCTAAACCCTAACTGCCCTTAACCAACTCATCAATGGGATAAAGTGAGATTATATTTACAAAATAAAATATTTCTTTAAAAGCATAACTAATAACTCACTAACTAAAGTGTTTCTCAAAAGACATCACAAATAACTGACTAACTACCAAACTCAAAGGTCTTTGGCAGCTTCAGCTAGTAAATCTATTCCATCCAAAGCTTGGGCTTTCTTCCTGGCTCTCTTCTGCTCATCTTCCATATCAGCTAACCTTCTTGTGAGTTCTTCATTCTACTTCTGTAGGATTTCATTAGTTAGCTTCAAATCTGCACAATGCAAATCAGTGGTTCTCTTCCTCTTCAGGGATTCTTTGGACACTGCAGTCAGCTCTTGAAAATGCTCATTAACTTCTTGCAAATCCTCCCTAAGTATTTTGTTTGCTAGGATCAGACCATCATTCACTTCCTGCATGTAATCCATCTGATGCCTGTATTGTTTGATAGTTCTCTGTAGGTTCTCCCTTTCTGAATCAAAAGGCTTCCCTGTTATAGTATCTTGCATCTCACTGGGCAACCAAGGAATATCTAACCTTCTGAAAATGTCTTCATCTTCCTATAATAGCCTTGAAGACACACCATGCACAATAGGGTTTTCCTGACTCGTTGTTTCAGTAGGTGTAGCTTCATCTATCAGGTGTTGATATTAAGAATAAGAAACCTCAGTTTCCTTTTGGTGTTCTTCTTTCAACAATTCACCCCTCAATTCCATAAAAATAGTAGATAGCTTTGTGTCAGTGAGACTAGGCTCTTTTACTGCTTTCAATGGCTTTTCATCTGAAGAGTCATCATCAATAACAGTCACTTCTTTTGTATTCAAACTAGGGTTCAACAACTTTTTCATACTCAGCCTTAACTTGTTTCTTGGCCTGGTTTTTGGTCTCCACTCTGAGGCAATTTCTTTCACCGTCTTCAAAGTTTTCCCTCGATGTCTTACGGTGTCCAACTCTACAGCTTTTACTTTGGTCTTCTTTTTCTTTGACTTTTCTTCTTTATTCTCTTGTTTGTAGCATTCTGTGTAGGTATCAACCCTAGCTTCAGTTTTGACAGTGAATTCATCTTCCTCTAACAGATATCCCTCATCCTCAGATAGGATAGTGATGGGACTCCTTTGCTGGGCCTAAATGTCTTCTTCCTGTACAGCAACCTTTTCTGTGACAGCAGTTTTATCTTCACTGAAAGCTTTTGCTGGTGCCATGTGTTGCATAGGGTGATCTTTCTTTTCTGTAAACAGTGAACATTTACCTTTATTGTCAGCTGAAAACTTTTGAGGTTCATTGTCATCCTTCAAAGGCTCGGGTGCTTCTTCAAGTTTAACCTCTTTCTTGTCTTTAGACTTGATCTTCTGACCTAGTTTCCTAACTAAGGTTTTCCCCTTATCCACCTGTTTTTTGGTTTGCTGCTCTTCTTGCTTGATTTGGAAACCAGACTAGAAAAGAAAATACTCCCATGTTTTCCCTTCCTTTTGTAGAGTAGTACTAATGATGAGCTTAATCAAACCATGGTGGAACATGGATTGTGAAGTATGATCCTGATGCCCATTGACTCTACTTGACATCTTCTGTAAAATTTTAACAAAAAGAAAGGAAGACTCATTCTGGATTCACCCACCAAATGCTGAAAGAACCTAAAATGGTATTTGAAGACATAGGCATATCTTCCCTCACAGATGATATAACTTTGTAGGATTCTAATGGGTTCCACCCATTCATTTCTGAAATTTTGAATCAGTATTCCTTTGCTCCAGTCTGGGGTAATGTCTGGTAAAAGGTATCTTTGGGCATTAAAGGTGAAAGGAAACTTTTTGAACCACATTTCACCTTCATTTCTGATTCCTGTAGCTTCAGCAACTAGATCCAATGTCAACTTAAAATTTAGAGTGTCTAAAACCACCATGTCCTGGTTATAGCATTGTGCAAATTTACAGGAGACCTTAGTGTTATAACCATTGATCTTATTGAAAAACTCTAACCAACCAACATTCTAAAAAAGTTCTACACACCTGGGGAATTTGTCAATCTAGTTTAATTCAGTGGGCTTAGCCCTATTTGTTTTGCCACTCTTTCCCATCTATTCTCAATGACTGAAAACCTGTGTAAATTTAAAGCCCTTTGAATGACCTAACAATTCCTTTTTCCTCCTCAAGCTTCTAAGGTTTGATAGTCAGCTTGTTTCAATACTCTTTGACTGTTTTCTCTTGATTATTTTAATAGTCTGCTTTTGTTTTTAATGCAGGACAAGCCTTGTATCAAGCTTGAGTGATTTAATTCATCAGAGTGCCCCAAGTTCTTCAATAACAATGCTGCTGAAAATAACAATTATCCAAGTTGTTCATTTAGGTGTTAGATCATCTCTAGAATGCATGAAAACAACTGTGTTATATGGCTCTACTCAAACAGAACATTTAGCTCCTTTTAATATCACTTATGAGCTTTCTATTTGCAAAAGGACTTTGCATTAATGTTCTCAAAATCCTGCTGCTTAATTCAACTTGTGAATGTATAACCAGTGAAGGGAAAGATATGAAGACAATCTGTTATCTGCTAGCTTTCTGCTCCAACTTATATTTATCATCAAAGCCAGTCAACTTCTAGCTCCTAATCCAGACTAGGTCTTCAGGCAATTGATATGCTTAACTCACTTATTGTATTAGTTAGAAGTAACCAGTACTCTGTGAAACTATGGTCACCATAAACTGAATAGAGCTTCACCTTATCACAAAATTTCAGGTCTTGACAAAGTAATTCTTCAATGCGACAGCTATTTTTCAACTTGTCACTTTCCCAAAGCATTCCAAAACCCTTTTAGATTGATATTTAATTGCAGAGAGCTTGTTAACAGCATCAATTACCACTTTCCTTAATCAATTTTATCATAACAAGCTTTAAAGAAGAAATCCCCAATTTGGCTGCCACTATGAGGTTAACGCGGAATACCTTTTTCTTGCACTGCTGCAGACGCTTAAAATCAATGCTTGAGGTGTCTAATTGTCCAATTTAGCTATACAAGTGTCTTTAGGTGTCCAATTTGATTCCAGGTGGCGAAACAAGAAATCCCTAAATCCTTTCTGCAACGACAAAAAACCCTAACTCTTCTCTGTAACTGTAACTTCCGGTTTTTAGGCAAATGTCATTGTTCCACTAAGTCTTCAGCTTCGTAATGTATGTATGGAATAATTTCCCTCACATCAAACTCGGTCTATGCCTTTATCTGTCATGGTATGTTGAGTTCTAGTCGATAACTACCACAATGTCTTCCACGACATGAACCCCACCTGTTTTCATGATGATTCCTGGAGCAACACATATCAACACCCTTTAAACATGTGATTGTCACTCAGAAACAGAACTCATGCGAAAATTCAGCTTAAAAAATGGTGATTTCAATGTGTGCAATATTCTTGTAGCGCCGTTGTGTTAATTTTTCATCGTTGCGCTAGAAGAATAATTTGAATTTGATTTTGGCACTATTTTAACCATTTTTCCCATTTTGAATTAAATTTAAGTGATAAACTATGCTCCTAGAATATATTTGTGACATCCTTAATCAATATAAGTCCTATGGATCCCTTCAAATCCTAAAGAAACATAAAATAACAAAAATCTAAAGGCAAAATTCAAAATTTCATTTAAAACCAAAAATATCCTAAAAGTAGACAAGCAAACTTAAGCAAATGAGCAAACTTGAAATAAAAATAACAATCAAAATATAAAAATTAAGAAAACAAGTTCATGACTAAACAGACCCTATTAAGTTACTAATGATGATTTCTTAGTGTGATGATGTTAAACTTAATCAGTTACTTAGGAGTTTGAATATTTTAACTATAGACAATTAAAGATGACGAGATACAAAAATAAACACACGAAAGCACAAAGCTGATACACAATATATATATGAAGCAAAATAACCATTGCCTTAAAATGGAGTCAAATCAATAAGATCAATGTGCTTGCATGTGCTTGGAGTGGATGTTTTGCGATTACATCTTGGTATGTTTTAAGTTAAAATTGAAGTATGAGTTGATTAAATTAGGCAAAAGGGGGACTCCAGATATACCCGAGAGTATTTGGAGTATGTCCAAAACTAAACCTTTACGGCTACCTGCAAAAAATATGTGGGCTGAAACGGAGTCTCTGGGGCTATTGTTCGTAATGCACCCATTAGGGTGTGACAGAGATTGGCGCCCCGAGGTCACTTTTCAGAAGTTCCCGCTTCCTTTGGGTATTTTGCCATCGTAGAGGTTTGATCTAGGTGTTGGATTTTCACCTGATGGTTTGTCAGTTGGGGAAAGTGAGTCCTAATTATACTAGTCACCCAAGTTCTTTTGATACAGCTTGACTGATCGGATGAACTGCAGCCAAGTGTAGAGCATACACACTGGAGTCTTGTCAATTTTAGTAAGTTTTAAACTGGATGTTCTTGTTTAAAAAGAAAAGGCTCCAAGAACCTCTTTCGATCCAAGTGCATTTCAATCGGGGAATCAAGGAGGGGTTAATTTTAAAGTAGCTGATAAATAAATGATAGAAAAAAGCAAACAAATACACAGTTCTAGTTTCTTAATTAATCCTACCACGAATCTCTTTCCCCTTTCGGGTCAATCGGGAAATCGTGGGGTAAGTATTACGATTACTGTGAAATGTAAGATATGGAGTATGGAATTAATAACAAAATCAAGTACACTACCCTGCAAATTAGATCAATGCTAGTAAAAAATAAATAAACAGAAATCGACGAAAAAGGCACCGATGCAAATCCCCCCATGGGGGATGGGGAATGGGCTCGAAAGAGCCTATTCCAAAAGTGATTTTATTTATTATTGGTTACAGAATCAGTGAACTGAAATTATCAGAAAATTCTTGGTCCTTATACAGGCTGAAACCAATATTTTACAACTTTGGAAAAAATCTTGAGTTTTTAGTGAAAAAGGAGACCCCTGGGGGGATTTGAGCGCTCCTGAGGCCACTTTAGACAGCAGCTTCCTTTATTTTATCTCAGACATGATAAAATAAATCAATAATGTTAGAAAAAAAATTCCCAAAATCACTTTAAGAGTACTTTTGGATCAGCCTACCCTATCTCACAAAAATGAAGTTAAAACTAGCTAAACAGGCAGAAAAGGAACCTAGGAAAGAAAGATTTCCTTGGGATCTTGGCTTGATGTTTGTGCAGCCAACAAAAATGCACTGATATTTCAGAATATTGAATTTTATAACAGCGAAAGGAAATCTAAAGCATGCGATCTACAAGTTTCCTTTAAATTTTCATGCAAAAAAGACGATTTCCCTACAGCTAGATCTAGGATGCTTATGAAACTTTTTTAAGTGCAAGATATAGGATATGAGCTATGAAAAATAAGATATATGTATATTTTACTTTGATGAAACAGATCCAAATGGAATCACAGCTATGAATTGAAAAAGTAACCAGGTAAAGTGTTGATTTTGAGGGAGGAAGAAGAGAAGAAAAGTGTTGTTTTCCTTGAAGATCCACAGTGGAGCTTTCAGGTGGAATGTCGAGGGACTATGCCTTTTGGAAGGTTTTGAAGAGAATGAAGAAACAAACTAGATCAGCATCCTCTCCAAAGTATGAACCTGCAACTCAGCTGAAATCAAAGAACTTGCCAAGAAACTTGTGAGATCCGATTAGTACATACAAAGAGATTCAAGATAACATGCATATAAGCTTATAGGACATGCTAGATCTAGATATCTAAACATTCATCAAAGGAGAGTGACAGTCAATAAACTTATTGAACAACACCTTTCCTATCAATATTGTAATAAGCTAATTACCAATCTTAACCACAGATCTACAAGAAATTAGCAAAAAATGACCACAGATACAGGTTACCTCAATAAAACAATGGCAATAATCATCCACACATGTAATGGCACCACACCATATTGCCTCCAAAGATTTTCTTTATTTCAAATGAAGAATTACAAAGTTACAATAGCATCAACACCTCAATCCCAGTTCTAACTAGCTTGGAAGAGGAGGTTGTGCCTGGATATATACAATTTGCAGGCCATCTAGGCCAGGGGGGGCACAATTCCTCATGGAATCAAGTGAAATCAACTGATGCAGATTTCATCAATGTAGAACTAAAGCTGTACTGAGCCTACTTGTCAACCGGGGGCTTGATTGAGCTGACACATCAACCCATACACCACCACATCGGCCCACAGAGCATCCAGGAGAGTCCACATGTGTGGAGGAGAGAGAGAGGGTGCAATTCCCCATGAATACCACTGTAGATCAGCTCTGGATCTGATTTGATCCCCTCCTTTAGTCAAGGATTTGTTAGATCCAGTCAATCTGCTCCCGATATGATTGATTTCATTCAAATCGGTTGAGTATCCACTGATTTATTGATTTTGGATTTGCTCCATTATTCATCAATTTATTAATTAAAATAATCAATAATTGATTTTTGGGGCTTTCTGACCTGAGTGATGGAAGATCACTCAAAACTTAGGAAAAAGTGGGTCCATGGGTTTACATGGTGCTCTTAGCTTGAAAATGAGCACCTACATGACTGAAACAGTTTATTTGGCCCACTTTTATTACAAAATCAATTTTTCCAATTAAACTATTAAAAAATAGCCTAAGTTTTGGAAAAATTTAATTTAATAAAAAAAAACACTGAAAAAATTAAAAAATTGAAAAATTGAGAAACACCTAGGGGGACTTAGACATGTTCATATGACTCAAAAAAGATGTATAGCATGCTTATACATTGACACATATACTCTAATAACCTCAATAGGCCTAAATGCCAAGCCGACCACCCCAACTTTTGAGGTATGGAGTGAAAAACTCAGAAATTATCAGTCGTTTGTTTAACAACCAATAATAACCAAGGGAAAAAACACCCTGGGCTGATCGGATTGACAAATGAAGTCTAAGAGACTGAGTCTTTTATAGACACTATCATGCTAGAACATTTATTACAATTCCCCCATGGGGTATGAACATGTGATATGATACAACAAGCACTTCCCAGAAGTACTTCCAAAGGTCTTTTCAAAGTCCAAACAAGTTAACCCTGTCCGGTTCACCAGGCTCACTTGATAAAAAACCACTAAGTACAACTTAGGTGGTAACAACGAATTTTCTAGAAAGACATGGATTTACTTCATGAAGAACAAAAATGAAGTTTTCAGCAAGTTCAAGGAATTCAAAGCCTTGATCAAGAACCACACAGAAAAGAAGATCAAGAACTTTCAATCAAATAATGGTGGAGAATTCACATCAAATGAATTCAAAGACTTATGCAAAGAATCATGGATTAAGAGGGATTTATCCACTCCATATAATCCATAATAGAATGGGGATGCAGAAAGGAAGAATAGAACTATCATGGAAGCTACAAGAGCAATGCTTCATGATCAGGATCTTCCCATGCATCTATGGGCAGAGGCTGCCAGAACAGTGGTGTATGTACAAAACCGTACTCCACATAGAGTACTCGAGAACAAGACACCTGAAGAAGTCTTTTCCAGCAAGAAACTAGAAGTCATCCATCTCAAAATATTCAACTATCCAGTGTACATACACATTCCAAAAGAGAAGAGAACAAAATTATATCCTTCAGGAAAGAAGGGTATATTTGTGGGATACTCTGAAGGCTCGAAGGCTTACATAATATATTTCCCAGGATTCAAGAAGATCAACATCAGCAAGGATGTAACATTTGACGAGGACTCAAGTTACAACAAATCTAGAAAGAGACCTACTGAAGAACCTGAAGAAGCAGAAGCACCTAGAATTCATGATACAACCATGAACAAAGAAACTCAAGAAGAATATTGAGAATTTGAAGAACCACAAGAACCTGTAGATCCACCTCAAGAGAATAATTATCACAAGAGGAAACCTTCTTGGGTACGAGAAGTTATCCAAGGTGCAGAAAGATATGGGGCTTCAGAAGAGAATCATAGAGAAAGAAAGAGAACCAGATCCTACTCCAGATATGTAGCTTTACTATGTGACTTTATCAATAAAGAACATTCCAATTATGAAGAAGTGGCAGAACAGAAATAATGGAAGGATGCTATGATCGAAGAGTATCAATCGATCATGAAGAATGATGTTTGGGATGTTATCCCAATACCAGAAGGGAAGTCGGTTGTAACTTCCAAATGGATCTACAAGATCAAGCATGCAGCAAATGGTAGCATAGAAAAATATAAGGCAATATTTGTGGCTCGTGGCTTCTCATAGAAAGAAGGAATAGATTGTGAAGAAACCTTTGCACCTATATCCAGATACACTTCCATCAGATCAGTACTTGCTCTGGCTGTAGTGATGAAATAGAAGATACACCAAATGGATGTCAAGACTACTTTCTTGAATGGTGTAGTGGAAGAGGAAGTGTATGTAGAGCAGCCACTCGATTTTGAGACACATGACAGGGAGTCTCATGTGTGTAGATTGAAGAAATACCTGTACTGTTTGAAATAGGCACCCAGGACATGGTATGACAGAATTGACAACTTTCTATCCAATTTGGGTTTTACCAAAAGTAAAGCAGATTCCAACCTTTACTACAAGGTTGAAGATGGAAACCCAGTGATGCTCCTACTATATGTAGATGATTTATTTGTAACAGGTATGGATGGGTTGATTGCTGATACGAAGAGAAAGATTGCTGCCGAGTTTGAAATGAAGGACTTGGGTATGATGCACTATTTTCTAGGCATGGAGGTGTGCAGAATGCGGATGGAATCTCCCTCGGACAAGGGAAGTATGTAGTAGAGATCCTGAAGAGGTTTGGGATGATGGACCGCAAGGCCATGACCACACCTATGGCATCAAACCTGAAGTTGTTGACTGATGATTCATCAGAGACGGTTGATGCTACGATGTATGGCTAGATGATTGGGTCCTTGATGTACCTGACGAACACAAGACTAGATATTTGCTTTGATGTGAACACCTTGAGCCAATTCTTGACAGATTTGAGACATGTTCACTTGATTGCCGCAAAGCATATTCTAAGGTACCTGAGGGGTACAATTGATTATGGGCTCAAGTATGAGGTGAATCAGAAGATTAACCTGGAGCGTTATGTTGATTCAAATTGGGTAGGCAGTGCCATTGATAGGAAGATCACTTCAGGGTGTTGCTTCAGTATGGGATCAGGTGTGATCTCTTGGTTTAGCAAGAAGCAATCCTGTGTGGCACTAAGTACAGCTGAAGAAGAGTATGTCATAGCTTGTTCAGCTAGTTGTGAGGCAGTATGGTTGAGGAAGCTACTATCTGATTTATTTGATCTCCAGATGGATGCTTCTTGTATACATTGTGACAACCAGAGTTGCGTGAAGTTGTCAGAGAACCTGGTGTTCCATGACAAGTCGAAGCATATCGAGATCAAGTATCACTATATCAGGGATATGGTGCAGAGGGGAGCAGTGAAGCTCTAGTATGTTGCAATGGATGAACAGATAGCTGATGTGTTGATAAATCCATTGGCTAGGATGAAGTTCGATTACTTCAGGGAGAAGATTGGTGTTCTCCATATTGAGGTTTCCTCTAAGGGGAAATGATGAGACCTAGAGCCATTCTAACATGGTGAGAGGATTGGTTCCTTCCATGGTCAGATGTAAGGGCTGAGCCATTCTTTCATGGTGAGAGGATTGGTTCCTTCCATATCATATATGAGTGCTGATCCATTCTGATGTGACTGTAGGATTGGTTCTTACATGATCATATATAAGCGTTGAATGCCATTCTTGGAATGGAGGCACCTATTCAGTTACCAGAAAAGTTCAGTCTAGGACTGAGGGCCATTCTAATGTGACTGTAGGATTGGTTCCTACAAGATCAGATGTGAGTGTAGAGCCCTTCTGACATTGGTTGTCATATGTAAGTGCAAAGCCTTTCGGCATGGAGGATTGGTTCCTCACATGGTCGACTGTAAGTGTTGAGCCTATCTGAAATTGGTTGACGGATGTGAGTGCTGGGCCCTTCTGATAGGGTTGTGGGAGGTGTTCCCACATGGTTAGATGTGAGTGTTGGGGATGCCTTTCTGATATGATTATAGGCTTGGTTCCTACATGATCAGATATAAGTGCTAGGTGGGCCATTCTAACCTAGGGTCAAATATAAGTGCTGGAAGAAGACCTATATAGAGGCTAGGCCTACAACCAGCATGAAAAAGGACTGGCTCTGTAGAAATTCCTGTGACGAGAAGAATCATGAGATAGCACCCATGATGATCCATTGATGAATATCCAACAGTGATGATCTAGATCGAGGGATGATCCAAATCCAGTGATGATGATCCAGATCAAGTGATGATCCATATCCAGATGAAGATGACTTATAGATGAAGATGACTTGAAGATGAAGACGACGTGAAGATAGAGATGACTTGAAAGTGAAGATGATGAGGACTTGAGGATGATTCAAATGATACAGAGAAGAAGACTTGTGCTGATAAATTGTGTCGAGAGAATACCTTCCTAGTTAAGAGGGAGTGTTGATGTAATTGTAACTTCGGAATGTATTCACTTGTATTTCTTATGTATTATACCGTGATGTTTATTCCGGGATGTATTTGTAATGTACTTGAGTCATGTCATGCCCTGATGTTCCTATCGAGAGTTTCTATAATGTAAACAAGTCAGGTCAAGTCAAGGTGGGTAACCCTCCTATTGTTCAAGGGTTAAATTCCCCGCAGTTCTGAGGCACTAGGGTTGTTAGAATCACTTAGTGAAGTCAGCCCTAGTAGGGTTTAGTCAATTCAGGAATTAATATAAATAGAGAGCTAGCCTCTCTATTTATCACACACTCACTCACACTCAGTTGTAGCGCATAGTTGAGGAAGAAGAAGACACTAGGGCTAGGAAGAAAGAAGGTTACTATTGTCGGGAGATCATCTTACTATTTTGGGTTTTACTTTTGGTGTTGATTCTATCTCTGAGGAAGTTGCGAGGTTTTCTCCATTTATGGTTTCCTCGAGGAAAAACACTATGTTCATTGTATCTTATGTTTGATTGTTGTGCTTTTTATTATCTCAGTTAAAGATCCTAATATAATGCTAGCTTAATGTTAAAAATCTAACACTTAGTGGTTTTTTACACGGGGACTTCAGTTAGTGAATCTCTCACATAGCACATGCGATCGTGGGATATTAAAGAATGCCCTTAATTTCCAAAGATATTGCCACAAATTATTTTTGTTCAAACCCCCTCCTAATACTTAAAACCTCCTCCCAACCCCTTTTTATACCTCAATCCTTATAAACCACCCTACCCACCCCCACCTTAAACCCCTCATCCCCCCAATACCTGCAATATATTGGTTCAATTTTTGATAATTTTAAAACCCACAATATGAACTAACGTGATAGGATATTGGTTAATAAGTGAATCCCCCATGGTTTTTTATCAAGTGAGCCTGGTGAACCAGACAAGGATAACTTGTTCGGACTTCAAAAGACCTTTAGTCTTGTTTCTGGGAAACTTGGTTGTACTATATCACATGTTCATGCCCCCTTGGGGGAGTTGTAATAAATGTTGTAGCATGATAGTGTCTATAAATACTCAGTCTCTTAGACTTTATTTGTCAATCTGATCAGCCCAGGGTGTTTTTTCCCTTGGTTATTATTGGTTGTTGAATAAATGACTGATAATTTCTGAGCTTTTCACTCAATACCTCCAAATTTGGGGTGGTCGGCTTGGAATTTAGGCCTATTGAGGTTATTAGAGTCTATGTGTAAATGTATAAACATGCTAGGCATCATGGTCGAGTCATATGAACATGTCTAAGGTCATGGATAACCAGACATGTCAATCCATATATGACTAAGGTCATGGACAACCAGACACTGAAAGTTAGGAAAGATTTCAAATCATGTAAGATAAATATCACTGCATAAGAGACCAATAAGGAATCAAATAGTGAACTAGGGATTTGTATAGTCTTAGTATTATTTAGAGCTATGGTAGATGGTATGGATGGTGGTATGATATGTGTATCAACCTGAAAATATGGTTATAAATCAAAATCCAAAGGATCACATATAAGCATATCAATAGACTCATGGGAATACACTGGTAATGAATCCTCTATATGAGGAAATGCTGAAGCACATGAGATCAAGTAAGGTAAGTGGTATGACAGAAATAAGGCTTGATTTGGCTAAGAAAACATCTTGGAAATTACTGGGTTGCGCACCATCAATGAGAGAGGTATGCACAAGGTGTGAAGAATCTGGCACATAGATCTCAGAATCTAAGATAGGAGATTTAGAGAACAATGAATGGGTTATAGGATCATAATCAATATTAGCAGTAGCTCCATATGTTACTTCTTTTTCATCAATAGTATCACAAGAAGAAAAATCACCTTCAAGAGACACAGAAAAAGATGGCTCTTCAATATTTGCTTCTTCATTGAAGGAGAAAGCATTCGAATCAATGAGGGTAGCAGCAACATGAACTGTATGAGAAACTTCTTTATCATGATCAACTTAATCAGAGAATGTAGAGGCCAATAAATCTTGAGAGAGAGAACAAGAGGAGATCCTAGGTTTGCTCCATGCTTCATCTTCAATTTCCTGCAAACCAAAATCTTTGTCCAAAATTTTCCAAAGCTCAAATGGAAATTCAGCAGAATCTATGAGATGATATATATTTGGAGAAATTACCAAACACATAATTCCATAAGCTCTATCACAATTATTTATCCAATAAATATTCTCTTCATAATACTCAGGTTCACTCAATGCACCAATGGATACATCAAAGAGACATTGCCTCTTCAAGTATGCACTCATCTTTGGCTTCCAATCAGCATAGTTGAAAGGAGATAGTAAAGGAAATTTTGAATCCATATTTAATTTTTTGATATGCTCTAAGAGATACTCTCTGCAACCTGCAAAATAAACTAGGATAAAATCTTATAAGCTAGACAAGCTCTTCTTCAGAGAGGGATAAGAGACTGGAAGCACTCCTCAACTCTATAGAACTTGATAAACCTTGATACTGTAGAAAATGACAAGGTTGTGCTCCCTGTAGCTCTGATACCATGTAGAAATAATAGATCAATGCTATGAGAAATGATGCTAATAAGAAGCACAGGAAATAGATCTTTCTACTAAGAATTCTCACAAGCATACACAGGAAAAATAGAGAGAAGAAAAGAGACTGAATCACATGAATGAAGAGATGAATATTGGTGTGTATCCTTCCATTGAATAATTATGAATAAAAGTGTACATAAATAGTACATCCCTCATAGGAAAATCGAATTGTATGGAAACAACTCATAAATCTCAAAAAGGATGACTTACCAAAATATAACAAACCCCCATAGGTGGCTAAAGCACTTCCCAAATCTATCAAGGACCTCACGAGTTGGAAAAAGCATGAGTGATTTGTTAAGGAGATGGAAAAAACATGCTAATCCTAGAAAATGGAGAAAAACTAATGGAGGATGGGTTGGAAACAAAAGCTCCCAGTTTCCTAGTTGACTAGCTTGTATCTTATCCATAGAAAAACAGGAAAATTAGAAAAAGCAGAATAAAGCAGAATATCCTGTAAAGACTTGTATACTAATTCTAGATGGTCAAAAGGTAGTCAAGATCAACCCATAATTGGAAATAAATAATTCCTAGGATATAGGTGGCATGTATTGACTTTAAGGTGCAAGTGGATGCCAACTAATTAAGCTAGTGGGTGGATAATTAATCAAATAATGATTAGATATTTTATCCTAAGTTGTGAGTGGGTTTAATATATTCCAACAGGATTTCGTAGCTTGGCCCTAACACTTATTTGTATATTTTATTCCAACCAATAGGAACCCTACCCTTTCGTCCTATAGACAAAAGGTAGTTGTTCTTTCCTGTAGCAAGGGAGAAATCTCTACTACAGAATTGGAGACCATACCAGGATGATCCCACAGGAACCCTAGATTTTCTTTTCAAGTTTTTTAGTTTTCATTTCTGTTTTATTAACCTAGTTTCAATTTCTGTTAAATCTAGTTTAGATCTATGTTTTTCTGCATTTTACTTCATAGTCAAGCCTCCTTAAGGCCAAACCGACCCCGTTCGGCCACAGTACAAGTTACTGTCGGCCGTTCCTAGATCAGGTTAAAAACATTTCTAGTTTTTGGGCCAGGTCCCACATATCAGGTTGAAAGGGGTGACCAGCTCACTCATTCAGGCCTGAAAGGTGTGACTTCCCTCTCAGGGAGTAGATCACTCCTGTTTTTAGTTTTTGAGTGACCCCCTCACCTGATTTTGGGAAAATTTGGTGACCCCCTCACCACATTGACCCCGAAAAGGGTGATCTGTCTCTCAAATTCAGTTTTTTAAGCTATCTGGACTGTCAGTGTGGCTCAGCCGCCTCTGTCCAGCAATCTGTTTTCATTTCATACAATCTATGTAAATCAATGATAAATTTAATTGGTTAATGGTTTAATGAATCTGTTTAAGGCTTGAATAAAATTATTGTAGGTTAAATTTCATTTTTTAATTGGAAATTAACACCTTGCCTATCCCTTCCTCCTCTACCCAGTCATCACCCTTCGGGGTATTCTGGGATAAGATGAAGGGTGAAGCTCATATATTAATAGGCACTTCATTTGTAATTTTTCAAGACCACTAAAAAAGGGTGACTTGAAAGGTAGAGGGGGTGGTAGGCCCACGGGGCCTCATGATGCTTGCGTCCTCCTTGTTGATCGAACTTGCACTTAGAGAGTGACCTGAGGATCTACGGATGGGGTTAGTCCCATTGTGTTGGGTGCCCAACACTCTTTCTTGGTCGAAGAGAAATACAGGTGTTAGGAAATCACCTAGTATGTCTACCATACTTCAGATTCAGGTATGACATGTTTTAAATTTTTGTTCACAATTTATTGCTTTCATAAACAACTTACCCATGTTATACGTTCTACAATAAACCAAAAAATCTATGTGAAATATTCATAAACCATACAAGCAGCCACCAAGTGTAACAGAAATACAATGGACATGCACAAAAACCATACCAAATAAAGCAACCAAACTCAATTCATGACGTTGAGCTAGCCATTAAAATTTATTAATTTACACTAATTCAAACACTCGCAGTATTTGAGGACATAAGTCCCTAACTTCCTTAACCATGGGAAGTACTTGGGCTCAGCCGAAAATCTCATTGTGAGGATTACCATGGGAACCCCAAAGTAGCTGGCCGCTGAGAGGAATTGCCAAGCGAAATGGGCAACGACCCCTACCGATTGACTAGCACTCCCATGAGGAAAAATCCAAGTGCTGTCTCCTAGCAGTATTGGTGGCCGAGTGACCACCTGAAAGCCAATAGGAAGCCACTAAAACTGGGGTCCATAATGTAATTACCTAATTTTTCCACCTGATCCACAAACCAGACATAATTGATCCCCCACGCTCCTCCTCATGCCAAAGAGGCAATCTACCACAGTTCAGGTGCATGAACCAACACCATCGAGACCATTCTCTATGACCCTCTACATGATCATAAGGCCACACAGCCTCTGACTCATGCTTAGAATCATATCAATCTGAGCCATATCTACACACTGCAGCATTTATCCCCATAACTGGTCCAAACCTGGATCCACTTTCCAGCTTTGTGATTGGCAGTGGACCCATGTCCATACGTCACACCACCACCAACACCCCGGTGGGTGGTCCTAGCACTGTCATGCAGACTATCATAATTCAGCTACGTCCACCCATACTCACCAGTCAAGCTGTCCCACTTGGCATGCCTGGGGGTAGTGGCCTGTCCACTCACATTGTCCCACTTGGCATGCCTAGGGGCAGTGGCCCTTCCACCTACATACATGGAGATAGTTTACCTTCAACTCACACTGTGTTGCTGACCATACCTAGGAGCAATGGCCTATCCACAACTGTGCCACAAATACCCCCAGTCATGCAAGTACATCACACTCCTGCAAACCCCACCACCATTGCTGGTCCATCACACATCAACCTTGGGTCAAACCTTCCTTTCATGGCATGCCTCGACCTTCCTGAATTGGCTAGGTTAACCAATGACCCCATCTTCCATCAAACCTTTTAGCCTCCCATGCCAACCAAACTCCCCTCAGACATCCCTAAGTTTGAAGGGAAGGTAGGGGAATGCCCCCAAAACCATATCATGATGTTTCACCTATGGTGCTCATCAAACAACATCGTAGATGATTCAATCAGGCTCAGACAGTTCCAACACACCCTCACAGATGCTACAACTAAGTGGTACATTGAGCTACCATAAGCCAAGTATCCATATTTCAACTCCTTGGCCTTTATTTTCCTTCAATATTTCCAACTCCCCATCAGATATGATGAAGGAGTGGAAGTCTTGCTATCTTGCCGCCAAAACACTACGACCCACATCCATGAGTGGAGGCGACATCACAGCTTGTACAAGATCAAGCTTGATGACAGGATATTCCTAGACTGGTTCTTGAAAAACTTGCTACCACCTATAGGCAAGGATGTCTCCTTCGAATGTCCCCAAATAGAGGAAGAGGCCATCTTGAAGGCCCAACAGTTTGATCTCATTTACGCATAGTTTGGATACCTTTACACCATCATTCCAGATGCTCCATGTGTAGGCACCTCCTATAGAGACGCACCAGGGGAATCCCATGCCATAGATGGCATCATAGGTTTTGTCTCCCACCAATCATAGCACCACCGAGCACCACCTACAGTGCCACCACAACCAAGCAAAACCCCTAGTGTGGCCTACACAAGCCAAGCTCCTGACTATGCAAGAATGATGTCCCATTCCGGAGCTACAACCTCTTATGCACAACCTACACCACAGCAACAAACCCATGCACCTACTTGGCCAACACAACAATATGTGGGACAGATGCCCACGTTTGTAACACCCCCAACCTCCTAAGTCTACTATGCACCACCCGTGCAAGCCACCCAAACCTCCACCCCAGCTCCGCCTACTCCTTTGGGACAAGTATTTGTAAAAAAAAACTGTCCCAACCAGCCATCCCCTAATAACCAACAAGGGAAAGCCATAAATAACCAATCTCATAACCAAGGAAACAATCAACCACAGGTAGGCGATCAACAACCAAATCCTCCCAATAATGACAAGGAAAACCAACCATCCCAAAAACCTCAACAACCAAATGCACCTAGACACAACGCTCCATTGTGCACAAATCAACCATGCAAGCTGTGTGAGGTCTACGGGCACTATAAACATGAATGCCCCTTCATGGGTCGTGCTAAGCAGGCCATTCACAATGAGGTTTAGCATGCTAGCAATACAATAGCCCAGCTCAACCCAACCCAACACCACCAGGACCTCCACCCATGGTGCTCCAAAACCCATTACCATTCCAAGGACTGGTAGCAACTGCACCTGCTCCCTAATCTAATCCCAATGCTTTGGGGGCACCTTCGAAAACATAAATAGGTGTTCACCACCTGCTAGCCATGACAACTAAAGAGGTCAATTTACAGACCAAACAAAATTAGTACGGAACTAACATCGAACCTGCTGACCCATCAACGACATCCACGTCCAAAACAACCAGTACACCTCTTCATCTACCCCCTTTTCCTCCACGCCCCTCCATACGACGGGTTTCCAACAACGTGATGGCTAGAGCTGCTATAAGCTACAACATCATGGATGACTTGGCCCAAATACCTACATCTATGTCTGCTCTTAAGGTACTTAGAACTTTCCCAACACAACGAAAGGCCTTACTAGCTGCCCTTGGTGCCGTAGACCCCTCTGACTCCAAGTTGATCACATTCGACACAAAGAATGAAGAACCGCGGATGCCATCAACCATTGCCTTCCAAATCCCAGTATCCATTAGGAATTTGGTCATGCACCGGTGTATTGTGGACAAGGGGGCATCTACGTGTGTCATGTCAACCTTAGTCTAGCAGAAGCTTGGATCCCCAATTTTGCAACCATCCTCTACTACTCTGCGAGCTTATGATGGCCATCCCACTAAAGCCCAAAGAATCCTCCCACACATTCCCATCACATTAGCTGAGAAAATAGTATTGATTGACATAGAGGTTTTCAATGCTCAGTTGGACTATAATCTTCTCCTCAGAAGAAGTTATATGTACGCCATGAGAGACATAGTATCAACTATTTTCCATCTCATGATTTCCCTCATGAAGGAAAAATCATGATGGTGGACCAACTAACTTACCACAATCCACAAGGGCTAACTACACCAGCCAATGTTATCCCTACAATCAATACCATCGATCCGCAAGGGCTAACCGCAACCACCAATGTTATCCCTGCGGCCAACACCATGGTTGACAACATACCAGCCTCCCCATTATTGAATGTGGTCCCTAGGTTGTTTTTCAATACCACAATGATGGCTTCCTTCCCCTTAGTGTCACCACCTTTGACACCAAATGAGACTGTAGATTTGTGCATGCTCTCATCTAGCACTGCTGCACCCAAACATAAACTCCAGCTACAGCCCCAACTGTAGACACAACATCATCTGCAGCCGCAACATCATCAGCAGCCACAACATCAACCGCAACTGCAACCACAACCCCATCTTCACATGCAACCATCAAGGAGTTATTTGGGCTCCTCCCTAGTCCACACAATTCCCTTCCTATTTCCCCCACCTGGTATCATGAGTAAGCCAATAATGGCTACCTTAAACTTACCCAATTTAACAATGGGGATTCCTGTGTGGTAAATCAATTCACTTTCCCAACCCCCAATGCCCTAAGTAGTCTCAACCCCTGTGCAACCCATTACGATTGAATCTCATCCACCACCCGACTCGCAAAAACCAACCACCGCACCCATACCCACACCGCCCCACCCAAAAAGGGCCAGAGGCAAAAACGCGAAAGCTAACGCTGAACCTCGACAGATTTCGCCTTGCACCATCTGTGAAGAACAGGGCCATCCAACTCAAAACTGCCCTGATATTCCAATAATCCATGTGCATTTGGATGCCATGGATACAATGAAAAACCTCCATGTGGTTGATTTCCCAAGTAGGCCAATAGTAAGAAACAAGTCATTGAGAAAAAACCATGCTTGAGCCCTTTGCAGATTGTATGGACACTATTCTCACCACTTCTAGGACTTGTCCGAGTTTTGAACAGCTCTATCCAACCTTTGACAACATGCCCTTGAATCTGAGATCACTATGATCGAAAAATTCCACCCCCCACCTCCTTCTTCAGATACCATGTCCATTTACATGATGTCCAGTTCTACAGACCCTCTTTTCTCCACCATTATCGATGGTCCATCATACATGTCTCTTCATTGCTTTTGCAACCATGAGGTGATACTTTAAGCCTTAACCACCCTAGAATACCCGTGGGATGACATGCACCATCGCTCGTTCTTCCTCCCTGAAAAACTTGTGTCACAATCTGACTAGTTTTGATTGAAACCAAAGATTTCATTCATGGAAAAGTCAATTGGTTTAAGAATCCCATTTCAACACCAGATGCCTTCAAATAAGGGAACATGGCCAACATCTCGCCAACCATCAAAATTAACATCTCAACCAATCCTGAGGTTGTTGAGGAAATCATGCTAGGGGAATCTTGCTCCTCGAAAGAAGTCGCTTCCTACAAAGCGCTCTTCCAAGAATTTCACGACATCTTTGCCTAGTCCTACACTGAAATGCCTGGGTTGGATCCATCCATTGTGGAACACCACATCGACACATGGCCCGATGTGATCCCTATGCGCCAAAAGCAAATACCCATCCATCCCTCCAAAGCTACTGCACTTAAAGCTGAAATCGAGAAGCTGCGCATAGCCGGATTCATTTACCCCATTGCCTACACCATTTGGGTTTCAAATCCTATTCCCATGAATAAATAATAGGATACCATCCACATTTTCACAGACTTCCATGATCTAAATTGGGCATGTCCCAAAGACAAATTCCCAACACCCTTCATCAATCAGATTATTGATGCATGTGCCGGACATGAGGTATTTTCCTTCATGGATGGATTTTCTGGATATAACCAAATTCAGATCCAGAAAGAAGATCATTACAAGACTTCATTCACAAACCCGTGGGGCACATTCACGTATCGATTAATGCCCTTTGTTCTAAAGAATGTTGGAGCCACCTTGCATCATGCCATGATATATTGTTTCCATGACCTAATCCACATCATATTGGTATACCTGGACAACCTTACCGCTCGATCATCAAAACAAGCACAACATATAGAAAACTTGTGGCAAGTATTTTTGCGATTTTGCAAGTACAAAATTGGTTCGAACTCCCTAAAATACATTTTTTATGTCCCAGTAGGCCGCCTGCTCGGGTTCATCAAATCCCACAAAAGGATAACGATTGACCCCCTCAAATTTCAGGCTATCCTTGATCTCCCTTCACCAAAAACTCGGCACAAACTACAAATCCTCCAAGGCAAGGCCAACTTCCTTTGCCGCTTTGTACCAGAGCATGCAACAAAATCCCATAGATTCATTTGCCTAATCTACACAAAAATCCCCTTTGTTTGGAATCAGCAAGCACGAGAATCGTTTGATGCACTCAAACAAGCCCTGGCTTCTGCACCATTACTCTCAGCACCAGAATTTACCCAAGACTTCATTCTCTATGTGTCGGCCTCAGAGAATTCCATTTCCATAGTCTTGGTCCAGGAAGACGATGATCGCCATGAGCACATGATTTATTACATCAGCCAGAGGCTAACAGGTCCCCCACGATGATATTCACTCGAGGAGAAACTAGCCCTCGTCGTCATCTTCTTGGCTCTGAATTTGCACCACTACATAATTACAAACCATACCCATGTAGTGGCTGATTCCAACCCAATGCGATACCTCTTAAGCTGTCGCCTTCTACAAGGCCACACAACCAAGTGGGTAGTCGTCGTCCAAGAATTCGACTTGGAATTTGTTTCCCCAAAAAGCACAAAGGCACTCACACTAGTCGCACTAATGATAGATATTCCCCCATTGTCCATGTCACCACCACCCAAGGATGACCTCCCTAATGATTTTCTATTCGTCATATCCATGGAGGACCCATGGTATGGGGACATCCTTTTATACTTACGCACATAAAAGTTCGCAGCCCACTTAAACCATGAAGACAAGCTACGCATCCGACATCAAGTGGCTCGCACCCTAGTGATTGGATATGTTATGTATTGTCAAGGCATTGATACCATCCTATGTCTTTTCCTCACCCATGATGAGGCCGAGACCGTCCTCAATGACTGTCATAGTGGATCCTCCGGTGGCCACATTTCAGGTTTGGAAACCTCCCAGAATATTCTACATGTCAGCTACTTTTGGCCTTCCATCTTTGTTGATTGCATAGAGGTATTCAAACACTTTCGTAGCTATCAGCTCTTTGCCCCAAAGGAAAGAATCCCCCCTGCACCATTACACCCTGTAGTCACAGTCGGTCCCTTCTGCAAATGGGAAAACGACTTCATGACAATCAACCTTTCCTTGGCCAACGGTCATAAATACATCATTATGGCAGTTAATTACTTCACTAAGTGGGCGGAGGCCATGCCCACATTTGATTGCAAAAGTGAAATGACGGCACATTTCTTCTTTAACCATGTCATTTCATGATTTGGTGTCCCTAAACAGTTGGTCTCATACCATGATAAACACTTTGAAGATGATGTTTGGACTGAACTTTCACCCATGTTGAAATTCGAACACCAATACTCATCTTCCTACTACCCCCAGGGAAACGACCAAGTTGAAGTAGTCAAAAAGATAATAAAAAAATGCTCCAAAGGATGGTAGGAAACCATAAAACCAACTAGAATCACATGTTGTTTTCCTCCCTATGGGCTTATCACACATCCTCAAAAACCACAACCAGTTTCACCCCTTTCCTCCTAGTACATGGCGTTGAATTAGTACTCCCTATAGAGTGCCAAATCCCATCACTCCACCTCGTGGTAGAACTACTTCTGAATACTTTTCCTCTAAAATAATGACTCCTCCAACTTGATCAAACCATAGAAGAATGCCAAGGTTCCCTCCAAGCCATTGAAGTAGCAAAAACACAATCAAAGGCCCATTATGACTCCCATGTCCACCCTCGCACCTTCAGTGAAGGCGATATGGTTCTGGTCTATGACCAACCCAATGAAAAGTTGGGAAAATCCAAGTTCAAATCAATCTAGTACGGCCCATACATCATCCACCATTTCCTCAGAAAAGGGGCCTACACCTTGATTGAATCTGATGGACAACTCTTGGAGAACCCCCATAATGGGCTCTACCTCAAGAGATTTTACTCTTGACATCACCAATGAGTCACTTGATTTTCCTTTTTTGTTTTACAACTTTTTTACTACAAATCAGAAACCCCCATTTAGGGGCAGCACCATTGGCTTATATTTCAGCGTCACCCAGAGCCTAATCGAGACACCCCTCACACCTCCAGGCTCAAATTTCTATCTTCTAATGAGACCATCGTCTCATGTTTAACAAGTTATTTTTGGGACCACTTCCCAGAAGTTACCTCGGTTTACACACCACATTGTGATGTAAGTGTCTCCAGACCTGTGCTTGCATCACACTTGCCTACCGCAACTCATGCAGGACTCCATACCATCTCCCCAAAAGGCACATCATTTTATTTCAATATATAACTGTCTAATCCGTCCACCACACCTTACGTGGGTTCTTGGACCACCACTCGGAGGGTGGATCATTTATTTTTCATGCATTAGGAATATAAATTCCTCTGGAGTTGCACTTACATCACATGTAGTCAATTATGTCCACCACAAATCACACAAGACTCTCCTGACCTCTGTCCGAGATCCACCTCGGTTTACCTGCCATTGTCGCATTGACTCATGTGCCTCTACCACAATATACCCCATGCATGTATTGTTATGTTTAAGAGCCACCTGCTCCATCCATACTGCACAGATGACTTTCGGACCACTGTCCATTGTCCTGACATGGGGGCACCATCAGTGCCCCCTCGATCAGTTGAGCATACCAGAGTTTTCATTAAGCTCTTTTAAGACTCCTAAAAGAATGAAAAGATTGTCAAGCACAACTACTTCCTTTCTTGCTCGTTAAAGTATAAGAAAGGGCGTCTACATAATCTCATTTATCTCCTTTTGTAGATTATGTAGACTACTACATGAAAAGGACCATCTTGGCACATTCAATCCAAGACCATTCCTGTCACATACCCCAATTTTGTAAAATTATGTAATTTGTTTTATTATTTTCTGAAACATTATGTTAAACTTAATCCTAAGTAGGGATTGATGACTCAGCAGAGTCAATAGTTATGGAATGTAATTGAGAATATTTTATTAATAATAAATAAATTATGGAGACAACAGCATGGGAGAGCTGTTAAAAGAGGTTACTGGTCAAACTGGGTGTTGGAACTAGGTGGAGAGGCAAAGGACAAGTGGCAACATCCTCAAGCACTTCCTAAGTTGCAGGTGGCAACTTCCTTATATTTGGGGTCATGATTCCCCAAGAAAGTGGAATGTGGGCAGGTGGCTCATTAAATGACAGTTATCCCAATTAAGACCTAGGCAATCTTTAAAAGTACTCAATGAAGAGAGCTGAGGCTGCTCAGTTTTTACTCCACGAAGAATTCATTCAGCTGAATGTGATTCAGGAGTTTCATTTGAGGAAAAGGGAAGATAGAAGGAAGTGATTTTGAGTGAATGTTTGCAGGAACTTGATGCTGATTACAGCTAGTTGAGCTGTGGGAACTGTCTCAAATTCTGAGTTAATACAGAGTTGAAAGACTGTATTTGTTTTGCTGCACCTAGTTCCAATCCAGGAAGACTAGAGCAAGCTCGGGGGTCCTGAGAAGTCGCTGTTTGAGCGCTCTCCAGGAGTTTGGTAGGGAGGAACGGCCTCCCATTGCTGTTGTTGTCCACAGCATTTAACAGGTTTTTCATTTATATCTTTATGTCTTTCTGTATATAAGTAGATAAATACTATGATTGATTAAATATCTGAAAAGAATTGTTTAGAACTGGATATGTTAGTGAAAAACTTGTTAGTATTACCATGTTTTTCCACACCTGATATCATCAGGTAGTACTCTAGCACGGTATCTCAAAGCTTAGAAGAAGTATTCCTCTAAACTGAGTTCCCTAATCTATTTACATTTATCACAATTGTTTTACTGTGTATTTTCTTTTATTTAGCTATCCTTCTCCAGTTTTATTTAAATCTAAAACTGTAACTCTGTTAGTTTGGACATTTTTATCTGTATATGAAAAATAATGATTTAGCATGCTTGTAATATGAGTTATACTCAATCTCTTTTGTTTAAAGTAAATACATTACAGATTAAGGATTTAGGTATTATCAGTATGGTGTAGTAATCTGTAATGTAGTAAAAGAACCAGAATTTCTGTATACCAGAAATGTTATCAGATCAAACAATAACATACTTCATAAACTGTTATTAAAAAAAAATAGATATTATTTTATGTCCAAATGTTTATACTGATATTACAAAGAGTTTACTTAAGTATTATAAGAACTAAAAGAAACTTTAAAATTCAAAGAACAGTCATAATATAACACATTAAACAATACTCTTATCTACATCTTAAAAATAACATTGTTTTCTAAGTAATTGTGTTTCTAGAAATCACAATAAAATATGATGTTATACAATCATATAGATAATTGTTTACAAGTAGATATCTATTATATTAACATACAGAATATGAACAATGTATATATTTTATTCTAGTTTTAGTTCTAGAATAGG
>LPNX010075768.1:0-45160 GCA_001517045.1 Pseudotsuga menziesii
ATACCAAAAGTATATCTAAAGTATAAGATCTAAGAAATAAAGTGGTGCTAGAAGACATGTAGTGGTCGTCACTATGCCAAGACAAGTTGGTCCTAAGTGCTAGGGCCATAAAAAATTCTCAAATTTTCTGAGACACTGCTATTACTCCTAGAGTTTCTAAATAAACATTATTTATGCAATTTTTTCATGGGAGAAATTCATTATGTTACTTCATTTATCTCCGTGTAAACCAATGTTTAAGGCACTGGATGCATACCATAATGATGTAATGACCTATTTAGTTATTGGTCTCTTGTCATTGAACAAAAATGGAAATACCTTTAAGGTTCGTCAATGTATATTTTGATTTCCACTTGAAAAATCAAATATATTTTTTTGTCGTGTAAAAAAAGAATAAATTTGTCCACAAAATGAAACTTGTCTAAATCAATCTTTGATTTATTGCAATTCACTACCATCATTTTATAATAATGATATTAATCTAATGTCAAGGCCACAACCAATCCCACAAATATGTACATGCCATACACCCCTCCACGTTTAAACCTATAATCTTTTAAAAGGAAACATGTGTTTCAAGTGTATTTTATTAAATAATTGAGAAATTTATGCAATGGAAAACCGTCGCTTAAGCGACACTTAGAAGGAAAATCGTCGCTTAAGCGACACTTAGAAGAAAAACCGTCGCTTAAGCGACACTTAGGAGGATAGCAATTTTAGCGCCGTCGCTTAAGCGACGCTTATGTCCATTATTTCAAAAAAAAAATTAATCTTTCTGATTTTTGGCATGGTTAAAATAAAAAATCCACGCGCCGTCGGAAATAACCGTCGGATTTTGGATCAAAATCTAGTACTGTCTAGTTTATTTTACTTCTGCAATCCTATTTATTGTTAATGAATGTGATGAACATGTTGAATGCTTGTATGAATGTATGTTTGCTTCCACTATATGATAAATGATCATGTATGCATGTTCTAGTTCAAAGCATTTTGTTTTCAAGAGCATTTTATGAATGCACATGTTCATGGGGCTGGTTGCCCGGATGGTTAATGCCATGGTAGCGTCCTCTTCGCTGGTCGGAGGTTTGGGGACATTACAACAAGGAGGCAAACACATCTCCAATGGGAGTAGAAAAACATAATATACATCCAAATATATTCTAAAGTTACAAATACATAAACACTCCCTCTTAACTAGGAAGGTATTCTCTCTCTTACACAGTCATCAAGACATCTGGTTAAGCCTTCATCATGGATTCATCATGACAAATTTATAGAGTCATCATCATAGATGCTTCTATTATCAGGCTTATTATCGATCATCAAATGGTACTATCTGTCATCAAAAGTTTCTACAAAACCAACCCTCTTTCAAGCTAGGTGTAGGCCTAGTCCTCATCCAGGTCTTCATGACATCTCAAGCAAGCCATCTCGTAGGAACTATTCAAGACCTTCTTTACATTGCCATGACTATAACTTGTGTCTCCTACCTTTATCTCATCATATCTATATCATCTCTTTTTTCCAGCACAAAACAAAACAAGGCACAGAGAGCATCCACGGTTAACCTACATTCTACCAGTAAAGGAGAACCGCCTAGGTTCACCTCATGTGCTTCACGACCTAATCATATCAACATGGGAATACACACATATATAGATATATATGTAAGGACTGAATACGGCCAAACAACCTGCTACATCAGGATTTTTAAGTTCCAGGTCAACCTCAAGGACTTATTACATATGAACAACCTACATCTATGATATTTTCCATTTAGACAACCTTTGGGGTATATTACATCCGAGTAACCTGCTTACCACTCCAAGGATCTTTTTACACTCAGAAAACCCATGGGACTTATTACATTTGAGTGACATGCAAACCACACTAGGGCTCATATTTACACTTGAATAACCTGTCTCGACACTGATTACATACAAGGATAACTTGCGAGCTTCTCTAGGACTGATTACATCTAAGGACAACCTACAAGACTGATTACATCCAAGCATCATGCTTCATCAGTATTTTTCTCGCTTGGAAAATCTATCTCATTTCCCATATGAGATATTATGCATCTGCTATTTCTAGCATAAATCATATCAGGACTTATTACATCCAAGGATAACCTATGAGCTTCACCGTGACTTATTTCATCCAAGGAGAACCTACAGGACTGATTACGTTTGAGAAACCTACAATCTTCTCCAGGATTTTACACTCAGACAACTTGTATCTCTAGCTATGCTAGAACACATCACTCCCTCTTTTAAGGGGTCTCGATCTGGATCATACGAAGTCTTTATCTAAAGTACTCAAACTTCACTCTAGCTAGAGGCTTGGTCAACACATCAACTATCTGCTCATTCTTTTCTATGTACTAGATATTCACTGCTCCCCTCTACACCATATCCCTAATATAGTGGAACTTGATCTTGATGTGCTTCGACTTGTTGTGGAACACATGGTTTTTCGACAGCTTCACGCAACTCTAATTGTCGAAGAAGATACTAGTCACATCCAATTGGAGATAAAATAAACAACATACTCTACCTTGGCTATACTCAGTGCCACACATGGTTGCTTCCTGTTGAACAAGGGGATCATGCCAAATCCCAAACTAAAGCAGCAACCTAAGGTGCTCTTCCTGTTAGTGGCACTACCTTCCCAATCTGAATCAACATAACCATGTAGGTTAATCTTCTGATTCACATCATATTTGAGCCATAATCCACTATCCCTTTTGTTAGATTTTTATCATTCAAGCTAGCATTATCTTAGGATTTTATCTAAGAGAATAACATGCACATCAATACACACAAGAGACAAGAGACATAAAGAATTTTCCTTGGGGAAACCATAAAGGAGGAAACCCCACAACTTCCTCAGAGATAGAATGAGCACCAATGGCAGCAGTAAAACCCAAAACCATAAAAGATGATCTCCACAGCTTGTTCTCTCTCTCACACTTGAGAGAGATTCTCTTCTCTCACTCATGCGCCCCAATGAGTGAGTGTGTGTGTGCTAAATAGAAAGGCTCACTCTCTATTTATATTCTTTAGTTCACTTAATGTCGACTTTAACATGTCAGCCCCACTTAACAATTACTTATTGAGAGCTGACATCTCTAGGAGAGTCTAATAACCCTAGTGCCCCACAACTGTGGGGACTTTTCCCTCCGATCAACAAGGAGTTTTAACCTTGACACAAATGTGTCGACTATTGCCCCGACTTACAATGGAGGGTTAACCTCAATGACTTTACATGACTTGTTTACATTATTGAATCTCCTGATCGGAACATTGGGGCATGAAATGACTCAATTACATTATAGATACTTCCTAGAAATAAACATCGGGGTACAATACATAAGATATACAAGTGAATACATTCTAAAGTTACAAATACATCAACACTCCCTCTTAACTAGGAAGGTATTCTCTCGACACAATTTATCAGCACAATTCTGCTTCTTTGTATCATCTGGATCATCATCAAGTCATCTTAGTATTCAAGTCATCTTCATCTTCAAGTCATCTTTATTGTCAAGTCATCTTCATCGTCAGGTCATCTTCATTGTCAAGTCATCTTCATCAATTATAGATCATCACTGTATCTGGATCATCATTGGATCATCATCAAGTTTGGATCATCACTGCTGGAGCATCACTTGATCTGGATCATCACTGCTGGATCATCATCAAGTCTGGATCATCACTTGATCTGGATCGTCACTACTGGATCATCATCAAGTATGGATCATCACTGAATCATCATCATCATCATTACTGCTTCTGCTATCTCAATCAAATGGTGCTATCTCTTCATTCTTCTCATCACAGGAAGTTCTACAGAGCTAGCCCTTTTTCATGTTGATTGTAGGCCTAGCCTCCATGTAGGTATTCTTCAGCTCTTATATCTTACCCTAAGTCAGAATGGACTGCCTAGCTCTTACATCTGACCTCATATTTCTAGAAAGGCATGCCCAGCACTCACATCTCACCTCATCTTGTCAGAAAGGCCTAGCACTCACATCTGACCATGTGTAAACACATCGCACAAGAATGGCTCAATACTTATATCCGACCATGTGCAAACAAATCGCATTGGAATGGATTTGCACTTACATCCGACTATGTGTGAACACACTGCATTAGAAGGGCTCTGCACTTACATCTGACCATGTTCGAACACACCGCATCAGAAGGGCTCTACGCTTACATTCAACTATGTGCGAACACACAACATCGGAAGGGCACTGCACTTACACCTGACCATGTTTGAACACATCGCATTGGAAGGGCTCTCAGTCCCAGATTGAGGATTCCTAGTAACTGACCAGGCGCGTCCATTCTCCCAGAGAATGGAATCAACCCTTATACCTCATCAAGTGGGAACACATCCCTCAATCACATCAAAATGGCCATGCACTCATATCTGATCATGTAAGACTACATCCCATATTCATATCAGAATGGCCCTCAGTCCTAGACTGAGTATTCCTGGTAACTGACCAGGTGCCTCCATTCTCCCATAGAATGGCATCTTAGCACCAAGCCGAGTATTCATGGGAACTGACCAGGTGCCTGAATTCCAGGAATTGCATTCAACACTTATATCTAATAATGTAGGAACCAATCCTATAGTCACATCAGAATGGATCAGCACTAACATCTAACATGGAAGGAACCAATCCTATCTCCATGATAGAATGAATCAGCCCTTACATCTGACCATGGAAGGAACCTAATCCTCTCACCATGTCAGAATGGATCTAGGTCTCATCCTTTCCCCTTGGAGGGAACCTCGATCTAGAGAACACCAAGCTTCTCCCTGAAGTACTCAAACTTCACTTTGGCCATTTCTAGCATAGAATCACATTAGGGATGATTACGTTCAAGGATAACCTGCTGTCTTTGCTAGGACCGATTACATCCAAGGACAACCTATAGGTCTGTTTACATCTGAGCAACCTAAGAGCTTCACCAGGATTTATGCTCAGACAACCTATCTCGCCGACTATGCTAGAAATCCCTCTTTTGAGAGATCTCGATCTAGATCACATACTGGAGCTTCACTGCTCCTCTCTGCATCATACAAAAATGCAAGTCAAATCAAGCAATTAAAATAGTAGTTTTCAAAAGAAACATACTACCTCCCAAATAGCAAGTGGCAACATCTTTTGCCTTAGCTATACTCAGCGCAAAGTAGGACTCCATCCTACCAAACCAAGAGATCACACTTGATCTCATACTAAAGTACCACCTCGAAGTACTCTCCCTATCAATGCCACTACATGCCCAATATGAATCCACATAGCCCTCTAGGTTAATCTTCAGATTCGCCTCATACTTGATCTCATAATCAACTGTACCCTTCAGGTACCTCACTGCATGCTTTGCAACAATCAGGTGAACATGTCTCAATTTGTTCACAACAAAGAAAATATCTGGTCTCGTATTTGTCAGGTACATCAAGGAATAAATCATCTAACGATACATCATGGAATCAATTGACTTTGATGAAGCAACACTCAATAGATTCAGGTTTGATGCCATTGGTGTGGTCATGGCCTTGCAGTCCATCATCCTGAACCTCTTCAGGATATCTACTGCATACTTCCCTTGTCCCAGGGAGATTCTGCCCCACCTCCATGCCTAGAAAGTAGTGCATCATATCCAAGTCCTTCATCTCAAACTTGGCAGCAAGTCTCCTTCTTGCAACTTCTGTCAGGAACAAGTTATCGACATATAACAGGAGCATCACTGGTCTTCCACCTTCAACCTTGAGGAAAAGGTTGGAATCCTCTTTACTCTCAGTAAAGCCTAGAGTCACCAGTAAGCTATCCATCCTATCATACCATTTCAAACCTTGAGATCTTCTATAGTCACTCCCTCTGAAGTGAAGCATCATACTCCCTATGTCTTTCATACTCTATGCACTCTTTTCATGAGAAGCCTCGTGCTACGAATCTTGCCTTGCATCCCATGATGTTTCCATCTACTGCGTGATGGAACTACGAACTTCCCTTCATGTATCGATACTACATCCTAGACATCATTCTTCTTGAACTGGTCTTCCCTTTCTTCTTGGTTACTTCTTCATAGCTGGAAGGTTCTGCATCAATGATGTCGCTATATTCGTCATATTATTCTTTACCTGTCGCCACTTGTTCTTTGGAACAAGTCTCATCCTTCTTTTCTTATAGGTGATTATGTACGCGATCTTTCCTATAAGTCAAATGCATTAGTTGTATGGTTAGAAACATTTCATAAGGCATATTTATAATAGCAAATTATTATGCATAGATATACGATCATGCAACTATTTTAGCCACGACAACATTCATCCATATCTCACGGAAACGTTTCTAGATTCCTTCCATCTCCACCGGGACAACATTGAGATTGTGCACTAATCCAATATGTCAGCAAAGAGGTTTCATTCTAGA
Organism: Pseudotsuga menziesii; assembly: GCA_001517045.1. Lineage (NCBI taxonomy): Eukaryota > Viridiplantae > Streptophyta > Pinopsida > Pinales > Pinaceae > Pseudotsuga > Pseudotsuga menziesii. Next base: position 6,455 of record LPNX010075768.1, read on the forward strand.
TAAGTAGCAATGGAGAGTTGTATAGCACCATGAGCTACTTACCCATCACATGCATATTAGTAGTATACTGTCATTAAGGAAAACATTCTATCATGCATTATGAACTAAATATAAACAAATGCATAACAAAACGATATCATGAAATGACAATTGAATACTTATCTTTATTTGTTTCGTGGGTAGACTCCTTCTTGAGCCTTTAGCTTTATCATCTTCTTCATTGATAATAGCATTGTTTCTTATCCAAATGCTAATATGGATAATAGGTTCTTCAAGAGTTGAGTTCTTCATATTTTTCATTGCTTGAGGGATCTTCTTTGGATGGTGAGAGCTTGATCTTTAGTTTCTCCCATCTTCTTTTCTCTTATTATTAGTCGAACTTCTTCTTGTGTGTGCTCTTCCCATATTCTGCTGAAAGTAATCACTTCCTTCTGGCACACATTCCTCGCATGAATGAATCCCATGATCTTGGGAGGCCATTCAAGGTGGCTATCATCACTTCTGCATTATCCACTTCTTCTTCTACTACTACAAGCTATTCTTTGATTTGAGAGACCCTCGTAAAGTATGATTGTATGGTCTCTTCATTCTGGATCTTCACATTCTTCAACTATTTTCTCAAAGTCATATTCCGATTTATGTTCTTCCCTTCAAATAGCTTGGTTAAGGAATCAAACATCTCTTTCGGTGTCTTTAGGGAAGACACTTTTGGTACAAGTTGATCCGTGGCTGAATCATCAATGATCTTCTTGGCCTTGACCAAGTTCTTCTTATGTAAGGCTTTTAGCCTCATCTCCCTCTGGAACTGGAACCTCTCTACTTATGTAGGTGTCCAATTCATTTTCTTCAGAGAGATCATATACTTCCATGCTTGGAAGTTGTCAACTTCACCAATCTTATCATCAAGCTGATGTGACAGATCACTTTGAAATGAGAACCTCAAATGAAAATAACAAAAGACTAGATCTTACCGATTTGAGGTGTATGTCCTGGTTCAAGAGCTGGATGATCTAGGGTTTGTTAGAGAAAACCTAATTTTGAAAACTTGAAATATTTCATGTCTGATGGGATAGAAAGATATATCTCTTCAAGGTGAGCTGTCCAATGTACTCCTTTTCTGAAAACAGTGGAGGGAAGCTCCTGGAACAGGAAGCCCTAGTTTACCAATTTCTTCTACAGAAATTCCTGCTACTCTTTCTGTGGTATCTCCAAAATACTCCTCTATGTCTAAAATTTCACACTGAAGTATCCTCACCTATGCCTGTTCCAACACCATAGTTTTCATCCGAATTGGTTTCACCAATTGGCACTTATGATCGTTTTCCCAAGGTGACCTGTTTCAGGACTATTCAACATAGTGAAGTTGTACGTACTGCCACGTGTCACTGTTTCCTCTTCTAGGTCTGAAACTTGGACCACCAAAATTAAAGTCTGTGTCCTTTCTAGAAAATGTTCATAAATTTAATTTAGACCTTTGTAGCCCGAGATATAGCAATTCTCCCCAGGTGTCCTGTTTAGAGATGAATCCTAGAAGAGGATGGAACCCTAACTTGGAGGGATCATATCTACTAGAATATAGTGAACAGGAGGCTAAATTTTGGACACAATGTAAATCAATATTTTATCTTCGGCCTGTGAAAGTTTCATCTCCTAATCCTCTCCAATCTTGAGATATAGTGAATGTACCAAAACGTATTAGTTTTAACATTTTAGGGTTTTTCCAGCTCGGGGTCAAACTAGGGTTTGACTTTCCCAAAGTTAACCCAACCAAAAATCTCAACCTAGGTCTCTAAACTTAGATTTTGATAAGGAGAGAAATCCTATGCCGATCTCACTCAAAAAATTCCTCTTCTATAAGAAGCCCTAATTTCCCGCACCAAAAATTGAAAATGCTCGGAATCGAATTCCGCTTCGATAGAAAGATGTGCCCTTCAATGGAGAGTCATCCTAGCATACTTTTTCTGATGGATTATGGAGGGAGATCCAAAAAGTAAGAATCCCTAGCTTCTGCAGCTGCACAATGTCTTGTTCTTAGGTTAGCTTTGATAACATGTTAGATTTTTATCATTTAAGCTAACATTATCTTAGGATTTTATCTAAGAGAATAACATGCACAACAATAAACACAAGAGACAAGAGACACAAAGATTTTTCCTTAGGGATACCATAAAGGAGAAAACCCTGCAACTTCTTCAGAGATAGAATGAGCACCAATGGCAGCAGTAAAACCCAAAAACATAAAAGATGATCTCCACAACTTGTTCTCTCTCTCACATTTGAGAGAGCTTCTCCTGTCTCACTCATGCACCCTAGTGAGTGAGTGTGTGTGTGATAAATAGAGAGGCTCACTCTGTATTTATATTCTTTTATTCACTTAATGTCCATCTTAACATGCCGTCCCCACTTAACAATTACTTACTAGATCCGACATCTCTAGGAGAGTCTAATAACCCTAGTGCCCCACAACTGTAGGGACTTTTCCCTCCGATCAATAAGGAGGGTTAACCTGGACACAAATGTGGGGACTAATGCCCTAACTTACAATGGAGGGTTAACCTCAATGAATTTACATGACTTTTTTACATTATTGAATCTCCCGATTGGAACATCGGGGAATGACATGACTTAATTACATTATAGATACTTCCCAGAATAAACATCAGGGTACAATTAATAAAAGATATACAAGTGAATACATTCTAAAGTTACAAATACATAAACACCTTTTAGGTACCTCAGTACATGCTTTGTAGCTATCAGGTGAACATGTCTTGGATCGATCAGGAACTAGATCAAGGTGTTCACCGCAAAGCATATGTCTAGCCTTGTATTCCTCAAGCACATCAGTGAGCCAATCATCTGACGATACATCATGGCATCATCTGTATTAGATGAAGCATCACTCATAAGATTCAAGTTAGATGCCATATGTGGCTATTTCCTTGCATCCCAACATTCTAAATCTCTTTAGAATCTCCACTACATACTTTCCTTGACCAAGGGAGATCCCATCTGCACTCTGGCACACCTCCATGCCTAAGAAGTAGTGCATCATACCTAGGTATTTCATCTCAAACTCTGTAGCAAGTATCCTCCTTGCATATTTAATGAGTTTCTCTTCTCCTGTCAGAAACAAGTCATCGACGTATAGCAGGAGCATCTGTAATGTACAAAAATAATAACTATTAATATATATAATAATCACTAAATATATATAATAAATATATAATCACTAAATATAATAACTGATTATGAATATATATAATAAATAATCACTAAATAACTATTAAATATCAATATTAATTATTAATATTAATATATATTGATTTTAATAATTAATAAATAGTTATTAGTAAACTATTCTAAAATGATGCATCCTTTCATGGATAGTATCCAAAGAAACTTTATGATTAATATATATATGGCACTCACTTTGTAATCTTTCATATCATATCTATTTTATCAACTCATGTATTATTTGTATTTTAGAAAGTGGAAGTTCAAGAATTTACAGTAAAACTATTTTTTACCGTTACAGTGGTATCAGGGCTAGTTTGTGATCCAGGCCTTTGGCCATATCGTAATTTTTAATCATAACCCTAGGGAGTCCCTATGTAACATCTCCGACCCTCCGACCCATGAAGAAGATGCTACTAACACCAAACATACGGGAAAATAGCCCCACGAACATGAACATGCATATAATGTTGAAATAAAAAGCTTAAACATAATACATACTAAGATGCATAATCCTTCATATACATAGCAGAAGAAAACATACAATCTTTCAAGCATGCCACATGTTCATCATATTCATCAATCATTAAATATAAATGTAGATACAAAATAGGTAAGAATAATCATCTGAAAAGAACTCGTCTCGCAACCAGCTACGTCGCTGCAATGTTCCACCCAACCATAGGCCAGCGTGCTCATCAATCTCTCAGCAACACTGCCACCCCCGAGTTGGGCATGATTCCTTAAGGAATAAGGGTCAATCAGGCTTACACATAGCCAAGGTACATAGATCATCCAAGTCCACACAATAGGGTTTATTAGGCCGTCAGGGAGCTAGGAAAGGCCAAATGCTAAGCTAGTGACCTCAAACACCAGTTTTCTCAAGCATACCCAGCCTCTAATCCTACTCTTAATAGTTCAAATACCAACCAATGCATACCACAACAAAACAAATAGTTCACAGCTCTATGAGGAAGAGGAAGACCATAGAGTGACAACCCCAAACAAAAGGTAAAACACAGTTCAGGTTAAACAAGGCTTCAGAGTTGTTCTTGGCCCTAGCGTGGCCAAAACGAATCAACGACAATCCCGATAACCTCAGCAACCAAGAATCAATCCAAAACAAGGGGAAGACAACAGCCCCAAAACCATAAGAAATGATGGCAACAACTACATAGTCTGCAGTTGGAAGAAGCCAAACCCCCATCATGGACAGGGGAAAACTCAGCCAACGAATGTGAAGCTCAACAGCCCACCAACATCCCTGAGCTCACAGCACACACCATTCCCAATGTGATTGCTGGAGAACTTACACAGGTAGAGAAAGGGGGAGAACAGACTCTCAACCTATACACAAGGAAAGAGTCAGCCAAAGAAAAAAGGGAAAGAGACCACCGTCCCAAAAATGTAGGGATCCATAGCACTCAAATGAATAAAGGATTACAACCACCATGGTTTAGGGATGAGCCATAGGGTAAAACCACAACAATCTTTGGCAAATGCTGCATTGTAAAGGAAGACACAGTCAACAATGCGTGGGGAAGACTACAACCAGCAATCAGTGGCCCAAAACAACTCAGCTCATGATCCACTCTATATGGGAAAGACAAAATGCAAATCCCCAAACTATCCCAGAAATCCTAGCCTGCACACAACGATGGACATACCCAAACAAGACACAGTCTAAAAAATTGGTGGGGAAAAGACACCCAAAATTCTATGCGATCAAGAGGACAAACACCACTGACTAGAAATCGGTGAGAAAGGAGGAAGGGGGAGAACCCCCAAACAAAGGAATGTGTAACCTTTAACTCCGTCTGCATAAGAGGAGATGAACAGACTCATGATTTGGTTAGCGGGCAGACCATCCGCATGTCGTGGAGAGTGGGAGCAGGCATGGTCTTTCTGTCAGTAAATCACTGCCCCAACTAACAACATAATAGCATGGGTGGTGGTGACACATGGCTAACTCGCAATGGCCCCCACAGTTTGGAAAACCCCCCCAACTTATCCTTTGGAATCATGCCCTTTTCATTTAACGTTGCACCATCATAACTGGTTGTAGGTTTAATTAAATTGATGTGCGTATTTACATGATGCAAAAGCTATAATGTGCCAGACAATGTGATATACCATCGACAATGATCCCTATTGCCGAAACATAACATAACCGAATCGATGGTGGGGCTTTTGCCTTTAGCTCCTCACCATGATTAATTACAAAATATACATCATGTAGCCTTTAATTCAAACGGGGTCAAAATCGGGGTATTACAATCCCCTTCCCCTTGGAATAACACCATCCTCGGTGTTCCAATACATATACAATTTGCACATAAAAATTTCAAAATTTTTGCAGACCTGTCCCTTGTTCACTCATTTACTGTGAACGTTCAGGACCAAGCCCTTTGACTTCCATGAGTTTCTCTTGTTGGTTCTTAGCTCTTGGCTTATCCCAAAGCCTAGGAACCTTGTGGCTGCTGCCCTCTTTATGTTCCCTCACTGGAAAGTACCAGTAGAAATGATGTCCTCCACATTCCCAGCATTTCACTGGCTGCTTCATCTTTAACTACTCAATTTCCTTTGAGTCTTCATGCCTGGACTATTTCTCAAAGGGTCGCTTGGACGAATCTCCCATCATTGATCCACCTTCCTTCCCTTTGTCGATTGCTCCCAAAAGGCTTTTCACCTCCCTTTGCAAACCAATAGAGTCTTGCAAAATGTGGTGGTTCATTTCATTCTGCCTTTCCTGTATCTTGAGCATCTCTCCAAGATTCTCTTGGGTCCTGCCAATCGTTTGAAGGAGACTTCCAGCCAAGTCCAACAACTTTTCATCTGCTGCCATGATCAATGTGCACCACCGGATTTCACCTTTCTCACCTATGAATGCATCATTGAAATTCTGTTAGACCAAGCATAATATAGGCATTAATATCAGTCATTTAATTCCCTAATTGGCATGATAGTCCAAGCCTCATCAATGAGAATTTCATATTTTTCATGCCTTCCCAACAGGCACATTAGCTCATTCATGTCCATTCTTGGGCAAGGAATTAACCATTCTAGCATTCACAATTTACTTTAAGCAAATGCACACATTCTATTTTCAGTCATACATGCATTCAACAACCTTTTGTTTTCACAATGCATAAACATATGTGTATATATATAATGAAAAGGAAAGAGAGAGCAGCATGAGTTTTTTTTCCTCTTTGTTTTGTTCCATCCTACAACCCACACCATTGCTGTGGCTTTTCATGCTCTCAGCCTCTTTCACTTCACCGTGAATGCTGGACCAATCCCTCTTGGTCATGACACTTAGTGTCTCCGGTCTATTTCAGACCTCTCAACCATGGAGACACCCCACATCATTTGTCTCGGTTGCTAGGACCTTCACAATATTACTAGAACCTTTTTCATTACCGCTTATTCTGAGCTCTTCAGGATAGTCACATGTCCACATGCACCCCTAGGACACTCTCGTAGTCCTCGCTCCCAACAATACCTATATTCAAACATTGAATAGATTCACATGTTTAGTTTATTCTCATCGGTTTTGTCTCTAGAACAAGAGCTTAAAACATCATAACCACACACTATAATGTCCTCGACCCTCTAACTGGCGAAGAGGACGCTACTAACACCATTCACTACCAAATATTGAGACACCAGGAGTGCGTCCACTCCCTGGGGTGTAATCAATATTGAAAAATCCTTCCATGATCCGACATCGGAAAACTGTGTACCCTTGTTCGGTGTGTATCATGTAGGCCCTATTCATACTCAAGCAATTGGTCCTAATGGAAATAAAATCAAAACATGTTCTGCATATGGAATTTTAACAATCTAATATGCATATTCTTAGCTAGGGTCACAGAAGACTTATCCATTTGCTGAGGCAGTATTCCTTGATTAAGGAGGAATGGGGGCTCCCTTCTCTGAGTTGACAGTCCCTCGATTTTCCATCCCAATTCCTTCTTAAATTTCATATCCACACATGTCTTATCGACATAATCTATACCATCTCACTCATGTTGCTTACCAAACATGTAGTGCAGATGAGACATTTCCAAAATGTCCAATGGAGTTTCCCTCGAAACCCATTTAAAGATAAGGGAAAACCTTCCCATGAAGTTTGGCTCCTGCAGGCCATCACACATGATCTTCCTGCAATGGTACCCCTGGCACATTCATCAAATATCCAAAAAATCAATCATTATGTGATAATACAATCAAAATTGATTGTCCATAACCAAGAAAATGACATTAGTAATTAAATTCGATAAGAATTGCAACTCTGTGTACTACAGAAATTGATTTGCTTGGTAATGAGGTGATCCCCAATTGTGGGTCTCTTGTGAGTAGCACCATCATATCCATTATGATTTTATTCTTACTAGAATAACATGGACACCCACTTACAATGCATCCTCCTGACACAATTCTACGTAAGCCAATAGTGATTAGTAGTTGTCAGTGTTCCCACCTAAGTTGCACTTAGCGGTTTTTTATCAAGTGAGCCTGATGAACCAGACAAGGGCAACTTTTTTGGACTTAAGAAGACCTTTGGAAGTACTTCTGGGAAGTGCTTGTTGTACTATATCACATGTGCATGCCCCATGGGGGAATTGTAATAAATGTTCTAGCATGATAGTGTCTGTAAAAGACTTGGTCTCTTAGACTTTATTTGTCAATCCGATCAGCCCAGGGTGTTTTTTCCCTTGGTTATTATTGGTTGCTGAATAAACGATTGATAATTTCTTAGTTTTTCACTCCATACCTCCAAAGTTGGGGTGGTCGGCTTGGAATTTAGGCCTATTGAGGTTATTAGAGTCTATGTGTCAATGTATAAACATGCTAGACATCATGGTCGAGTCATATGAACATGTCTAAGTCCCCCTAGGTTTTTTCAATTTTTCAATTTTTTAGTTTTTTCAGTGTTTTTTTTTTTAATTTAATTTTTCCAAAACTTAGGCTATTTTTTAATAGTTTAATTGGAAAAATTTATTTTGTCATAAAATTCGGCCAAATAATCAGTTTCAGTCATGTAGGTGCTCATTTTCAAGCTAAGAGCACCATGTAAACCCATGGACCCACTATTTCCTAGTTTTGAGTGATTTTCCATCACTCAGGTCAGAAAGCCCCAAAAATCAATTATTGATGATTTTAATTAATAAATTAATGAATAATGGAGCAAATACAAAATCAAATATCAGTGGATTCTCAATCGATTTGATTGAAATCAGTTAGATTTGAAGTAGATTCACTGGATCTGACAAATCCTTGACTGAAGGAGGTGATCAAATCAGATCCAGAGTTGAACTTCAGCAACCTTTATGGGGAATTTCTCCCTCCCTCTCTCCTCCACACGTTTTTGGCTCATCTGGATGAGTTTTGGTGGATGCTTCAGTCAATAGGTTGAGGTGTTAGTCAAATCAGGCCCCCGATTGACAGTTCCACTCAGTGAGACTCAAATCTAGCTCAGATAGACATAGATCAGGCATTGATGGACTCCCCTTCAGCTGATTTGATGTGTCTCCTTGGGATTTGCGCCCCCCCCTGGGCTAGATCTCCTAGTTTTTGTATATATCCAAGCACAGCAGCATCTTCCAAGATAGTTAGAGCTGGATTGAAGGGATTGCTATTGTAATTGTGTATTGATAATCATTTGTGAATAAAGAAGCTTTGGAGGCTATATCGTGTAGTGCATTTTTTTGTGTGGATTCTCAGTGTTATGCTGCTAATGTGGTAACTGCAATTTCTTTCCAAATTTTGTGCCGCTTTTGTGTTCTGGCTTCAAGGATTCGGTTGAATCAAGTAAGGGTGTAAACTAGGCAAGTTAGATTGATTGATATTGTTTATCCATATTATGTATGCTCAATAATTTCATTTATATGCTTAAATACGATTATTTTTGCATGGTGTTTCATTTTTGTTGCTTTATACATCTATATCCAGATCTCACGAGGTGTTGTGTAGGCTTGTGTTATCTAGTTGCAGGTTCCTGATTGGATGAAGGTGTGGATCAAGATTGATGCCATTCCTCATCCAATAAGCTCAAGAATCTGTCCCTCAGTGCTCCACAAAAGGGCCTCCTTTCAGCTTGCTCCATTCAAGCAATGAGCTGACCTTCTCTCCTCTTCTTCTCATTTCTTTAAAAAACCAATCTTTCAATTACCTGTCTCTCCCTCTTATGATCAGATCTAGTTCTAGGAATTGAATATATATTATTAGATCTATTTCATAAGAGTCTTGCTTCTTAGATCTACAATTTCATAAAGAATATCATTTCATAAAGATAGATCTAGGTGTAGGAATTGCCTTTTTTGCAAGTAGCTAAGTCATAGATCTAAAACTTGCTCATAAGGTAGTTTCTTTTTCGTTCTTTAAAGATTCATATTCTGCAATAAAGTGCACATCTTATTGGATTCCCAAACAGCAAGCCAAGATCCCAAGGAAAGCTTTCTTTCCTTGGTTCCTTTTTGCATAACTAGATTACCCCAATTTAACAAAATTTTACTTAAGTTTTTTTCCGATAACTAGTGTAGTAACCCAAAACACTTTCAAAGTGTGTTTGGGCATATTTGATTCTTATTACTCGCTGTTTTTTAGCATGTCCAACAAAAAAGAGGAGGAAAATTTGCCAAATTTCCAACTCTTGGATGAATCAGAGCTTCTCGGAAGCTTCCCCCACCACCTTGTTTAATTCTAGCTTGTTACAAGCTTGTTGTATGCCTTTGGATCCTAGATAACAAGGACCAAAGTGCATCAATTTTAATTTTCTGATATTGTAAATTGCTTCTAATAAAAATAAAGGGTCCTTTCGAATAGGCTCTTTCGAGCCTATTCACCATCCCCCCTGGGGGGATTTGCGTCGGTGTCAATTTTTTTACCTTTTGCTCATATATTTTCAAACTAGCATAGCTCTAATATGCAGGATAGTATACTTGGATTCATTATCAATTTCATTTTCCATATTTGATATTTCAAAGTAATCTTGATACTTACCCCACGATTTCCCGATTGACCCGAAAGGGGAAAGAGATGCATGGTAGGACTAATTAGAAAAATGGAATTGTGTATCTGTGTTTTCCTTTTCATCATTTGTTTCTTCAGCTATTATAAAATTAACCCCTCCTTGATTCCTCGATTGAGATCCACTTGGATCGAAAGAGGTTCTTGGAGGGTTTTCTTTTTAACAAGAACACCCATTTTAAAATTTACTAAAATTGACAAGACTGCGGTGTGTATGCTCTGCACTTGGCTGTGGTTCATGCAATCAGTCAAGCTGTATCAAAATCATTTGAGTGACTAGAATAATTAGGACTCACTCTCCCAAATTGACAAACCATTAGGTGAAAATCCAACACCTAGATCAAACCATTACGGTGGAAAAATACCCAAAGGAAGCGGGAACTTCTGAAAAGTGACCTCGGGGTGTCGATCTCTGTCACACCCTAATGGGTGCATTATGAACAATAGCCCCAGATACTCCATTCAGCCCACATATTCCTTGCAGGTAGCCGTGAAGGTTTAGTTTTGGACATACTCCAAGTACTCTCGGGTATATCTGGAGTCCACCCTTTCGCTTAATTTTAATCAACTCATACCTCACGTTAACTTAAAACATACCAAGAGGCAATTGTAAAACATTCACTCCAAGCACATGCAAGTACATTGATTTTATTTTGACTCCATTCTAAGGCACTAGTTATTTTCTTGCTATATATATATATATATATATATATATATATATATATTGTGTCTCAGCATTGTGCTTTCGTGCGCTCATTTTTGTATCTTGTCATCTATGGTTGTTTATGGTTAAATTTCAAACTCCTAAGTAACTCTTTTAGTTCAACGTTACCTTACTAAGTAATTTAGCCTTAGTAAGTTAATAGAGTCTACCCCCCTTGGCTTCGTTAGGAGTTGAGCCTAAACGAAGGAGTCAAGAACAAGGTGACAGCCTTGACTCGAGACTTGCCCCCAAGGACACACTGAGTGGCTTGAATATTTCTACCACGTGACCCAGGTGTGTGTAAGGCGGCAACAGTCAGCAATTTCTCAAATCTGAAATTTACAAATTCAAATTTACCACTCATTATGCATACAAACTATTATCACAGCCATGAGACTCTTCTCATGAGGTTTGGCTCTTTCGCATGGTAGATTCCATCCTTTGCCATGGTCTTACCCATTTTTCCTAATCCCAAATAATCTACCTGAAACATGAACTTCAATTAGCCAAACATTTGGTAAGTCTTGACGCCTATAACTCTTTCCATTTCTCCAACAATCACTGAAGCATTTTCAGAATTTATAAAATTCAAACATTTCTAGCTGTTAATCACATCAATATTACCAAAACTCATTTACTTCATGCAATAATTATCATACTTTAAATTACAGGGTACAGTCACATCATTCATTACCAGTTTAGTCGGTCCTTTGCAGGAGATTGCAGAAGTTGCTCACCAACTTTTCATCCTGGACTTGTTGCCTTACCCCTTTCTCCATAGGGTTGCTAGTCACATTTGTCAGCATCAACAACATATTCAATCATGTCCATGTTATCGTTGGTCCTTCCACTAATTCCAACACCAATGCAATAACTATCATTAGTGGTTCATTATAAATGTATAATCCTCAATGTCTTATGCATGCAAGCATATCCTCATACATTTCATGTATGGAACCTATGAAATGTAGTTATAATCAGCAATATAGGGTTTAAGGAAACTTCCCTTTTCAAGTCCCACATCCTTGCATGGAACTCCTCTTCCACACAACAGCTGGTTTGACTCTCCCTTGTTCCTTGGAATTTTCTTCCTTTCCAGCCTTGTAATCCACTGAGATTCTACTAAAATACATTGAAAAATAGTTGGAATTTGCTCGAAAATCCCACTGGAAATATTTGAAAACTGCTTGAAAAATCCACTTGAAACCCCACTTTTTTCTTTCTACCCATCGGGTCTCTTTCCAACTAAGTTTCCGACATTGCGGCGGCCAAAAATATAATTTTCCCTGCGCTCATTGGCAATGCCGAGGACTGTGCATCGGTAGTCAGAATATCTGAGCATTAGGTGGCTAGCTGTTTATACTTCTGCAATGGTGAGTGGTAAACTATCTGTGGATTTCGTGGCTAAACAACTCATCGGGGTTCAAAAACTGATACCACTAAGCGTCGGTGACCGGAACACTAATTGTTGGAATGATATTCCGACTCACAGTCGCAACAACAGACTCATAGATGCTTAAATCTTTCCGATGTTTTGGCAATCAAATCGCCTAATTCCCTCTCCGCTCATTGGCAAACTGTTCGATTATTCCTCTCTGCCATTTCGGCGGCAAAACAACTAAACTCCCGCTCTGTATCAGCGAGCAAATCAACTGTTCATCGGGTGCATAGTCATTTGAACAGTCACAACGATGGAAAATGATCTTTATACCATTTCTGCGGGTGAACTGGCTAAGCTTCCGATCGACGATCCGATTATTCAACAGATTTTTTATGCCTTCTTCAAAATTCTCCTCCAATCAGGTCTATTATCCCGCGTCTTATCGGCGACCTGTTGATCTATTTTTTTGTTTGCGGTATCGGGTCTGTAACCGTCTATTGTTTCGAGCTTCTTCGGTGACTTGTTGTTTAATTCCGTTTGCCATATCGAATCCTTAGTAGACTATCACTTCAAATTTCATCGGCGATAGCCTAGGCTATCTGCTATGTCAATGGTCAGGTTCCCTACACATCGACCAATTAGTTGTTAAGTTTTATACAACGGTGGCCAATGATCTCCTTAAGTCTTCCGTAGCCGTAAGTCTATCAGTGATCAAAACCCCTAGAAGCTACGGCATTGATGTTCGGAGGCCCTCCTCATCGGGTGGTTAGTCTTTTTCATCTCCGCAATGATGAACGTTCAACAAACTTTACCTGTTGTAGCTCATCAGCGACCGCATCATCTGATCATTGGTGATGTGATCAACTAACCATTGCCGATGGCCGATGATTCCATGCTGATGGCCGATCAACTAACCATTGCCGATGGCCGATGAAATTTTTCTCTTCCTTTTCGAACTTTCATCAGCTCAACTATCATTTATTCTTCGCCAATCTGTTTCTTATCTGTCAGCAAAAAACTTCCTCTATCCATCGCCGTCGGCCAGAGCTACTGTTCCCTAAACACTTTAGCATCGACGACTGAGAGGGCTAGTGCATCGACAGATTATTTTGATCAACAGTGATAACTGTGGCTTATCAACTTCGATCTTCTTCTGATCGGCGGCCCAATCTACTAAGCATCAGCAAACTGAAGCATAGCCTGGTCGACATCGGCAGTCATATTTTATCCTATCAAAAGACTAGTACTCTCGGCTTCTGCAACGGCGGGTGCATGAATCACTATCTTCTTTCGATGGCTGATGATTTCGGGCCTTAGAAAAAATTTTGAACCTTCATTACTACGTTGGTAGTTAGAACATCTTCCTCTGTGGCGTCAGCAGTCGCAGGTTCTATCCATTGGGAGGATAGTCCTCTAGCTATCCACAATGGCAGTGCTTTGTTCCACTAATTCCTTCCGCTGTAGTCGCCAACTTTCACCACATCGGCAACACGATCAGCTGTGCGTCGGAGATGCGATCAACTAATCATTGTCCATCGTCGTGTTGATGTATATGTAACTTCAGAATGTATTTCACTTGTATTTCTTATATATTGTAACCCGATGTTTATTCCAGGATGTACTTGAGTCATGTCATGCCTCGATGTTCCTATCGGAAAGATCTATAATGTAAACAAGTCATGTCAAGTCATTGTGGGGAACCCTCCTATTGTCTAAGGGTTAAAGTCCCCACAGTTTCGAGGCATTAGGGTTATTATACTCTCCTAGTGAGGTCGGCCCTAGTAGGATTTAGTCAAGTCAGGAATTAGTATAAATAGAGAGTTGGCCTCTCTATTTATCACACATCTCATACACACTCAAGTGTAGCACATAGTTGAGGAAGGAGAAGACACTGGGGCTAGATAAGAAAATATTACTATTGTCAGGAGATCACTTACTATTTGGGTTCTACTTTTGGTGTTGATTCTATCTCTGAGGAAGTTACGGGGTTTTCACCATTTATGGTTTCCTCAAGGATAAACACTATGTTCATTGTCTCTTGTGTTTGATTGTTGTACTTGTTATTCTATCAGTTAAAGATCCTAATGTATTGCTAGCTTAATGATAAAAATATAAGATGGTATCAGAGCTAACCTAAGAAGAAGACACCGTGCAGCTGCGGGAACTAGGGATTCCTAGTTTGTGGATCTTCCTCTACATATTTTCAGCAAAAGAAGGTTGGATTAACTCTCCTCCTTAGGGCGCATCTTTCTGTCGAAGCAGAATCCAATTTTGAGGTTTTTCAGTTTTGGACTCGACACTACTGCCGAAAATTAGGGATTTTCACAGAAGAGGAATTTTTTAGTGAGCCCAGGATTGGATTGATATCCTCCCCAAAATAAAAGTTAGGAATCAAATTCAAATCATTTGGTTGGACAGAACTCTGGAAAAGCAAAACCCTAATTTGCTACTGAACCAGTACTGCAGGATTTTAGCTCCAAATCCAGATCCGACATCTTGACCTGGTAAGATCTAAATATTTTGTATTTCCATTTGAGGTTTTCAGTTTAAGATGTCTCATCATACCAAGATTCATGAAAAGCTTGAGGGAGCTAATAACTTTCGAGCCTGGAAGTATAGGATCTCCCTAGTCCTGGAAGAAAATGAGTTGGACTCCTATATCAATGAGGAGGTTCCAGTCCCAAAGGGAGATGAGGCTAAGGCCTTACATAAGAAGAATATGGTTATGGCAAAGAGAATCATTGCTGATTCTATCAAGGATCACCTCATACCATAGGTGTCCTCCCTTAATACACCTAAAGATATGTTTGATGCCCTAACCAAATTGTTTGAAGGAAAGAACATAAACAGGAAGATGAATTTGAGAAACCAATTGAAGAATGTAGATATCCAGAATGCTGAGACTATTCAGTCTTACTTTACAAGGGTATCTCAGATCAAGGAACAGCTGGAAGTAGTAGATGAAGAAGTGGAAAATGCAAAGATTGTGATGACCACCTTGAATGGTCTCCCTAGATCATGGGACTCTTTCATTCAAGGGATCTATTCTAGAAAGCAGACTATGGGAAGAATGCTCTCAAGAAGAAGCTCGGATAGCAGATCAAGAAGAGAATATGGGAAGTGAATATCAAGCTCTCATAGTTCACTCCAAGAAAATTAGGAGGAACCATCATCACTCCAAAGGTAAGATCTCACATCCTAGAAAATATCTGTATACCATTAGATGTTACACATGTGATGAGAAAGGTCACATATCCATATTCTGCCCTAATAAAGGGAACTTAAAGAAGAAGAAGGAAAACCAGAGAAGACATCATGCTCATGCTACAAAGGATGATGAACCTTCCACAAAGAGAGTCAGACAAGAAAGTGATTCTTCAAGTGATGTAGAATATGTGCTGATCTCTGCTCTTACGGGAACTGTTTCACATGGAAGCAATGATTGGCTCATATATAGTGGTTCTTCCAAACACATGACGGGATTCAAAGAATCATTTGTGAAACTATCTGAAAATGAGTCACCTCACAAGGTGAAACTTGGGGATAACTACCAGTATCCAATAAAAGGTAGTGATGAATCATCCTATATACTAGACTCTGGAAAGTCTATGAAGATGAAGAATGTATTATTTGTTCCAGGACTAAAGAAGAACCTTATCTCCATATTTGCATTAGATGCAAAAGGACTGAGAGTTTCTTTCATAGATGGCCAAGTTCTTATGTGGCCAAAGGGAAAGACTTTTGACGATGAAATAGTGATTGGAGAACAAGAAGGAGGTCTATACAAGTTGAAGGGTCAACTAGAACAAGCTTTTGTTCATGACATAGTAGATCCAAATGAACTTTGGCACCAAAGGCTTGCACATGTGCATTATAGAGCACTGCCACTTGCAAGCAAAGCTGTTGAAGGTCTTCCAGAAATCCAAGCAAAACATGATGGGGTCTACAAAGGATGTGCAAAAGGAAAGAATACAAAGAAGACATTTCCAAGTAGCAAGATCAAGGTAAAAGGAATCTTGGAAATAATCCACTCTGATGTATGTGGACCAATGCCATCAAATTATCTAAGCGGGTATGCATACTATGTTTCTTTTATTGATGAATTTTCTAGGAAGACATGGATTTACTTCATGAAGAATAAAGACGAAATATTCAACAAATTCAAGGAATTCAAAGCCTTGATCGAGAACCACACCAAAAAGAAGATCAAGACTTTTCGATCAGATAATGGCGGAGAATTCACTTCGAATGAGTTCCAAGAACTATGTAAAGACTCAGGGATTAAGAGGGAGTTGTCCACTCCTTATAATCCACAATAGAATGGGATTTTAGAAAGGAAGAATAGAACTTTCATGGAAGCCGCAAGAGCTATGCTTCATGATCAAGATCTTCCTATGCATCTTTGGGTAGAAGCAGCCAGAAAAATAGTGTATGTATAGAACCGTACTCCACACAGAGTACTCAGGAAAAATACTCCTGAAGAAGTCTTCTCCGGCAAGAAACCAGAATTCAGCCATCTTAGAATATTTGGCTGTCCTGTGTATATACACATTCCAAAAGAAAAGAGGACGAAGTTAGATCCTTCAGGAAAGAAGGGTATATTTGTGCGATACTTTGAAATCTCGAAGGGTTACAAAATATACTTCCCAGGGTTCAAGAAGATTGACATCAGCAAGGATGTAACATTTAACGAAGATTGATCCTACATCAAATATATAAAGAAACCTACTGAAGAACCTGAAGAAGCAGAAGCTCCTAGAATTCATTATACAGTCATGAATGAAGAAAGTCAAGAAGAAGATTGAGAGTTTGAAGAACCACAAAGACCTATAGATCCACCACATGAGAAGAATCCTCACAAGAGGAAACCTGCTTGGGTATGAGAAATTATCCAAGGTGCAGAAAGATATGGGGTTCCAAAAGAGAATCTCAGAGAAATAAAAAGGATCAGATCCTGTTCCAGTCATGTAGCTTTACTATGTGATTTCATTGATAAAGAACCTTCCAAATATGAAGAAGTGGCAGAACAAAAAGAATGGAAGGATGCTATGATTGAAGAGTATCAATTGATCATGAAGAATGATGTTTGGGATGTTGTCCCAAGGCCAGAAGGGAAGTCAGTTGTAACTTCCAAGTGGATCTACAAGATTAAGCATGCTGCAGACGGTAGCATAGAGAAATATAAAACAAGATTTGTTGCTCATGGTTTCTCCTAGAAAGAAGGAATAGACTATGAAGAAACCTTTGCACCTATAGCCAGAAACACTTCCATTAGATCGGTACTTGCTCTAGCTACAGTGATGAAATGGAAGATACACCAAATGGATGTCAAGACTACCTTCTTGAATGGTGTAGTGGAAGAGGAAGTGTATGTGGAACAGCCACTCGGTTTGGAGACACATGACAGGGAGTCTCATGTGTGTAGATTGAAGAAAGATCTGTACAGTTTGAAATAGGCACCTAGGACATGGTACGACAGAATTGACAGCTTTCTATCTAGTTTGGGATTTACCAAGAGTAAAGCAGATTCCAACCTTTACTACAAGGTTGAAGGTGGAAACCCAGTGGTTCTTCTACTATATGTAGATGACCTATCTGTGACAGGCATGGATGGGTTTATTGCTGATACGAAGAGAAAGCTTACTTTCAAGTTCAAAATCAAGGACTTGGGTATGATGCATTATTTTATAGGTGTTAGCACTAAATTTATTTTTGTTGGAATTGGTCTTATTGCCTTCAAAATTTTAAGTTTTCATGGGTGATTGAGTTGGTTTCCAAAGTTTTCTCATTAAGATATTTCCAAGTTTAAAAAGAAGAGAAGTTAAAGGAATTTTAGGGAAAAAGACAAATAATTTTTTCACAAATGGGGCAACAATTTTTATTAATTTTTGAATGAAATTTAAAAAATGGGTTTTGTAAAGTTATTATTTTATTTATATTCAAAAATTAATAGTTTTGGATATTTTTTCCAAAGTCAAAAAGCAACCTTTATTCACCAAACCAAGTTTTAATGAAGGTTTACGCGGTAAACAAGGTTTATTACCTTTCTTAAGGTATAATCAAACCATTAGCACATAAAATAATCTGACGGATAATGTAAAAAGTGAAAACTCATCAACGGGTAATATTGTTTCCAGAGAGTAAAGTTGTGCATTAATTAAAACAAAAGGACTCAGCGGAATGTGTATGTGTAAGCTTATCCAATGGCTGGAAAATAAAGTGAAAATGCATCGACGGTCATCATTAGATCCGGAGGATAGAGTTGCACGGTGGTTAAATTGGAAAGGTGGTAGCGGAATTTAAACCACTGTCCATGTGGTAACTTTTGGTGAATTCCGCGGAGAAAAGTGGTTTGGGAAAAACAACCTAGTGGAGGCTCCGGAATAGACCATTATTTAAAAATAAAGTTGACTTGGTTTTTAAAAATAATTTCATTTGTTTGTTGCGTGCGAAAGGAAGGAGACAGTCCACCATATTACCAAACTCAAACTTTTACTTGTTTTCAATCACAGGGAAAATGGCGGAGATAAAGAGTCTGATCAAGAAGCTGGAAATTGATTTTTATAGAACAAGAAAAGGGAAGCCACCATTCAAAAATGCAGAAGGGAAGCCCAAAAAGAACATCAGCCCAGAAGAGTTGCAGAAATATATATAGTGAGAGCATTCGTGAAGGTATTGGTATGTGTTTAAAGTTTTACAAACATAATTTACAGTGGAGAGTGTGCCAAATCTTGGGATTATTCAACTATTTGGAGGCAATATTAACAAATATGGATACCTTGATCAATAAATTCATGGGATTTTCTCTTACAGTAGATGATCTTACAAGGATAGATGCTATATGTTCTCTGAAATATAGTTAAACAATTCAAGGTTTAAAAGCAACATAGCATATTTTTTCTGAAAATGACTGTTTTAGTCATTTTATTCAACGACCTATTTCCAGCAAACAAAGATGAATTTTCAAAAACTGAAAGAGGTTTTTCATCATAACATTGTCATATACAATAAAATATCTCATTTTTTACCCAGGTGCTACATATTGGGAGCAGCAAAGTCGTCTTCAGAGAGAAAATGTGTAGATGTCAAAATGACTATTCTAGTCATCAAATTGAAATAATTGTTTACATCAAATAAAGATGAATTTTTTGAAACTAGGAGAGGCATTTTTTCAAAACATATCTATCCACAATAACCTTTTCAATTTTCACACAGGTGCTATGGTTTGGCAGCAACAAAGTCAGTTGTGCAGGCCATTTTTCATGTTTTCCAAAGGACTATTTCAGCCATCACATTCAAAGAATTGTTTTGGACAAATGGAATTTAATTTGACAAAAATGAGAGAGGTTTTTATTCCTAAAATTTATTTAATCAAAAACCTCCTTCAATGTTTACATAGTAATCACAGGTTGGGATAATTTAAAATATATTCACAGGTCATTTTTCCAGAAATATACAATTTTATTATATGAGTCATCAGATTCAAAGGAATATTTCGAGGATATTGAGATGATTTTGGAGAAATTAAGACATGGGTTTTGTTGGGAACATGTCCAGTTACAAAAACCTCTCCTGGATTTCACACATCTGTGACCATTAGAGATATGCAAGAGAAACATTGTCGTAACTGTTTCTATTTTTAGAGTTCAATTAGGTTTTGAATTCAAAGTTAGGTAGAGGTTATTCTTATATAAATAAAAATTTAATTGATATTTTTAAGGGAGTATTTTCAAGAGCGGAGAGGCTCTACATTGTAATGGCTTCATGTTTTCAGTAAATGAATGGAATTTGCAGAGGAGGAATGTAAAATCTTTTTCATGTCAGAGATTCTTGTGCCATCTTTTTCTTTAGTAAGTGATTTCTTTATGTGATTGTTTATCCTGTTTCCCACTCCATTTTGTATTTTCTTTCATGCTTGAGAATTATTTTTTATGGGCTAGAATTCATCTTGCATGCTCTAGGTCCATTGTTCAAGCATTTTCAAAATATTTTCTTCTAAAGTCTTGCAGAATTCACCCTAGTTAGGTGCTCTGTTTGATGGAATGTCTCCCTTTGTCTACTAATCAACCTGCTAATACCTCAAGACTGAGGAAATGGTGCCTACCTTGCCTTTGATCATAAACCTTCAAAACCCTATCTCCTGCAACCTATTTCAGATCTGATTGTTGACTCCATTGCCCAATGGTCTCCTCCATGATTGTCCTACCAAGTCTTTTAAAACAAACTTGTCCTATTTGTCCCATCATAAATATGACCTTCTGAGTGTCTTTGATTGAATATATTGAAGTATAAAAACTTTGTAAATAGTGAGAGATCCCTCTCTGACTGTATTAGGTCAGAAATACATTCTAAAGTGGTTTTTGTTGTTACCTTGGGATTTACCTTTCACAACCTGGGTACATTCTGAGTGCTAACAAATTGGCGTCGTTGCTGGGGAACGAAGGCTCAAATATTCCCTGGGTATAAACGCCATACTTTCAGATTTGATTGTTGATGGTGAACAATAGTCAGATATCAGCAAGGTTGTGCATATTTCACCTGGAGACTCCATCTTTGAAGAATCCAATTTTCAGAATTCCTATGGCGACTCCACTGTCAAAAGATTGTAAAGTTTGAAGAGTTGATTCAGTATATTCATTTGTCGAGATGAGTTCTTTGTCTGCAAGGTATGCTCCTATGAATCATGCTCACATTCTTGGTTTTCCAAATCGAATACCTAAAGTGGATTGGCAAACACCAAAGTTTAAAGATCAAAAGAATGATGATGCTGCCCTTCATTTGGTTAGATTTCATATACATATACATAAGCTGGGAGTTAAATTGCATGAGGATTCTTTAATGAAGATGTTCATGGCTACTTTAGAAGGAGATGCAAGGTGATGGTATGAAGGGTTACCATCAGAAAGTTTATTTTCCCTTACTGATTTTCATACAGTATTTCATGAACATTACAAAAACCAATACCCCTCCTTGTTGTTGGTTCAAGATTGTTGTATGCTTGTTAAAAGTTTCATTGAAAATTTGGAAAAATTGAATGGTGATGATGATATAATGGATGAAGAGATTTTAGAAATTTTATATGAGAACCCATTTCAGAAAAAAGAAACACAAATTAGCTATCTTCACATTCAAGAAAAATCTCAGCAGTTAATAATTTCTTCCTCTACTAAAAGAGACATGAGCCAAAACTCTGATTCAAGCAACTACATTTCTTTTCCTGAAGTAGATGATAATTTGCAGCAGTCTTGTCATTCTTTGTGTGACCAAGAAGGAAGTTGGGATGTTCAATCAAACCCTTCTTCATATTATTCAACTTTTGAAGTTTTGTTTCAAGATGAGGCTGCTTATTCCCAATAAGAAAATTCCTTTTTGTAGCAGCAATTTCCTTTAAATTCTAATGCTTCTATGGGTGATTACATAAAGAATTCTGATTCTACAAATTTTCAGTCTTATAGTCCCTCCACATATTTAATTTCTGAAAATACAATTAAAGAGAAATCAGCCCTTGGATTAGAATTGGAAAAAAGATATGAGCATGAAGATGATCAGCCTATTGATGTGAAAGAAGATGGTTATACTCTTGATGGTTTTTCTGATGATTGTGGTCAGCTTGTTGAAAATTATGTTAGTGATGGTTTTAAAGAAAATTTTAGCCTACTTATATATAATGAAAAGGAAGAGCAATCATGCCATCAATCTCAGTATGTGAAAGAACCAACAGTGTGCAATAAACAAAGGGATCACAAAGAAGGAGATGAGGACTCTCAATGGGATGTTTCTTTAAATCTTTCCAATTCAGAAATGTTTTGTCAAGAACACATCTTTCTGCTTAATATTGTTGAAGAACAAAATGATAATCCTCTTGAAGTGCTTGAGAATAATGGAGTTGTAAACATAGAAATATTAAATGAAGTTGCTGATATATCATTGAAAAACAATCATGAGAATTCCTTTCAAAGCTCTTCTAAAGATCAGTTTGACAGTATGCAAGAAGAGTTACTTTTTGGATAGATTTGTCATGACAAAAAGATGATTGAGTATTTTGAAATTTGTCATGTTTTTTATGATCCAATAGCAGAGTACATGGATAAATTTTTCAAATGGAGTAGTTGGTTATATGTTTGCAACAAAGGACAAATTTTTCATCATAACCTATTGCTATTTTGTTCTTATGTTCTAACTTTGATCAAGCATGAGGAAGAAATGGAATTATTGGATAAATTGCTTGATTGGCTTCATTGGAAGTTAGATTTTGCTTGATTGGGCATTTGTGCTTAGTTACGTAGAATAGGTAGGCATGAATAAGCTTGACATGGTGAGCATTTCTTTCAGCAGTTTTCAGTTTGGTTTCAGTTTCAAGTGCAATTCAGTTATAGGTTACAGGTTGACAGAGTGGGACTTGTTTGCAAAATGGTGTCAGTGGATGGTTCAGTTCAAAACAGGTTGAGGATTTCAGAAAAAAATTAAGAGAAACCCAATGGATTTGGCACCTGGTCTACGGGGTTCTTTACTACCTCACAGGGAGGATAACATCCCTAGTTGGAGCCAGTTGTTAGCACTAAATTTATTTTTGTTGGAATTGGTCTTATTGCCTTCAAAATTTTAAGTTTTCATGGGTGATTGAGTTGGTTTTCAAAGTTTTCTCATTAAGATATTTCCAAGTTGGAAAAGAAGAGAAGTTAAAGGAATTTTAGGGAAAAAGACAAATAAATTTTTCACAAATGGGGAAATTTTTTTTATTAATTTTTGAATGAAATTTAAAAAATGGGTTTTGTAAAGTTATTATTTTATTTATATTCAAAAATTAATAGTTTTGGATATTTTTTCCAAAGTCAAAAAGCGGCCTTTATTCACCAAACCAAGTTTTAATGAAGGTTTACGCGCTAAACAAGGTTTATTACCTTTATTAAGGTATAATCAAACCATTAGCACATAAACTAATCCGACAGCTAATGTGAAAAATCATCAACGGGTAATATTGTTTCCAGAGAGTAAAGTTGTGCATTAATTAAAACAAAAGGGCTCAGCGGAATGTGTATGTGTAAGCTTATCCAATGGCTAGAAAATAAAGTGAAAATGCATCGACGGTCATCATCAGATCCGGAGGATAGAGTTGCATGGTGGTTAAATTGGAAAGGTGGTAGCGGAATTTAAACCACTGTCCACGTGGTAACTTTTGGTGAATTCTGCGGAGAAAAGTGGTTTGGGAAAAACAACCTAGTGGAGGCTCCGTAATAGACCATTATTTAAAAATAAAGTTGACTTGGTTTTTAAAAATAATTTCATTTGTGTGTTGTGCGCGAAAGGAAGGAGACAGTCCACCATATTACCAAACTCAAACTTTTACTTGTTTTCAATCACAGGGAAAATGGCGGAGATAAAGAGTCTGATCAAGAAGCTGGAAATTGAATTTTATAGAACAAGAAAAGGGAAGCCACCATTCAAAAATGCAGAAGGGAAGCCCAAAAAGAACATCAGCCTAGAAGAGTTGCAGAAATATATATAGTGAGAGCATTCGTGAAGGTATTGGTATGTGTTTAAAGTTTTACAAACATAATTTACAGTGGAGAGTGTGCCAAATCTTGGGATTATTCAACTATTTGGAGGCAATATTAACAAATATGGATACCTTGATCAATAAATTCATGGGATTTTCTCTTACAGTAGATGATCTTACAAGGATAGATGCTATATGTTCTCTGAAATATAGTTAAACAATTCAAGGTTTAAAAGCAACATGGCATTTTTTTTCTTCTTCTGAAAATGACCGTTTTAGTCATTTTATTCAACGACCTGTTTCCAGCCAACAAAGACGAATTTTCAAAAACTGAAAGAGGTTTTTCCATGACAAGTCGAAGCATATCGAGATCAAGTATCACTATATCAGGGATATGGTGTAGAGAGGAGTACTGAAGCTCCAGTATGTTGTGACGGACAAACAGATAGCTAATGTGTTGACTAAGCCATTGGCTAGGGTAAATTTTGAGTACTTCAGGGAGAATCTTGGTGTTCTCTAGATCGAGATTCCTCTGAGATTCCTCCCAAGAGTAAGTGATGTGTCTATGATGTGCCCTTCCGACATGGTGAGAGGATTGGTTCCTTCCATGGTTAGATGTAAGAGCTATGAAATGGTTAGAGGATTTTTTCCTTCCATTGTCAAATGTATGTGATGATGCCACATCCAGTATGAAAAAGGACTGGCTCTGTGAAGACACATCTAGTATGAAAAAGGACTAGCTCTATGTAGCTACCACATCGAGTATGAAAAATGACTGGCTCTGTGAAGACACATCTAGTATGAAAAAGGACTAGCTCTGTGTAGATGCCACATCCAGTATGAAAAAGGACTAGCTCTGTGAAGACACAACTAGTATGAAAAAGGACTAGCTCTGTGTAGCTGCCACATCCAGTATGAAAAAGGACTGGCTCTGTGAAGACACATCTAGTATGAAAAAGGACTAGCTCTGTGTAGATGCCACATCTAGTATGAAAAAGGACTGGCTTTGTGAAGACACATCTAGTATGAAAAAGGACTAGCTCTGTGTATTTTCCACATCTAGTATGAAAACGGAATAGCTCTATGAAGACTCATCCAATATGAAAAAGGACTGGCTCTGTGTAGCTGCCACATCTAATATGAAAAAGGACTAGCTCTGTGAAGACTCATCCAGTATGAAAAAGGACTGGCTCTATGTAGATGATACATCTAGTATGAAAAAGGACTGGCTCTATAAATGTACATCCAGCATGAAAAAGGTTTGGCTCTGTAGAGATTCCTATGACGAGAAGAATCAAGAGATGGAACCTGTGATGATGACCCAGTGATGATCCAGATCGAGTGATGATGTTCCAGCAGTGATGATATAGATCGAGTGATGATCTAGATTGAGTGATGATGATCCAGATCTAGTGATGATGATCTAGATCAAGTGATGATCCAGATCCAGTGATGATCCAAATCCAATGATGAAGATGACTTGAAGATAAAGATGAATTGAAGATGAATATGACTTGAAGATGAAGATGACTTGAATATGACGAGGAATCGATGATGATCCAGAAGATACAAAGAAGAAGACTTGTGCTGAAAATTGTGTCGAAAGAATACCTTCCTAGTTAAGAGGGAGTGTTGATGTATATGTAACTTCGAAATGTATTTCACTTGTAATTCTTATATACTGTAACCTGATGTTTATTCTGGGATGTACTTGAGTCATGTCATGCCCCGATTTTTCTATAGGGAAGATCTATAATGTAAACAAGTCATGTCAAGTCATTATGGGTAACCCTCCTATTTTCTAAGGGTTAAAGTCCCCATAGTTCTGAGGCACTAGCGTTATTAGACTCTCCTAGTGAGGTCGGCCCTAGTAGGATTTAGTCAGTCGGGAATTAGTATAAATAGAGAGATGGCCTCTCTATTTATCACACATCCCATACACACTTAAGTGTAGCGCATAGTTGAGTAAGGAGAAGACACTAGGGCTAG
Organism: Pseudotsuga menziesii; assembly: GCA_001517045.1. Classification (NCBI taxonomy): domain Eukaryota; kingdom Viridiplantae; phylum Streptophyta; class Pinopsida; order Pinales; family Pinaceae; genus Pseudotsuga; species Pseudotsuga menziesii. The sequence continues at coordinate 32,297 of LPNX010075768.1, forward strand.
ATAAGAAGAAGATTACTGCTATCGGGAGATCACTTACTGTTTGGGTTCTACTTTTGGTGTTGATTCTATCTCTGAGGAAGTTGCAGGGTTTTCACCATTTATGGTTTCCCCGAGGATAAACACTATGTTCATTTTCTCTTGTGTTTGATTGATGTACTTGTTATTCTTTCAGTTAAAGATTCTAATGTATTGCTAGCTTAATAATAAAAATCTAACACGCCAATGGTCTTGTTACTTCGTCAAATTTTCCAAAATTCCCTTGCATCGGCAGTAGTAGGCTCTATGCATTGGAAGCAAAGTGGTCTAGCCATCCGCAAAACGGCGGTGCTCGATCAATTAATCTCCATCGATGATTTCAACAATTAAAGAAAAATTTTGAAACTTTCTTCTTCTATCGGTGGTCAAAACCACTAGCACTACTGCATCAGCGTTTTAGTCCCCATGGCAGCCGTAACAGCGGCAACCCATTCAACTAACTCTTTCCGATGTTCATCGGTAGTTTCCTCGTCTAACCATCAGCGATGAGAACAACTATCTTTCATCGATCACTGGTGGTCAGACTTAGAATTTTTTTTTAAACTTTCTTTATGGCGTCAGCGGTCACAGGCTCTATCCGTTGGAGGCATAGTGGTTTAGCCATCTGCGACGGTGATGCTCAATCAGCTAAGCATCAGCGATCCATTCATCTAAGACTTTTGATGTGCTGATGGCCAAACAATTAGATTTTTTTTGAAATTTCTCCTCCGCAGCCTTCTGCCACATCGATCGTTGGATCAACTATCCATCGGGTGGCCTTCCCACTAAGTGCTTCGATGAGCCGATAGTTTTGGCACTTAGAAATTTTCTAAGTTTTTCTTGTCTTCACCCATATTTTCCTGGTTTCTTTTGGATAGTAGGCAACCTGCCCGTGTTATCTGATCTGTCATGGCCCATTCAGGCCCACGCTACAACCAGAGCTTTGATACCACAATGTAACGTCCTCGACCCTCTGACCAACGAAGAGGATGGTACTAACACCAAAAATACGAGCAAATAGCCCCATGAACATGAACATGAATATAACGTTGAAATAAAAAGATTAAACATAATACATACTAAGAGGCATAATCCTTCATATACATAGAGGAAGCAAACATACCTTCATTCAAGCGTGCCACATGTTCATCATATTCATCAATCATTAAATATAAATGTAGATACAAAATAGGAAAGAATACTCATCTCACAAGAACTCGTCCCACAACCAACTATGTCGCTACAACGTTCCACCCAACCATAGGCCAGCGTGCTCATCAATATCTTAGCAACACTACCACTCCCGATCTGGGCATGATTCCTCAAGGAATAAGGGTCAAGCAGGCTTACACATAGCCAAGGTACATAGATCAACCAAGCCCACACAATAGGGTTTATTAGGCCGTTAGGGAACTAGGAAAGGCCAAATGCTAAGCTGGTGACCTCAAACACTAGTTTTCTCAAGAATACCCAACCTCTAATCCTACTCTCAGCAGTCTGAAAACCAACCATTGCATACCGTAGCAAAACAAACAGTTCACAGCTCTGTGAGGAAGAGGAAGACCACAAGGTGACAACCCCAAACAAAAGGTAAAACACAGTTCAGGTTAAACAATGCTTCAGATTTTTTCTTGGCCCTAGCGTGGCCAAAACAACTCAACAACAATCCCAATAACCTCAGCAACCAAGAAACAACCCAAAACCAGGGGAAGACAACAACCCCAAAACCACAAGAAACAATGGCAACAACTACATAGTCTGCAGTTGGAAGAAGCCACACCCCCAGCATCGACAGGGGAAAACTCAACCAACAAATGTGAAGATCAACAGCCCACCAACATCCCCGAGCTCACAGCACACACCATTCCCAATGTGATTGCTAGAGAAATTACATAGGTAGAGAAAGGGGAAGAACAAACTCTCAACCTGTACATTGTTACCACCTAAGTTATACTTAGTGGTTTTTTTATCAAGTGAGCCTAGTGAACCGGACAAGGTTAACTTGTACGGACTTCAGAAGACCTATGGAAGTACTTCTAGGAAGTGCTTGTTGTACTATATCACATGTTCATACCCCATGGGGGAGTTGTAATAAATGTTCTAGCATGATAGTGTCTGTAAAATACTCGGTCTCTTAGACTTTATTTGTCAATCCGATCAGCCGAGGGTGTTTTTTCCCTTGGTTATTATTGGTTGTTGAATAAATGACTGATAATTTCTGAGTTTTTCACTCCATACCTCCAAAGTTGGGGTGGTCGACTTGGCATTTAGGCCTATTGAGGTAATTAGAGTCTATGTGTCAATGTATAAGCATGCTAGACATCATGGTCGAGTCATATGAACATGTCTAAGTCCCCCTAGGCATTTTTCAATTTTTCAATTTTTTAGTTTTTTCAGTGTTTTTTATTAAAAATTTAATTTTTCCAAAACTTAGGCTATTTTTTAATAGTTGAATTGGAAAAATTGATTTTTTAATAAAAGTGGGCTAAATAATCAGTTTCAGTCATGTAGGTGCTCATTTTCAAGCTAAGAGCACCATGTAAACCCATGGACCCACTATTTCCTAGTTTTGAGTGATTTTCCATCACTCAGGTTAGAAAGCCCCAAAAATCAATTATTGATTATTTTAATTAATAAATTGATGAATAATGGAGCAAATCCAAAATCCAAAATCAGTGGATTCTCAGCCGATTTGATTGAAATCAGTCAGATCTGAAGCAGATTGACTGGATCTGACAAATCCTTGAATGAAGGAGGTGATCAAATCAGATCCAGAGTTGATATTCAACTGTCTTCATGGGTAATTGTGCCCTCTCTCTCTCCTCCACACGTGTGGACTCTCCTCGATGCTCTGTGGACTGGTGTGTCGGAGTATGTGTTGATGTGTCAGATCAACCAAGCCCCCAGTTGACAAGTAGCCTTAGTTTATCTTCAGTTCTACATTGATGAAATCTCCATCAGCTGATTTCATCTGATTCCATGAGGAATTGCGCCCCCCCTGGGCTGGATGTCTTGTATTTTGTATATATCCAGGCACAACCTCCTCTTCCAAGCTAGTTAGAACTGGGATTGAGGTGCTCCTACTATTGTACTGTTGTTATTGTTCATTTTAAATAAAGAGAATCTTTGGAGGCAAGACGATGTTGTGCCATTGCATGTGTGGATGATGATTGCCATTATTTTACTGAGGTAACCTGTATCTGTGTTCATGATTTGCTAAATTGCTTGTAGATCTGTTGTTAAGATTGATAATAAGCTTATTATAATCTTGATAGGAAAGGAGCTTTTCAATAAGTTTATTGGCCATCCCTTTCCTTTGATGCATGTTTAGAGATCTAGATTCAACATGTCCTATAAGCTTATATGCATGTTATTTTGAATCTATGTGTATGTACTAATCGGATCTCACAAGTTTTTCGGCAAGTTTCTTGTTTTCAGCTGAGCTGAAGGTTCCTACATTGGAGAGGATGCTGATCTAGTTTGATTCTTCACTCTCTCTAAAAACTTCCAAAGGAAATAGTCCCTTGACATTCCACCTGAAAGCTCCACTATGGATCTTCAAGGAAACCAACATTTCTCTCCTACTCTTCCTCCCTCAAGATCAACTCTTTTACCCGGTTACTTTGTTCATAACTTTGATTTTGTTTAGATATATCATATTAAAAGTAATTTCAACATAGATCTATCCTCTCAAATCTCACAGTCTAGATCTTGCTCTTAAAAGGTTTCGTAAGCTTTCTAGATCTAGCTTTAGGGAAATCGTCCTTTTTTGCATGTAATTTTAAAGAAAATTCGTAGCTTGCATGCATTTGATTTCTGTTTGCTATATGTTAAAATTTTATATTATGCAATAAAAGTGCACATCTTAGTGGCTTCCCAAAATTCAAGCCAATATCCCAAGGAAAGCCTGCTTTCCTTGGTTCTTGTTTTCCCTTTTTAACTAGTTTTCAGCTTACCTTTTTTTGGTTAAAAGTGAGCTGACCCAAAGGTACTTTCAGAGTGATTTTGGGCATATTTCAGTCTAATATGCTTGTTGGTTTTATCAGGTTTTAGAGAAAATAAAGGAAGCTGCTGTTTGGAGGTGGCCTCAGGAGTGTCAAATCCCCCCAGGGGTCTCCCATTTGGCTAAAACCTTTAATTTTCGCACTTTGTAAGCTCTTGATTTCGTTACATATAAGGATCAAGAGGAACTATATCAGTTCTCTGATATTGTAACCATTTTTAATAAAAATATTTTTTGAATAGGCTCTTTCGAGCCCATTCCCCATCCCCCCTGGGGGGATTTGCGTCGGTGTCCTTTTTGTTGCTTTTTGCTCATTTCTTTTCAAACTAGTATTGATATAATATACAGGTTAGTATACTTTATTTCATTATAAATTTCATATTCCATATTTTATATTTCAAAGTAATCGTAATACTTACCCCACGACTTCCCGATTGACCTGAAAGGGGAAAGAGACTCATGGTAGGACTAATTAGGAAACTAGAATTGTGTATCTATTTTATTTTTCCTATCATTTTTTTTTTTAGCTATTATAAAATTAACCCCTCCTCGATTACCCGATTGAGATCCACTTGGATTGAAAGAGGTTCCTGGAGGGTTTTCTTTTAAACAAGAACACCCATTGAAAATTTATTAAAATTGACATGACTCCGGTGTGTATGCTCTACACTTAGCTGCAGTTCATCCAATCAGTCAAGTTGTATCAAAAGCACTTTAGTGACTAGTATAATTAGGACTCGCTCTCCCAAATTAACAAACCAACAGTTGAAAATCCAACACCTAGATCAAACCATCACGGTGGCAAAATACCCAAAGGAAGCGGGAAATTCTGAAAAGTGACCTTGGGGCGCCAATCTCTGTCACACCCTAACGGGTGCATTATGAACAATAGCCCCAGAGACTCCATTTCAGACCACATATTCCTTGCGGGTTGCCGTGAAGGTTTAGTTTTGGACATACTCCAAGTACTCTTGGGTATATCTGGAGTCCCCCCCTTCGCCTAATTTTAATCAACTCACACTTCAAATTTAACTTAAAACGTACCAATAGGCAATCACAAAACATTCACTCCAAGCACATGCAAGTACACTGATCTTATTTTTTTGACTCCATTCTAAGGCACTGGTTATTTTATTGCTTTTTATATATATTGTGTGTCAGCATTGTGCTTTCGTGTGTTCATTTTTGTATCTTGCCATCTTTGATTGTCCATAGTTAAATCTCAAACTCCTAAGTAACTCATTCATTTTAACATCACCTTAATAAGTAAATTGTCCTTAGTAACATAATATGGTCTACCCCCCTTGGCTTCGTTAGGAGTTGAGCCTAAATGGCGGAGTCAAGAAAAGGTGACAACCTTGACTCGAGACTTGCCCCCAATGACACACCGAGTGGCTTGAAGATTTCTGCCACGTGACCCAGGTGTGTGAAAGGCGGCAACACTTTTTTGCGCCGTTGCCGGGGATAAATATTTTTATTCCCAAGTACGTCTTAGCTTAACTTTTTTCTAAACAACTAAAAAGATAAAAACTTTTGATTGATCTAGTCTTTAAAAAACATAAAAATTAAAACTTGATCCATCTGGTGACTCCACTGTCTAACATCCCTTCAAGAATTTCTACCTGAAGAAACTACCGACAATTATTCAATCCTCTCCCCCATCCCGAAAGGTTTATTAGGGAAAGATTGAATAGGAATACTTCTCATAGAAACCTTGAAGATTTAGGAGACCAATCCCTCTCAGATATCCATCACATATTTGTAGAGAGTCATACCTTCCAATCTCAAGAAATGATGGAATTTTACAAACCCCTTGACTTTTCTCAGATAGCAAGTGCTCCTCATGATGTTCCGAATGATGCTGTCAAGAAGCTCTCCATATTTGAGGGAAATAATTCCACCACTGCCAAGACTCATCTCTGAAAGTTTGAAAAGAACCTAGTTAGTTACTGTAATAATGCTGCCTCTAACCATGAAGATGTCAAAATGAAGCTCTTTGCTTTATCCTTAGAGGATGATGCTGCGGAATGGTATGGTGACCTTGGTGATGATTCATATAAAACCCTTAATGAATTCCTAGAAGGTTTTAATAAGAAATGGGGGGAAAAGAAAGAACCAAGACATTTGCTTGCTGCCCTTCATAATATAAAAAAGATGGAAAATGAAACCATTGATGAATTTAATACTAAGTTCAGATGTGTGGTTGCGTACCTCCCTAGAGAAATCAAGCCAAAGGATGCCTCCATCCTCATATCTTACATCGAAGCTTTCACTGGTGATTTGAGGTACCAGTTATGGGACAAATATCCGACCCATCTAAAAACTGCTCAGGATCTTGCCGAGAAAATAGAAAAGAATATGCAATCTTCGAGCAAATCCAACATTCCAGGTTACACTAGGGGAAACACTTCATACAACAAAGAGAAAGGAAAGGCCATTGAATTAGAGGAAAAGGAAACCTCTAAAGACCCCATGGAAAAAGTAACGAGGCTGATGGAAAAAATGGTTACTAGTCAGAACCAACTCATGGCAAGCCAATCTATACAATTGAATAATATTCAGAACACAATAATCACACTGGAAAGAAATAATGGACCTAGGAACCTTTAGCCTAAATAGAATCAGGTGTATCAGAATAAATATCCTCAACATGAACCTAGGATTCCAAACCCGTTAGACTCAACTAACCTGGTAGATGAAGTCATTCCATGGTGTAGACCTTGTGATCAATTCCACCCAAAAAAACTTGCTATATAGAAAACCAAGTTATAGAACATGGAATGGCGGAGGTCAGTAATCAGGAAACAACATCAGGCGAGTCTGATCATGTGTACATGGTAGGCCGAACCTATCCTTTATCAAACCAGCATTGGAAGCAGGCCACGGATTGCGGTTTCGAGAAGGATCTCCTTTCCAACTTTTATGGTGTAATGCCTTCTCCGGAAGCAATTAAGGAAATGAAGGAGGCCAGGTTCAAGAGAGCTGTGTATCAAAGAAGAGAGAAGCCATCACCATCTAAATAGTACAAGCCAAAGGTAACCACTCCTCCCCTCCCAGATCCTCCTATTGTCCCTGAGTCAAATATTGATATGGGAGAATGGATAAGTAGTGCTAAGATTCATGTTTATGCAACTGATGTCCTTAAAATTTCGGGTCAAAAAGAAAAGTTGTTGAAAGCATTAGAGGATAGTCAAAGTAAAAGCTCATAATATTATCAAAGAGGATCCTCTTCCTAATAACAATGCTATATTTGAAGCTGAACATATTGAACCTATAGATATGCCCATAGTCCTCAACAGTGTTGATCCGAGAAGAGAAGACCACCCACCTTTTTATCTCTCCCTCTTAGTTGATAAAATTCTCCTTCATAGCTGTATGTTAGATTCAGGTGCTTCATCAAATGTCGTGACAAGAAAATTAATGGAGCAGCTAAATCTAAGGGTCACCTGACCCTACCACAATGTTTGTGCCATGGATGCAAGAGAAGTTGAAGTGGTAGGGATAATCTTAAATTTACAGGTTAAGTTGGCTAAGTATCCTGATATTGACATGTCGATGGATGTGGTGGTGATAGATGTTCGAGATAATTGGGGTATGTTGCTATCCAGAAAATGGGCCGCAACTCTTGGTGGGCACATTCAAATGGATTGGACATATGCTACTATACCTGCATCAGAGAACACTAGGGTGATTCTCCATAGAGAAAAGATGAGGAAACGACATGTAGAAAACCCTAAGAAGCCCAGAAATGAATTTGTTCATTTCACTGATAATTTTGGAAACTATGCTATTTTGTCAAATTTCATGGCCCCTATTAAGGAAAACATTAAAAATGAAAAGATCGATGAAGTTTGACAAATGTGCTTTGACGGGGCTTATTTCAAAATCGGAAAGGGTGCGGGCATCATGATCATATCTCCTTCAGATAAAATCTACAATTTTGCGTTCATGTTAGAGTTTGAAGCATCAAACAATGTAGCTGAGTATGAGGCATTGCTCCTAGGGTTAGAAACCGCTAAAGATATGGGGATAAAGATGTTGAACATAAAGGGTGATTCAGATCTAGTTGTCCTCCAAATTAAGAATCAGTATCAATGTAAAAATGATAGACTAAGAAACTATAGAAATGCCACACGGGACACTATGGAATGTTTTGATGCACTTAACATTCAAAAGGTCCATAGGGAAATGAATGGGTTAGCAGATAAATTGATAGTAGCAGCATCCACCCTCCAGCCATCAAATGAAATGATTAATGGGAATGGAAAATTGGAAATTAATTTCAGACCTTCAATACCAAATAATTCAGACCATTGGCAGGTGTTCAAAGATGATGAGCAACTCTTGAGATTCATCCACAATCTACAAGAGTTTGAAGGTTGCAAGATCAGTTATCAGCAAGAAGGTAAAGAGTATCGGGAGTGCGAGGATAATGAAGGGAATCACATCCCGAGTAGCCTTATAGCTTTTGAGAATCTTTTCGATCGACAGGATCATCATAAAAAACAAAAAGAAGAAATAAAAATTGGGAATTATATGGAAATAAACATAGGAACTGATAAGGATCCCAAGTTAATAAAAATTGGAAAGGGTACTTCGGAAAAGGAAAGGAACAATTTGATCAACTTAATCAAAGAGTATAGAGATGTGTTGGCCTTTATTTATGATGAGCTTAAAGCCTATAGGGAGGATGTGTTTCAACACACCATTCCCCTCACAGAAGAAGCTAAGGAGGTCAAACCTTTCCGACAAAAACTTAGGCGAATAAATCCTAAGTTGGCCCCCATTGTGCAGAAGGAACTTCAGAAGATGTTAGCGGTAGGGATTATAGCACCTACAAGACATCCATCTTGGTGCTCCAACTTAGTTGTTGTCAGAAAAAAGAATGGGTCAATTAGAATATGTATAGATTTTAGAAATCTGAATACATCATGCCTCAAAGATAATTACCCATTACCCGACATGGAAACATTGCTTCAAAGAGTAACAGGATCAGGAATGATGTCCATGTTGGATGGCTTTTCCGGTTATAAACAGGTCTTGGTAAACAAGGAGGATCAACATAAGACTACATTCACCACATCTTGGGGTACCTATAAATTTCTAAGAATGCCTTTTGGCTTATTGAATGCTGGTGCCACATTCCAAAGAGCCATGGATTTTTCCTTCAAAGAACTTATAGGGAAAATAATTGAAATATATCAAGATGACTTAACTATTTTTTCAAAGGAAAGAGCTGACCACATAAGTCATCTTAGGCAGGTTTTTATAAGGTGTCAGAAATATGGTATTTCCTTAAATCCCGCCAAGTCAATCTTTGGAGTTGATGAAGGCAAGTTGTTGGGGCACATCATTTCTAAGGATGGTGTCAAGGTTGACCCTGATAGAGTTGAAGCCATTAAGAAAGTCCCCTTGCCTAAGAATCTAAAATCTCTCTAGTCCTTTAATGGTCAAATCAATTTCATAAGAAGATTCATCCCAAATTTAGCAAAGTTAATGAAACCTCTACAAAAGTTATTAAAGAAAGATGTGAAATTTGAGTGGACAGATGAAGGGAAAGTTGCATTCAAGTTTATCAAAAATGCCATATCCATGTCCCCGGTCTTGACTAGTCCATATTATTCCAAAGAATTCCATATATTTTCCTTTGCCTTAGAAGACACCATTGCCGGTGTTTTACTTCAAAAGAACAAGGAGGGACAAGAGCAACCGATAGGCTTTATGAGTAGAGCCTTACAAAATTCAGAATTGAAGTATACCAGCATGGAGAAACATGCCTATGCTCTTCTTAAGTCCCTTAAACATTTTAGAACTTATATGGGTTACTCCAAAATCATTGGATATGTACCCCATGCAGCTGTCAAGGATATCATGTCTCAACAGGATTGTCTAAGAATCAAGGGTAAGTGGGTTTCAAAGATTCAAGAATATGATTTGGAGATAAAACCTACTAGGTTAATTAAGGGATAGGGTCTTGCAAAAATGTTGAACTAGGGAAATGAAAAGGCCTTAGGAATAATCTGCTAGAGCAACAATTCAGAGCAAAGTGTATCAGACGAGGTTCAGAGATTAGAGCAGCATCCCTAGTACACCGACATCATATTTTTCCTCCGCAACCTTACATGCCCCAATCACTTACTTGGCCATAAAAGAAGAGCATTAAGGTTAAAGGCAACTAAGTATTGTTTGACAAAAGATGGTTTGGGTTGGAGAAACCCCGATGGTTTAATACTTAGATGTGTCGATGAACCTGAGTCCAAGAAACTCATGGTTGAGTTCTATTCAGGATTTTGTGGTGGACATTTTGCAGCAAAAACAACCACCCACAAAATCCTTAGAGCAGGCTAATATTGGCCAAACCTATTTTCAGATGTGCACAAGGCTGTCAGAGTTTTCCCCGAGTGTCAGTTATTCACCAAAAAGCAACAAATGAAAGCCTTGCCTCTAAATCCAATAGTAGTCCAAGCCCCTTTCCAGCAGTGGGGGCTTGACTTCATCAGTAAGTTTAAAGATAACTCAATTAATGGTTACTCTTGGATTCTTTTCGCCACTGATTATTTTACCAAGTGGGTAGAGGCGATACCCACCAAGAAGGAAACCGATGCTATAGTCATGGATTTCTTAGAAGATAAGATTATCACAAGATTCGGTGTGCCAGCTAGAATAATCACGGATAATGGCCCATGCTTTGTTTCTTCCGAGATGTCATCTTTTTGTTTCAAGTACGGAATTATCCTATCTCACTCATCCAATTACTATCCCCAAGGAAATGGTATAGCAGAATCAAGTAACAAGAAGTTAATGACCATAATCAAAAAAATTGTGGGAAACAATAAGAAGGCTTGGGATAGCAAGATCAAATTAACATTATGGGCCGACAGGATCACTAAGAAAAGTTCAACTGGGAGGAGCCCTTTCGAACTAGTCTACGACCTTGATGTCACCTTACCAGTCCATCTAAATCTTCTAGTCTATCAGCTTCTCCAGACCTTCAGCTCAGATCAAGAGGCCATCCAGAATAGAATAAACCAGTTGATTGAGCTAGATGAGAGCAGAAGAAACTCTCTTGACCATAGTATCGAAAATTCAGACAAGGTCAAGAGAGCCTTTGATAAGTCTACCCGGACAGGGTCCTTCAAAGTGGGTGACACGATTTTACGTTGGGACAAATGACGGGAAAAACATGGGAAACATGGAAAGCTCGACAGTTTGTGGTTGGGACCGTACATCATCGATGAAATAGCAGGAACAAAATCCTTCTATCTAAATGACCTAGAAGGAGAAATATTAAGCTTGCCAGTGAATGGTTTCCTCCTCAAGTTGTTTTTCTCCGAGACAGTTTGATGCCATCATTGGCATCAGCGGTTTTAGGGCCAATTTCTAAACCTTGCCCTGCATGTAGTTCTAAATTTTATATATCGTATTGTTGTATCATAGATATTGTTGTATTATAGTTAGTTTGTACCATGTTGAAAATTTTCCTTTGTATAGTAGTTTTTGTAAAATATTCCTTTTTGCACATTATAGATTAATTATGTACATTAGTTTGTTTTTATAGTTAATTTTTTGCTTATGTATACATGTTACTGACAAACTCTAATTGCCTTGCAAGATCCAGAGATTCCAAAGTTCTCACATTCTCTCTTTTGAACAGAAGATTAGTCAGAGAATGTGTCCCTAGATGGAGCCAGAATGTTACCACCTAAGTTATACTTAGTGGTTTTTTATCAAGTGAGTCTGGTGAACTGGACAGGGTTAACTTGTTCGGACTTCAGAAGACCTATGGAAGTACTTATGGGAAGTGCTTGTTGTACTATATCACATGCTCATACCCCATGGGGGAGTTGTAATAAATGTTCTAGAATGATAGTGTTTGTAAAAGGCTCGGTCTCTTAGATTTTATTTGTCAATCCGATCAGCCCAAGGTGTTTGTTCCCTTTGTTATTATTGGTTGTTGAATAAACGACTGATAATTTTTGAGTTTTTCACTCCATACCTCCAAAGTTGGGGTGGTCGGCTTGGAATTTAGGCCTATTGAGTTTATTAGAGTATATTTGTCAATGTATAAGCATGATAGACATCATGGCCGAGTCATATGAACATGTCTAAGTCCCCCTAGGTGTTTTTCAATTTTTCAATTTTTTAGTTTTTTCAGTGTTTTTTATTAAAAATTTAATTTTTCCAAAACTTAGGCTATTTTTTAATAGTTTAATTGGAAAAATTGATTTTGTAATAAAAGTGGGCTAAATAATCAGTTTCAGTCATGTAGGTGCTCATTTTCAAGCTAAGAGCACCATGTAAACCCATGGACCCACTATTTCCTATTTTTGAGTGATTTTCCATCACTCAGGTCAGAAAGCCCCAAAAATATATTATTATTTATTTTAATTAATAAATTGATGAATAATGGAGCAAATCCAAAATCATAAATCAGTGGATTCTCAGCCGATTTGATTGAAATCAGTCAGATTTGAAGCAAATTGACTAGATCTGACAAATCCTTGACTGAAGGAGGTGATCAAATCAGATCTAGAGTTGATCTTCAGCTATATTCATGGAGAATTGCGCCCTCTCTCTCTCCTCCACACGTGTGGACTCTCCTGGATGCTCTATGGAATGATGTGTCGTTGTATGGGTTGATGTGTCAGCTCAATCAGGCCCCTGGTTGACAAGTAGGCTCAGTTCAGCTTCAGTTCTGCATTGATGAACTCTCCATCATCTAATTTCATCTGATTCCATGAGGAATTCATTAGAGAGAATTTGAGGTCAAAAATGGGCCTCCTAAGAGATGTACTACAAAAATACAAGATATATTAAAATATTATGAGTTAGGGGTTTTATGGGGT
>LPNX010075768.1:54001-103448 GCA_001517045.1 Pseudotsuga menziesii
ACCCCCCCTGGGATGGATGTCTTGTACTTTGTATATATCCACGCACAACCTCCTCTTCCAAGCTAGTTAGAACTGGGATTGAGGTGCTGCTGCTATTGTACTGTTGTTATTGTTCATTTGAAATAAAGAGAAGCTTTGGAGGCAAGATGGCGTTGTGCCATTGCATGTGTGGATGATGATTGCCATTATTTTACTGAGGTAACCTGTATCTGTGTTCATGATTTGCTAAATTGCTTATAGTGTTAAGATTGATAATAAGCTTATTATAATCTTGATAGGAAAGGTGCTTTTCAATAAGTTTATTGGCCATCTCTTTCCTTTGATGCATGTTTAGAGATCTAGATTTAACATGTCCTATAAGCTTATATGCATGTTATTTTGAATCTCTGTGTATGTACTAATCGGATCTCACAAGTTTTTCGGCAAGTTTCTTGTTTTCAGCTAAGCTGCAGGTTCCTACATTTGAGAGGATGTTGATCTAGTTTGCTTCTTCACTCTCTCCAAAACCTTCCAAGGGCAATAGTCCCTCGACATTCCACCTGAAAGCTCCATTGTGGATCTTCAAGGAAACCAGCATTTCTCTCTTGCTCTTCCTCCCTCAAGATCAACTCTTTTACCTGGTTACTTTGTTCATAGATTTGATTTTGTTTAGATCTATCATCCTAAAAGTAATTTCAACATAGATCTATCCTATCAAAGCTCACAGTCTAGATCTTGCTCTTAAAAGGTTTCATAAGCCTTCTAGATCTAGCTTTAGGGGAATCGTCCTTTTTTGCATGTAATTTTAAAGAAAATTTGTAGCTTGCATGCATTTGATTTAAGTTTGCTACAGACGGTAGCATAGAGAAATATAAAGCAAGATTTGTTGCTCATGGTTTCTCCTAGAAAGAAGGAATAGACTATGAAGAAACCTTTGCACCTGTAGCTAGATACACTTCCATCAGATTGGTACTTGCTCTGGCTACAGTGATGAAATGGAAGATACACCAAATGGATGTCAAGACTGCCTTATTGAATGGTGTAGTGGAAGAGGAAGTGTATGTGGAGCAGCCACTCGGTTTTGAGACACATGACAGGGAGTCTCATGTGTGTAGATTGACGAAAGCTCTATACAGTTTGAAACAGGCACCTAGGACATGGTATGATGGAATTGACAGCTTTCTATATAGTTTGGGATTTACCAAGAGTAAAGCAGATTCCAACCTTTACTACAAGGTTGAAGGTGGAAACCTAGTGGTGCTTCTACTATATGTAGATGACCTATCTGTGACAAGCATGGATGCGTTTATTGCTGATACAAAGAGAAAGCTTACTTCCGAGTTCGAAATGAAGGACTTGGTTATGATGCATTATTTTATAGGTATGGAGGTGTGGCGGAATACAGATGGAATCTTCCTTGGACAAGGGAAGTATGCAGTAGAGATATTGAAGAGATTTGGGATGATGAACTGCAAGGAATTAACCACACCTATGGCATAGAATCTAAATCTATTGAGTGACGCTTCATCAGAGTCGATTGATGCCATTATGTATCGCCAAATGATTGGGTCCTTGATGTATCTAACGAACACGAGACCAGATATTTGCTTTGCTATGAACACCTTGAGCCAATATTTGACAAATCTGAGACATGTTCACTTGACTGCTGCAAAGCACATTCTGAGGTACCTAAAGGGTACAATTGATGATGGGATTAAGTATAAGACTGATCAAAAGATTAACCTGGAGGGTTATGTTGATTCAGATTGGGAAGGAAGTGCTAGCGATATGAAGAGTACTTCAGGGTGTTGCTTCAGTATGGGATCAGGTGTGATCTCTTGGTTTAGCAGGAATCAATCCTGTGTGGCACTGAGTACAGCTGAAGTAGAGTATGTTGTAGCTTGTTCAACTAGTTGTAAGGCAGTATGGCTAAGGAAGCTGCTGTCTGATTTATTTGATCTATAGTTAGATGCTACTTGTATATATTGTGACAACCAGAGTTGTGTAAAGTTGTCAGAGAATCCAATATTCCATGACAAGTCGAAGCATATCAAGATCAAGTATCACTATATCAGGGATATGGTGTAGAGAGGAGTAGTGAAGCTCCAGTATGTTGCCACAGACGAACAGATAGCTAATGTGTTAACTAAGCCATTGGCTAGGGTAAAGTTTGAGTACTTCAGGGAGAAGCTTGGTGTTCTCCAGATCGAGATTCCTCCCAAGAGGAAGTGGTGTGTCTGTGCTGTGCCCTTCCAACATGGTGAGAGGATTGGTTCCTTCCATGGTCAGATGTAAGAGCTATGAAATGGTTAGAGTATTTTTTCCTTCCTTTTTTAGATGTATGTGATGATGCCACATCCAGTATGAAAAAGGACTGGCTCTGTGAAGACACATCTAGTATGAAAAAGGAATAGCTCTATGTAGTTGCCACATCCAGTATGAAAAATGACTGGCTCTGTGAAGACACATCTAGTATGAAAAAGGACTAGCTTTGTGTAGCTGCCACATCCAGTATGAAAAAGGATTAGCTCTATGAAGACACATCTAGTATGAAAAAGGACTAGCTCTGTGTAGCTGCCACATCCAGTATGAAAAAGGACTGGCTATGTGAAGACACATATAGTATGAAAAAGGACTAGCTCTGTGTAGCTGCCACATCTAGTATGAAAAAGGACTAGCTCTGTGAAGACACATCTAGTATGAAAAAGGACTAGCTCTGTGTATCTGCCACATCTAGTATGAAAAAGGACTAGCTCTATGAAGACTCATCCAATATGAAAAAGGACTGGCTTTGTGTAGCTGCCACATCTAATATGAAAAAGGACTAGCTCTGTGAAGACTCATACAGTATGAAAAAGGACTGGCTCTATGTAGATGATACATCTAGTATGAAAAAGGACTGGCTCTTTAAATGTACATCCAGCATGAAAAAGGGTTGGCTCTGTAGAGATTCCTATGATGAGAAGAATCAAGAGATAGAACCTGTGATGATGACCCAGTGATGATGTTCCAGCAGTGATGATCTAGATTGAGTGATGATCCAGATCGAGTGATGATGATCCAGATCTAGTGATGATGATCTAGATCGAGTGATGATCCAGATCCAATGATGATCCAGATCCAGTGATGATCCAAATCCGATGATGAAGATGACTTGAAGATAAAGATGAATTGAAGATGAATATTACTTGAAGATGAAGATGACTTGAATATGACGAGGACTCAATGATGATCCAGAAGATACAGAGAAAAAGACTTGTGCTAAAAATTGTGTCGAAAGAATACCTTCCTAGTTAAGAGGGAGTGTTGATGTATATGTAACTTCGAAATGTATTTCACTTGTATTTATTATATATTGTAACCTGATTTTTATTCTGGGATGTACTTGATTCATGTCATGCCCCGATTTTCCTATTGGGAAGATCTATAATGTAAACAAGTCATGTCAAGTCATTATGGGTAACCCTCCTACTGTCTAAGGGTTAAAGTCCCCGTAGTTCCGAGGCACTAGGGTTATTAGACTCTCCTAGTGAGGTCGGCCCTAGTAGGCTTTAGTCAAGTCAGGAATTAGTATAAATAGAGAGATGGCCTCTCTATTTATCACACATCTCATACAAACTTAAGTGTAGTGCATAGTTGAGGAAGGAGAAGACACTAGGGCTAGATAAGAAGAAGATTACTACTGTCGGGAGATCACTTACTATTTGGGTTCTACTTTTGGTGCTAATTCTATCTCTGAGGAAGTTGCACGGTTTTCACCATTTATGGTTTCCCCGAGGATAAACACTATGTTCATTTTCTCTTGTGTTTGATTGATGTACTTGTTATTCTTTCAGTTAAAGATCCTAATGTATTGCTAGCTTAATAATAAAAATCTAACACGCCAACTATCTTATTACTTCGTCAAATTTTCCAAAATTCCCTAGCATCGGTGGTCGTAGGCTCTATGCATTGGAAGCAAAGTGGTCTAGCCATCCACAAAGGGGGGTGCTCGATCAATTAATCTCCATCGATGATTTCAACACTTAAACAAAAATTTTAAAACTTTCTTCTTCTATCGGTGGTCAAAACCACTAGCACTATTGCATCGGTGTTTTAGTCCCCACGGCAGCCGCAACGGTGGAAACCCATTCAACTAACTCTTTCCAATGTTCATCGGTCATGTCCTTGTCTAATCATCAGCGATAAGAAAAACTATCTTTCGTCGATCACCGGTGGTCAGACTTAGAATTTTTTTTAAAACTTTCTTTACGACGTCAGCGGTCGCAGGCTCTATCCGTCGGAGGCATAGTGGTTTAGCCATCTGCAATGGCGACGGTTAATCAGCTAAGCATCAGCAATCCATTCGTCTAATACTTCTGATGTGCTGATGGCCAAACACTTAGAAATTTTTTGAAATTTCTCCTCCGTAGCCTTCCGCCGCATCGACCGTTGGATCAATTATCCATCGGGTGGCCTTCCCACTAAGTGCTTCGATGAGCTGATAGTTTTGGCACTTAGAAATTTTCTAAGTTTTTCTTGTCTTCACCCATATTTTCTTGGTTTCTTTTGGACAGTAGGAAACCTACCCCTATTATCTGATCTGTCATGGCCCATTCAGGCCCATGCTACAACTAGAGCTCTGATACCACACTGTAACGTCCCCGACCCTCTGACCGACGAAGAGGATGCTACTAACACCAAACATACGGGCAAATAGCCCCATGAACATGAACAGGAATATAATGTTGAAATAAAAAGATTAAACATAATACATACTAAGATGCATAATCCTTCATATACATAGAGGAAGCAAACATACATTCATTCAAGTGTGCCACATGTTCATCATATTCATCAATCATTAAATATAAATGCAGATACGAAATAGGAAAGAATACTCATCTGACAAGAACTCGTCCCACAACCAACTATGTCGCTGCAACATTCCACCCAACCATAGGCCAGCGTGCTCATCAATATCTTAGCAACACTACCACCCCCGATCTGGGCATGATTCCTCAAGGAATAAGGGTCAAGCAGGCTTACACATAGCCAAGGTACATAGATCAACCAAGCCCACACAATAGGGTTTATCAGGATGTTAGGGAACTAGGAAAGGCCAAATGCTAAGCTGGTGACCTCAAAGACCAGTTTTCTCAAGAATACCCAACCTATAATCCTACTCTCAATAGTCTGAAAACCAGCCACTACATACTGCAGCAAAACAAACAGTTCACAGCTCTGTGAGGAAGAGGAATACCACAAGGTGACAACCCCAAACAAAAGGTAAAACATAGTTCAGGTTAAACATCACTTCATAGTTTTTCTTGGCCCTAGCGTGGCCAAAACAACTCAGCAACAATCCCGATAACCTCAGCAACCAAGAAGCAACCCAAAACCAGGGGAAGAGAACAACCCCAAAACCACAAGAAACGATGGCAACAACTACATAGTCTGCAGTTGGAAGAAGCCACACCACCAGCATCGACAGGGGAAAACTCAACCAATAAATGTGAAGATCAACAGCCCACCAACATCCCTGAGCTCACAGCACACACCATTCCCAATGTGATTGCTAGAGAACTTACATAGGTAGAGAAAGGGGAAGAACAGACTCTCAACTTGTACGCTGTTACCACCTAAGTTATACTTAGTGGTTTTTTTTATCAAGTGAGCCTGGTGAACCGGACAAGGTTAACTTGTACGGACTTTAGAAGACCTGTGGAAGTACTTCTGGGAAGTGCTTGTTGTACTATATCACATGTCCATACCCCATGGGGGAGTTGTAATAAATGTTCTAGAATGATAGTGTCTGTTAAAGACTCGGTCTCTTAGACTTTATTTGTCAATCCGATCAGCCCAGGGTGTTTTTTCCCTTGGTTATTATTGGTTGTTGAATAAACGACTGATAATTTCTGAGTTTTTCACTCCATACCTCCAAAGTTGGGGTGGTTGGCTTGGCATTTAGGCCTATTGAGGTTATTAGAGTCTATGTGTCAATGTATAAGCATGCTAGACATCATGGTCGAGTCATATGAACATGTCTAAGTCCCCCTAGGTGTTTTTCAATTTTTCAATTTTTTAGTTTTTTCAGTGTTTTTATTAAAAATTTAATTTTTCCAAAACTTAGGCTATTTTTTAATAGTTTAATTTAAAAAATTGATTTTGTAATAAAAGTGGGCCAAATAATAAGTTTTAGTCATGTAGGTGCTCATTTTCAAGCTAAGAGCACCATGTAAACCCATGGACCCACTATTTCCTAGTTTTGAGTGATTTTCCATCACTCAGGTCAGAAAGCCCCAAAAATCAATTATTGATTATTTTAATTAATAAATTGATGAATAATGGAGAAAATCCAAAATCATAAATCAGTGGATTCTCAGCCGATTTGATTGAAATCAGTAAGATCTGAAGCAGATTGATTGGATCTGACAAATCCTTGACTGAAGGAGGTGATCAAATCAGATCTAGAGTTGATATTTAGCTGTCTTCATGGGGAATTGTGCCCTCTCTCTCTCCTCCACACATGTGGGCCCTCTTGGATGCTCTGTGGACTGATGTGTCGGTGTATGGGTTGATGTGTCAGCTTAATCAAGCCCCCGATTGACAAGTAGGCTCAGTTCAGCTTCATTTCTACATTGATGTACTCTCCATCAGCTGATTTTATCTGATTCCATGAGGAATTGTGGCCCCCCTAGGATGGATGTCTTGTATTTTGTATATATCCTGGCACAGCCTCCTCTTCCAAGCTAGTTAGAACTAGGATTGCGGTTCTGCTACTATTGTACTGTTTTCATTGTTCATTTGAAGTAAAGAGAAGCTTTGGAGGCAAAACGATGTTGTGCCATTGCATGTGTGGATGATGATTGCCATTATTTTACTGAGGTAACCTGTATCTGTGTTGATGATTTGCTAAATTGCTTGTAGATCCATTGTTAAGATTGATAATAAGCTTATTATAATATTGATAGGAAAGTTTCTTTTCAATAAGTTTATTGGCCATCTCTTTCCTTTGATGCATATTTAGAGATATAGATTCAACATGTCCTATAAGCTTATATGCATGTTATTTTGAATCTCTGTGTATGTACTAATCGGATCTCACAAGTTTTTCGGCAAGTTTCTTGTTTTCAGCTGAGCTGCAGGTTCCTACATTGGAGAGGATGCTGATCTAGTTTTCTTCTTCACTCTCTCCAAAACCTTCCAAAGGCAATAGTCCCTCGACATTCCACCTGAAAGCTCCATTGTGGATCTTCAAGGAAACCAGCATTTCTCTCCTGCTCTTCCTCCCTCAAGATCAACTCTTTTACCCGGTTACTTTGTTCATAGATTTGATTTTGTTTAGATATATCATATTAAATGTAATTTCAACATAGATCTATCCTCTCAAAGATCACAGTATCGATCTTGCTCTTAAAAGGTTTCATAAGCTTTCTAGATCTAGCTTTAGGGAAATCGTCCTTTTTTGCATGTAATTTTAAAAAAAATTCGTAGCTTGCATGCATTTGATTTCTGTTTGCTGTATGTTAAAATTTTATATTATGCAATAAAAGTGCACATATTAGTGGCTTCCCAAAAGGCAAGCCAATATCCCAAGGAAATCCTGCTTTCCTTGGTTTCTGTTTTCCCTTTTTGACTAGTTTTTGGCTTACCTTTTTTTGGTTAAAAGTGAGCTGAACCAAAGGTAATTTCAGAGTTATTTTGGGAATATTTCAGTCTGATATGCTTTCTTGTTTTTATCAGGTTTGACAGAAAATAAAGGAAGCTTCTGTTTGGAGGTGGCCTCAGGAGCGTCAAATCCCCCCAGGGGTCTCCCATTTGACTAAAACCTTTAATTTTCGCACTTTGTAGGCTCTTGTTTTCATTCCATATAAGGATGAAGAGGAATTATATCAGTTCTATGATATTGTAACCATTTTTAATAAAAATATTTTTTGAATAGGCTCTTTCGAGCCCATTCCCCATCCCCCCTGGGGGGATTTGCGTCGGTGTCCTTTTTGTTTCTTTTTGGTCATTTATTTTCAAACTGGTATTGATCTAATTTGTAGGTTAGTATACTTTATTTCATTATAAATTTCATATTCCATATTTTATATTTCAAAGTAATCGTAATACTTACCCCACGACTTCCCGATTGACCCGAAAGGGGAAAGAGATTTGTGGTAGGACTAATTAGGAAACTATAATTGTGTATCTATTTTCTTTTTCCTTTCATTTGTTTTTCAGCTATTATAAAATTAACCCCTCCTCGATTCCCTGATTGAGATCCACTTGGATCGAAAGAGGTTCCTGGAGGGTTTTCTTTTAAACAAGAACACCCTTTGAAAATTTATTAAAATTGACAAGACTCCGGTGTGTATGCTCTACACTTGGATGTGGTTCATCCGATCAGTCAAGTTGTATCAAAAGCACTTGAGTGACTAGTATAATTAGGACTCACTCTCCCAAATTAACAAAGCAACATGTGAAAATCCAACACCTAGATCAAACCATCACGGTGGAAAAATACCCAAAGGAAGCGTAAACTTCTAAAAAGTGACCTCGGGGCACCGATCTCTGTCACACCCTAACGGGTGCATTATGAAAAATAGCCCCAGAGACTCCATTTCATCCCACATATTCCTTGTAGGTAGCCGTGAAGGTTTAGTTTTGGACATACTCCAAGTACTCTCGGGTACATCTGGAGTCCCCCCCTTCGCCTAATTTTAATCAACTCACACTTCAAATTTAACTTAAAACGTACCAAGCTAAGAGCACCATGTGTGTCAGCATTGTGCTTTCGTGTGTTCATTTTTGTATCTTTCCATCTTTGATTGTCCTTAGTTAAATCTTGAACTCCTAAGTAACTCATTCATTTTAACATCACCTTACTAGGTAAATTGTCCTTAGTAACATAATAGGGTCTACCCCCCTTAGCTTCGTTAGGAGTTGAGCCTAAATGAAGGAATCAAGAACAAGGTGACAGGATTGACTCAAGAATTGCCCCCAACGACACATCAAGTGGCTTGAGGATACTGCCACGTGACCCAGGTGTGTGAAAGGCGGCAGCACTTTTTGGCGCTGTTGCCGGGGATAAATATTTTTATTCCCGAGTACGACTTAGCTTAACTTTTTTCTAAACAACTAAAAAGATAAAAACTTTTGATTGATCTAGTCTTTAAAAAACATAAAAATTAAAACTCGATCCATCTGGCGACTCCACTGTTTAACATCCCTTCAAGAATTTATACCTGAAGAAACCGCCGACAATTATTCAATCCTCTCCCTGATCGCAAAAGGTTTATTAGGGAAAGATTGAATAGGCAGACTTCTCATAGAAACCTTGAAGATTTAGGAGACCAATCCCTCTCAGATATCCATCACATATTTGCAGAGAGTCATACCTTCCAATCTCAAGAAATGACGGAAGTTTACAAACCCCTTGACTTTTCTCAGATAGCAGGTGCTCCTCATGACTTTCCGAATGATGGTATCAAGAAGCTCCCCATATTCGAGGGAAATAATGCCACCACTGCCAAGACTCATATTCGAAAGATTGAAAAGCACCTAGTCAGTTACTGCAATAATGCTACCTCTAACCATGAAGATGTCAAAATGAAGCTCTTTGTTTTATCCTTAGAGGAGGATGCTGCGGAATGGTATGGCGACCTTGGTGATGATTCATATAAAACCCTTAATGAATTCCTAGAAGGTTTTAAGAAGAAATGGGGGGAAAATAAAGAACCAAGACATTTGCTTGCTACCCTTCATAATATAAAGAAGATGGAAAATGAAACCATTGATGAATTTAATACTAAGTTCAGATGCGTCATTGCGGACCTCCCTAGAGAAATCAAGCCAAGGGTTGCCTCCATCCTTATATCTTACATTGAAGCTTTCACTGGTGATTTGAAGTACCAGTTACGGGACAAAGATCCGACTCATCTAAAAACTGCTCAGGATCTGGCCGAGAAAATAGAAAAGAATATGCAATCTTTGAGCAAATCCAACATTCCAGGTTACACTAGGGGAAACAATTCATACAACAAAGTGAAGGGAAAGGCCGTTGAATTAGAAGAAAAGGAAACCTTTAAAGACCCCATGGAAAAAATGCTTACTAGTCAGAACCAACTCATGGCAAGCCAATCTATACAATTGAATAATATTCAGAATAGAATAATCACACTGGAAAGAAATAATGGACCTAGGAACCTTCAGCCTAAACATAATTAGGTGTATCAGAAGAAAGCTCCTCAACATGAACCTAGGATTCCAAACCAGCTAGACTCAACTAACCTGGTAGATGAAGTCATTCCATGGTGTAGACCTTGTGATCAATTCCACCCAGAAAACACTTTCTATATAGAAAACCAAGTTATAGAACATGGAATGGCGGAGATCAATAATCAGGAAACAACATCAGGCGAGTCTGATCATGTGTACATGGTAGGCCGAACCTATCCTTTATCAAACCAGCATTGGCAACAGGCCACGAATTGCGGTTTCAAGAAGGATCTCCTTTCCAACTTTTATGGTGTAATGCCTTCTCCGGAAGTAATTAAGGAAATGAAGGAGGCCAGGTTCAAGGGAGCTGCGTATCAAAGAAGAGAGAAGCCATCACCATCTAAACAATACAAGCCAAAGATAACCACTCCTCCCCTCCCAGATCCTCCTATTGTCCCTGAGTCAAATATTGATATGGGAGAATGGATAAGTAGTGCTAAGATTCATGTTTATGCAACTGATGTCCTTAAAATTATGGGTCAAAAAGAAATGTTGTTGAAAGCCTTAGAGGATAGTCAAAGTAAAGCTCATAATATTATCGAAGAGGATCCTCTTCCTAGTAACAATGCTATATTTGAAGCTGAACATATTGAACCTATAGATATTCCCATAGTCCTCAACAGTGTTGATCCGAGAAGAGAAAACCACCCACCTTTTTATGTCTCCCTCTTAGTTGATAAACTTCTCCTTCATAATTGTATGTTAGATTCAGGTGCTTCATCAAATGTCATGACAAGAAAATTAATGGAGCAGCTAAATCTAAGGGTCACCCGACCCTACCACAATGTTTGTGCCATGGATGCAAGAGAAGTTGAAGTGGTAGGGATAATCTTAAATTTACAGGTTAAGTTGGCTAAGTATCCTGATATCGACATGTCGATGGATGTGGTGGTGATAGATGTTCCAGATAATTGGGGTATGCTGCTATCCAGAAAATGGGCCGCAACTCTTGGTGGGAATATTTAAATGGATTGGACATATGCTACTATACCTTCATCAGAGAACACTAGGGTGATTCTCCATAGAGAAAAGCTGAGGAAACGACATGTAGAAAACCCTAAGAAGCCCGAAAATGAATTTGTTCATTTCACTGATAATTTTGGAAACTATGCTATTTTGTCAAATTTCATGGCCCCTATTAAGGAAAACATTAAAAATGAAAAGATCGATGAAGTTTGACAAATGTGCTTTGATGGGGCTTATTCCAAAACTGGAAAGGGTGTGGGCATTTTGATCATATCTCCTTCAGATAAAATCTACAATTTTGTGTTCAGTTTAGAGTTTGAAGCATCAAACAATGTAGCCGAGTATGAGGCATTGCTCCTAGGGTTAGAAACTGCTAAAGATATGGGGATAAAGATGTTGAACATAAAGGGTGATTCAGATCTACTTGTCCTCCAAATTAAGAATCAGTATCAATGCAAAAATGATAGACTAAGAAACTATAGAAATGCCACATGGGACACTATGGAATGTTTCGATGCACTTAACATTCAAAAGGTCCATAGGGAAATGAATGGGTTAGCAGATAAATTGGTAGTAGCAACATCCACCCTCCATCCATCGGATGAAATGATTAATGGGAATGGAAAAATGGAAATTAATTTTAGACCTTCAATACCAGATAATGTAGACCATTGGCAGGTGTTCAAAGATGATGAGCAACTCTTGAGATTCATCCACAATCTACAAGAGTTTGAAGGTTGCAAGATCAGTTATCAGCAAGAAGGTAAAGAGTATCGGGAGTGGGAGGCTAATGAAGGGAATCACATCCCGAGTAGCCTTATAGATTTTTAGAAACTTTTCAATCGACAGGATCATCATAAAAAACAAAAAGAAGAAATAAAAATTGGGAATTATATGGAAATAAACATAGGAACTGATAAGGATCCCAAGTTAATAAAAATTGGAAAGGGTACTTCAGAAAAGGAAAGGAACAATTTGATCAAATTAATCAAAGAGTATAGAGATGTGTTGTCCTTTAGTTATGATGAGCTTAAAGCCTATAGGGAGGATGTGTTTCAACACACCATTCCCCTCACAGAAGAAGCTAAGGAGGTCAAACCTTTCCGACAAAAACTTAGGCGAATAAATCCTAAGTTGCCCCCCATTGTGCAGAAGGAACTTCAGAAGATATTAGCGGCAGGGACTATAGCACCTACAAGACATTCATCTTGGTGCTCCAACTTAGTTGTTGTCAGAAAAAAGAATGGGTCAATTAGAATATGTATAGATTTTAGAAATCTGAATACATCATGCCTCAAATATAATTACCCATTACCCAACATGGAAACATTGCTTCAAAGCGTAACAGCATCAGGAATGATGTCACTGTTGGATGGCTTTTCTGGTTATAACCAAGTGTTGGTAAACAAGGAGGATCAACATAAGACTACATTCACCACACCTTGGGGTACCTATAAATTTCTAAGAATGCCTTTTAGCTTATTGAATGCTGGTGCCACATTCCAAAGAGCCATGGATTTTGCCTTCAAAGAACTTATAGGAAAAATAATCGAAATATATCAAGATGACTTAACTGTTTTTTCAAAGGAAAGAGTTGATCACATAAGTCATCTTAGGAAGGTTTTTATAAGGTGTCGGAAATATGGTATTTCCTTAAATATCGCCAAGTCAATATTTGGAGTTGATGAAGGCAAGTTGTTGGGGCACATCATTTCTAAGGATGGTGTCAAGGTTGATCCTGAGAGAGTTGAAGCCATTAAGAAAGTCCCCTTGCCTCAGAATCTAAAAGCTCTCCAGTCCTTTAATGGTCAAATCAATTTCATAAGAAGATTCATCCCAAATTTAGCAAAATTAATGAAACCTCTACAAAAGTTATTAAAGAAAGATGCTAAATTTGAGTGGACGGATGAAGGGAAAGTTGCATTCAAGTCTATCAGAAATGACATATCCATGTCCCCGGTCTTGACTAGTCCATATTATTCCAAATAATTCCAGATATTTTCCTTTGCCTTAGAAGACACCATTGCTAGTGTTTTACTTCAAAAGAATAAGGAGGGACAAGAGCAACCGATAGACTTTATGAGTAGAGCCTTACAAAATTCAGAATTGAATTATACCACGATGGAGAAACAGGCCTATGCTCTTGTTAAGTCCCTTAAACATTTCAGAACTTATATAGGTTACTCCAAAATCATTGGATATGTACCCCATGTAGCTATCAAGGATATCATGTCTCAACAGGATTGTCTAAGAATCAGGGGTAAGTGGGTTTTAAAGATTCAAGAATATGATTTGGAGATAAAACCTACTAGGTTAATTAAGGGTTAGGGTCTTTCAAAGATGTTGACCCAGGGAAATGAAAAGGCCTTAGGAATAATTTGCTAGAGCAGCAATTCAGAGCAAAGTGTATCAGACGAGGTTCAGAGATTAGAGCAGCACCCCTAGTACACCGACATCATATTTTTCCTCTGCAACCTTACATGCCCCGATCACTTACTTGGCCATAAAAAAAGAGAATTAAGGTTAAAGGCAACTAAGTATTGTTTGAAAAAAGATGGTTTGGGTTGGAGAAACCCCGATGGTTTAATACTTAGATGTGTCGATGAACCTGAGTCCAAGAAACTCATGGTTGAGTTCTATTCAGGATTTTGTGGTGGACATTTTGCAGCAAAAAGAACCACCCACAAAATCCTTAGAGCAGGCTACTATTGGCCAAACCTATTTTTAGATGTGCACAAGGCTGTCAGAGTTTTTCCCCAGTGTCAGTTATTCACCAGAAAGCAACAAATGAAAACCTTGCCTCTAAATCCAATAGTAGTCCAAGCCCCTTTCCAGCAGTGGGGGCTTGACTTCATCGGTAAGTTTAAAGATAACTCGAGTAATGGTTACTCTTGGATTCTTTTCGCCACTGATTATTTTACGAAGTGGGTAGAGGCGATACCCACCAAGAAGGAAACCGATGCTATAGTCATGGATTTCTTAGAAGATAAGATTATCACAAGATTTGGTGTGCCAACTAGAATAATCACGGATAATGGCCCATGCTTTGTTTCTTCCGATATTTCATCTTTCTATTTCAAGTACGAAATTATCCTATCTCACTCATCCAATTACTATCCCAAGGAAATGGTCTAGCAAAATCAAGTAACAAGAACTTAATGACCATAATCAAAAAAATTGTGGGAGATAATAAGAAGGCTTGGGATAGCAAGATCAAATTAGTATTATGGGCCAACAGGATCACTAAGAAAAGTTCAACCCAGAGGAGCCATTTTGAACTAGTATACGGCCTTGATGTCACCTTACCAGTCCATCTAAAGCTTCCAATCTATCAGCTTCTCCAGACCTTCAGCTCAGATCAAGAGGCCATCCAAAATAGAATAAACCAGTTGATCGAGCTAGATGAGAGCAGAAGAAACTCTCTTGACCATAGTATCGAAAATTCAGACAAGGTCAAGAGAGCCTTTGATAAGTCTACCCAGCCAGGGTCCTTCCAAGTGGGTGACACGGTTTTACATTGGGCCAAACGACGGGAAAAACATGGGAAACATGGAAAGCTCAACATTTTGTGGTTGGGACCGTACATCATCGATGAAATAGCAGGAACGAACTCCTTCTATCTAAATGACCTAGAAGGAGAAAGATTGAGCTTGCCAGTGAATGGTTTCCTCCTCAAGTTGTTTTTCGCTGAGATAGTTTGATGCCGTCATTGGCATCGGTGGTTTCAGGGCCAATTTCTAAACCTTTCCCTACATGTAGTTCTAAATTTTATATATCATATTGTTATATCATAGATATTGTTGTATTATAGTTAGTTTGTACCATGTTGAAAATTTTCCTTTGTATAGTAGTTTTTCTAAAATATTCCTTTTTGCACATTATAGATTAATTATGTACATTAGTTTGTTTTTATATTTAATTTTTTTTCTTATGTATACATGTTACTAACAAACTCTAATTGCCTTGCAAGACCCAAAGATTCCAGAGTTCTCACATCCTCTCTTTTGAACAGAAGATCAGTCAGAGAATGTGTCCCTAGGTGGTGCCAGAATGTTACCACGTAAGTTATACTTGGTGGTTTTTTATTAAGTGAGCCTGGTGAACCGAACAGGGTTAACTTGTTCGGACTTCAGAAGACCTGTGGACGTACTTCTGGGAAGTGCTTGTTGTACTATATCACATGTTCATACCCCATGGGGGAGTTGTAATAAATGTTCTAGCATGATAGTGTCTGTAAAATAATCGGTCTCTTAGAATTTATTTGTCAATCTAATCAGCCCAAGGTGTTTTTTCCCTTGGTTATTATTGGTTGTTGAATAAACAACTGATAATTTCTAAGTTTTTCACTCCATACCTCCAAAGTTGGGGTGGTCGGCTTGGAATTTAAGCCTATTGAGGTTATTAGACTCTATGTGTCAATGTATAAGCATGATAGACATCATGGTTGAGTCATATGAACATGTCTAAGTCCCCCTACGTGTTTTTCAATTTTTCAATTTTTTAGTTTTTTCAGTGTTTTTTATTAAAAATTTTATTTTTCCAAAACTTAGGCTATTTTTTAATAGTTTAATTGGAAAAATTGATTTTGTAATAAAAGTGGGCCAAATAATCAGTTTCAGTCATGTAGGTGCTCATTTTCAAGCTAAGAGCACCATGTAAACCCATGGACCCACTATTTCCTAGTTTTGAGTGATTTTCCATCACTCGGGTCAGAAAGCCCCAAAAATCAATTATTGATTATTTTAATTAATAAGTTGATGAATAATGGAGCAAATCCAAAATCATAAATCAGTGGATTCTCAGCTGATTTGATTGAAATCAGTCAGATTTGAAGCAGATTGACTGGATCTGACAAATCCTTGACTGAAGGAGGTGATCAAATAAGATCTAGAGCTGATCTTCAGCTGTCTTCATGGGGAATTGCACCCTCTCTCTCTCTCGTCCACACGTGTGGACTCTCCTGTATGCTCTGTGGACTGATGTGTCGGTGTATGGGTTGATGTGTCAGCTCAATCAATCCCCTGGTTGACAAGTAGGCTCAGTTCAGCTTCAGTTTTGCATTGATGAACTCTCCATCAGCTGATTTCATCTGATTCCATGAGGAATTGCGCCCCCCTCTGGGCTGGATGTCTTGTATTTTGTATTTATCCATGAACAACCTCCTCTTCCAAGCTAGTTAGAACTGGGATTGAGGTGTTGCTGCTATTGTACTATTGTTATTGTTCATTTGAAATAAAGAGAAGCTTTGGAGGCAAGATGGTGTTGTGCCATTGCATGTGTGGATGATGATTGCCATTATTTTACTGAGGTAACCTGTATCTGTGTTCATGATTTGCTAAATTGCTTGTAGTGTTAAGATTGATAATAAGTTTATTATAATCTTGATAGGAAAGGTGATTTTCAATAAGTTTATTGGCCATATCTTTCCTTTGATGCATGTTTAGAGATCTAGATTTAACATGTCCTATAAGCTTATATGCATGTTATTTTGAATCTCTGTGTATGTACTAATCGGATCTCACAAGCTTTTCGGCAAGTTTCTTGTTTTCAGCTGAGCTGCAAGTTCCTACATTGGAGAGGATGCTGATCTAGTTTTCTTCTTCACTCTCTCCAAAACATTCCAAAGGCAATAGTCCCTCGACATTCCACCTGAAATCTCCACTGTGGATCTTCAAGGAAACCAGCATTTCTCTCTTGCTCTTCCTCCCTCAAGATCAACTCTTTTACCTGGTTACTTTGTTAATATCTTTGATTTTGTTTAGATCTATCATCCTAAAATTAATTTCAACATAGATCTATCCTCTCAAAGCTCACAGTCTATATCTTGCTCTTAAAAGGTTTCATAAGCTTTCTAGATCTAGCTTTAGGGAAATCGTCCTTTTTTGCATGTAATTTTAAATAAAATTTGTAGCTTGCATGAATTTGATTTCTGTTTGCTGTACGTTAAAATTTCATATTCTGGAATAAAAATGCACATCTTAGTTGCTTCCCAAAATGCAATCCAATATCCCAAGGAAAGCCTGCTTTCCTTGGTTCCCGTTTTCCCTTTTTAACTAGTTTTCAGCTTACCTTTTTTTGGTTAAAAGTGAGCTGACACAAAGGTACTTTCAGAGTGATTTTGGGCATATTTCAGTCTTATATTGTTGCTGGTTTTTATCATGTTTGACATAAAATAAAGGAAGATTCTGTTCGGAGGTGGCCTCAGGAGCGTCAAATCCCCCCAGGGGTCTCCCATTTGACTAAAACCTTTAATTTTCGCACTTTGTAAGCTCTTTATTTCATTCAATATAAGGATTGAGAGGAAAAATATAAGTTATCTGATATTGTAACCGCTGTTAATAAAAATATTTTTTGAATAGGCTCTTTCGAGCCCATTCCCCATCCCCCCTGGGGGGATTTGCGTCGGTGTCCTTTTTGTTGCTTTTTGCTCATTTATTTTCAAACTAGTATTGATCTAATCTGTAGGGTAGTATACTTTATTTCATTATAAATTTCATATTCCATATTTTATATTTCAAAGTAATCGTAATACTTACCCCACAACTTCCCGATTGACCTGAAAGGGGAAAGAGACTCGTGGTAGGACTAATTAGGAAACTAGAATTGTGTATCTGTTTGATTTTTACTGTCATTTTTTTTTCAGCTATTATAAAATTAACCCCTCCTTGATTCCCCGATTTAGCTCCACTTGGATCGAAAGAGGTTCCTGGAGGGTTTTCTTTTAAACAAGAACACCCTTTGAAAATTTATTAAAACTAACAAGACTCCGGTGTGTATGCTCTACACTTGGCTGCGGTTCATATGATCAGTCAAGTAGTATCAAAAGCACTTGAGTGACTAGTATAATTAGGACTCACTCTCCCAAATTAACAAACCAACAGGTGAAAATCCAACACCTAGATCAAACCATCACGGTGGCAAAATACCCAAAGGAAGCGGAAACTTCTGAAAAGCGACCTCGGGGCGCCGATCTCTGTCACACCCTAATGGGTGCGTTATGAACAATAGCCCAAGAGAATCCATTTCAGCCCACATATTCCTTGCGGGTAGCTGTGAAGGTTTAGTTTTGGACATACTCCAAGTACTCTCGAGTATATCTGGAGACCCCCCCTTCGCCTAATTTTAATCAACTCACACTTCAAATTTAACTTAAAACGTACCAAGAGGAAATCATAAAACATTCACTCCAAGCACATGCAAGTACACTGATCTTATTTTTTTGACTCCATTCTAAGGCACTGGTTATTTTATTGCTTTTTATATATATTGTGTGTCAGCATTGTGCTTTCGTGTGTTCATTTTTGTATCTTGCCATCTTTGATTGTCCATAGTTAAATCTCAAACTCCTAAGTAACTCATTCATTTTAACATCACCTTACTAAGTAAATTTTCCTTAGTAACATAATAGGGTCTACCCCCCTTGGCTTCGTTAGGAGTTGAGCCTAACAGAGGAGTCAAGAACAAGGTGACAGCCTTGACTTGAGACTTGCCCCCAAGGACACACCGAGTGGCTTGAAGATTTCTACCACGTGACCCAGGTGTGTGAAAGGAAACAACATACGCAAGGAAAGAGACAACCAAAGAAAAAAGGAAAATATACCACCGTGCCCACAGCTTAGGGATCCACAACACTCAAATGAATAGAGGAGCACAACCACCATAGTTTAGAAATGAGCCACAGGGTAAAACCACAGCAATCTTTGGCAAATGCTGCATTGTAAAGGAAGACACAGTCAACAATGTGTGGGGGAGACTGCAACCAGCAATCAGTGGCCCAAAACAACTCAGCTCATGATCCACTCTATATGGGAAAGACAAAACACAACTCCTCGAACTATCCCAGAAATCCCAGCCTCCACACAATGATGGACATACCCAAACAATACACAGTCTAAAAAATTGGTGGGGAAAAGACACCCAAAATGCTATGTGATCAAGAGGATGAACGCCACCAACTAGCTATCAGCGAGAAAGGAGGAAGGGGGAGAACCCCCAAACAAAGGAATGTGTAACCTTTAACTCCATCTGCGTGAGAGGAGATGAACAGACTCATGATCTAGTTAGTGGGTAGACCATCCGCACATCGTGGAGAGTGGGAGCAGGCATGGTCTTTCTGTCAGCAAATCGCTGCCCCAACTAACAACAAAATAGCAAGGGTGGTGGTGACACATGGCTAACTCCCAATGGCCCCCACGGTTTAGACAACCCCCCCCCTTATCCTTTGGAATCATGCCCTTTTCATTTAACATTGCACCGTCGTAACTGGCTGTAGGTTTAATTAAATTGATGTGCATATTTACATGATGCCAAAGCTATAATGTGCCGGATAGCACAATCCATCGGCAACGATCCCTATTGCCGAAACATAACACAGCCGAATCGATGGTGGGGCTTTTGCCTTTAGCTCCTCACCATGATTAATTACAAAATATACATCATGTACCCTTCAACGCAAATGGGGTCAAAACCAGGATATTACACCCTAAATTTATGTTCTTTGACCAAGTAAAAAATGAAAAGAAAGTCAAAATAAAAAAATAAAAAGGAATAAGTAAAAAAAAAGAGAGAAGAATAAGGAAGATTGCCATAAAAAAAGGAAGGACAAGAGTGAAACCACACATGGTTCCTTAAAGTGGGTTTGGATTTGAATATAAAAGGGCATAATAATTACTAGTAAAGAGCAAGTGAGATTTGAACTTATGTGGGGAATGTAACACTTATTCCTCCCAACCACCCAATCTACTCACATTTTACAAAACTTAAGGGAAAAATAAATCTAAAAGTGCATAATAATTTCTACTAAGAAGCAAGTGAGATTTGAACTTAGTGTTGTAACGGAAAGTATCCTATGGCTAGGGTTTAAGAGGCCATCAACATACTAGGGTTGAAAGAGAGATGCACAATGTTCAGCAAGCATATATATAAGCAATATGAGAGATGAGAAAGGTCCACACCTGACTAACTGAAGGCTGGTCCAAGCTTTCTCTTCAATCCTCTTCTTTCTCCTCTCACTCCAAGAGACCTGCAAAACAAGTTATACCTTCCTCAAACCATTATGACCACATATAAAACAATGATAATCAAATAAACCTGAAATAATGATCTGAATAACATCATCATATGATCACAAACAAAGATTCAATCACACATTGAACAATGATTTGGGAATAAGAAGGACATCACATCTTTATTAATCTTGAAAACAAGTACAAGTATACCTTGTCTTCAAGTTTGGCACCTCACGAAACCTTGATCTGGTTCTGCTACTTCTCTTCTCCAAAGAACTCAGCCTCCAAGCTCTGCAACACAAGGGGAAGACCTCCAGGGAAAAGGTGTGGGAAAAGAGAGCTCCAATTCCTCCAGCATAACAATGCGTAAATTCCAAGTCCCTTCTCATGGACCTCCCTACCTCTAGTTATATGCTTAAAGAAGATATGGGGGCGAAGACAAAGTGGTTACAACTGAAGAAATCAGTTGCATAACTACCCAAACTAACTCAAAAGGCGTGTTTTTATGTTTTAATGTTAAGAGACATATTCGTGGGTATGTAGTAGGACAACCCACAAATGATCCATGAGTTTCCACAAGAGCAAACCACAAATACATCCATCCGCAACTTGTAAAACCCAAGACTCGCGTATGATTCGCGACTATTCCTTAAGGAAAGTCGTGAATACACAAAAAAACGCATTTTAAGGGTATTTTTGGGCATTCTCAGACTTTGGTGTCTTCTGGAAAGTTTTGTCTAACTGAAATACCTTTCCAATGGTGTAGAGATGAGGTCAAACGGAGTTATATAACTTAAGATATGGGTCCTCCAATATAGGTGTTTTTTCAGTGACTTTCATGAAGTGTCATCATGGAAGTGTCGACATGCGACGTAATCATGGAAAAGTGGTCACAGGAAGAGATGTGTCATTTTGATCTATAACAGATGCCCCCTAATGTGTGAAGTTAGAGGGGAAGACGATAGCTGAAATACATTATAAAGGAAACAACTGAGTATGGAGAGAGCAGATAATCCAAGATCAAAAGGCTTGAATGAAGGTACCTGTAAGAGAGATAAATGTCAGAAAAACTGATCTCTAGGACATACACGTCCATATAAAAAACATCACCATAAATATACAGGTGGATCCAACATATGTATAACTGATGAAACTATCATGGTCGCTCAATATGCAAAAATGCGCCATATCAAATCTAAAGGAGTCATGGCCACAAATGAACAAGGTGGATCCATACTCGACAATCGATCATAGCCACAAAAATACAAGGTGGATCTATGTCTCAGCAAAATGTCATATAAAATGTAACAAGGTCTTGCACAACTTGGGCAATAGAAAAAAATGACGATGCTACTTTTGGCCCAAGGTCTTCAATCCAAACCGCCCAAAAAGGGTACAAATCCTAACCATGCAAATAAAAGAGTTGAAGTCGAACATGGAGGAAACCGTTTGATTACCGGTCAATAATGAAAACTGTTAACAAACACGAGGGAAACCACCATTAATGAAAATGGTCCCCAAGGTACCTAGTACATTCTAACAAGTGTGATTACAAGGACTTGAAGTTGAACACTTGAAGAATCCATCGAGTAGGAGACATTAAGGTATTTCCACTACTCAATAGCGAGGGAAATTGCCATTGATGACAACAATCCCCAAGGTACTGTCATAAAACTCTAAATCTCATCCCCAGAGCAAGATGTGTTGCAGTTGATAGGAAGAGATCCGTTGGAAGGAAGGCATTAAGGCATCCTTCATCATCCAACATGAGGTAAGTCAAAGACTAATTGGATCTGGAATTGGTACTGAATTTCACAAAAAGGGCCGCTAAAGACATGATGTGATGAACTGATACCAGGGAATGGCCGACACAAACGGTCAAGGCAACTGCAAAATGGCGGACAAAGGTTTAATCCTTGAACAGTGAGCATGACACAAAAGTGACTTAGGTATCTTTTGACACAAAAGGACCAACGAAACAAATCTGCAATGTAGGAGACATTGACAGATTCCCCATATAATTGGAAAAGAGAACAACTGGAGGAGTAAGAAAACTCTGAATCAGGATAAGGTCAAAAAACTAGGACCCAACTGTTGATAGACTCAAAACTGGTGCTTTGTTCAAGGAAACAAGACTTGTTGCCATGATGTAAAAAACATGTGAATGAACTTCCCTTCCCCTCTTTCTTGTAAAGGTTTAACGAGTCCAAGAAAGCAAACTCGGGACCATCTTCATTTTTGGCAAGATCGAAGAAAAGAAAGAAGATTGCTTGATAAAGCACTGATTCGTGGATTTTACGAGCCCGAACTAGTACATGCTCGACGGTGTTTTTATAGTTTAGAGAGTCTGAAAACTCCAAAGAAGACTCTAGGGGGTCCTTTTTCGTACAATTTAGTCTCCTGAGGCCGAAAAAGTATAAAACATACCGAAGAAGAACTCTCTTAACTTCCAAAGAAGAAAAGGCGCACCTTTTTCGTAATTAGTCAGGAAGGTCCGAAAAAGGTTAAATTACCACCTACCCAACGCTCCTTCAAAAGCAGCATATAGCCTGAGTTTTACGAGTGTGAAGGAAGGCAAGATCACTTAGAAAGATCCATTTGATTACGAGAAATGGGGCTTACAACAATAAAATCGATGCTTTGTTCTTTAGGGTTTAATGAGCATGACAAAGACATAAAGTACACTCGAAATCTTTTTCATGTTTTGGTCCAGAGCATGAAAAAGAGAAAACTAAGCTCATACTGGGGGTTCCTTTTCCGTAAGTTTAGTCCCTCAGGTCTAGAAAAGAGATAAACCTATGCCTGAGAATACTCTTCTCAATTCCGAAGAAAGGAGAGTGATCCTTTCTCGTATTATTCCACATGGTCCGAGAAATAGATAACCTACCACCAATGTGGATGCCCATTCACATATTCTTAACGAGCCTGAATGGACAAGTTTACTTGGCAGTCAAGTCTATTTTGAGGAGTCAGACCTGGGCCTAAAGAAACTCAAAATCTTTCCCATGAAGTTTTAACGAGTCCGGAAAAGTAAACTCGCGGTCTCCTTACTATTTTTAACGAGCTCGAAGGAGAACATAAAGAATGCTCTAAATGAGAGGAGACGAGTGTCATAGGTAGGCGAAACTAGTTCCAAGCGCAAGGAACAGACCTATGCATAATGAAAGGAAAGTGAGCAAGATAAGGACACTCGGGGAACGTCTCCTCAAGGTAAAAGGTGTCAAGTTGCAAAGGAAAAATGATACAAGGCTTAGCGACGATGAGAACAAAGATGAGGGCTTATACAACGAGCTAAAAGCGTGGAAGCTGGCATCAAGCTCATAAGTGCGAGCAAGGCACATGCTGCAATTGCATCTTGAACAATAAGGTGAGGCCAATAAACAATTGTGAATCCAACTACAAATCCTGTCTCCAAGAAACAACAATATCAGGATCATATTCAGAAGAAACGATCCGATGCGGGTCACTTTGGCAGAAACACATGTGACTTTGCTATCTTCTATAAAAGGTAAAGTCAAGGTAGAATCAACCAAAGAAGATTCTAAAGAACCAAGGCTCGAGGGTTTATAATCAGTAAGATCAACCTCAGAAGGAGAGCAAAAATCAACAAGGGAGATAGAGTCTGTAGGAACAAACTCAGTATCACAGGAATTGAAAAATTCATAAGAAAAATCAAACTCATCAGGATCACTGACTTGCTGTTCAAAGGAAGAGTCAAAAGACTCAACAAGACCAACATAAGAAGAAAGGTCAGGCTTACTAGGAAAATCAGGGTTAGACTTAGTCACAACTGAACCAACATCCAAAAGAAGGTCAAACTGTATCAAAGACTCTAGGAAGACTTCATCCAAAGGAAGGAGATCATCCGATATAGGACACATGTCTAAACTTTCAAATGGATTAACAGAGTGGAGAGCAGGCTCCATGGTCTGTATAAGATGACTCACCTGCTCAACTGCTGGGACCAAGTCCTGAGAAGGTAAGCATGAAAACAGAGGCTGCTTCTCAGTAGCAATTGAACATAAAGGACAAGAGGCCACATAGTTCACCTGTGGCGGGGTAGTGTCTACAGAAATACTGGGAATCAATAAAGGAAAGACCTGGTCTCTAGTTGGGTCAGGAGACGGATCAAGAAAATCCAACTGATTGATAGTGACAATTTCTTCGCCATGATTAAAGTACATCACACAAAAGAATGTTGACACCACAGCTTGGATGGCATAGACATAATCACGTCCAAGGAGCATATTAAAGTCCAAGGGGTCTTCTATCACCATGAAGTCAACTAAGATGGTCTTCCCACCCAAAGTAACATGTGTTTGAGAAAGAATTCCCAAGGCTACACAAGTTCTTCTATCGAACAACAGTAACTGACTAGCATTCGACACAAGGCTAGGAGATCCCATGCCTCGCCAAGCACGAGCAGACAAAATACTAACTGAGGCCCCATCATCAACAATACAATGAGCAATCGTATATGGTTCAACTTTGACCTTTATCTGGAAAGCTGCATTAGAAGGAAGTCGCGGCTCAACTAGGCTATCCCAATCAAAGGAAGTAATTCGAGAGCTTGGTGGGGGTTGATCCGAAGTAATTTCAGTGCCCCCTTGTTCAGTAAGTTCAAAACTGGCAGTGAAGAAAATGTGACTAGTAGATACTTCACTCTCCAAAGGAAGAGTGGGGTTGATCGATACTGGAATCGATTCAACCGCTTCATGAAAGTCACTCTCGGAAGGGAGAGTGGGATTGACCAAAGATGACATTGGTTCAATCACATTAGGATCACTCTTCGAAAGAAGAGTGGGATCGACCAAATCTGAGATTGGTTCGACCACTTGATCAACCAAAGTTTGAGTAGGTTGTTCAGGAGAAGGAAAATCTTGAGTCTTGTACCACACTCTTCACACCTCTAGGATAGCAGGGCATAGGTGAGTAAGATGATCTCCCTCGCATAACATACAAGGGAACTTAAGTTTGCACTTCGAACGACCAGTTTTCTCAACGGTGTCAGCATGAATAGCAGTGGATGACTGTTTTCTCTCAGCATGACCTACAGAGGCTAAGAGTTTTCCCCCAGCATGAACAAGAGAGGCTGGGTGACTGGGTCCAACCTGACTAAGAGAGGCTGGTTGTTGAGAGACTTCAGAATGTTCAAAAACAGGATGACCATGAATCCAAACTCTTTGCACCTCTGCGATAGAAGGGCATTTATAAGTAAGGTGATCTTCCTCACAAAGCTTACAAGGAAACTTGGGCTTGTGTTTTGAACGGGTAGTCTTTTCAACAGTGTCAACATGACTCACATTGGTTGACAGATTGTCTTCAGCATGAACCATAGAGGCTGAGAGACTTCCCCCAGCATGACTATCAGAGGCTGAGAGACTGGGTCCAACATGACTTGCATAGGTTGGATGGGCACCATCAACATGAACAACAGAGGTTGAATGGTTTGGATCAATCTTCTTTGCAGTAGTTGAGTGTGTGCCCCTAGCATGAACAACAGAGGCTAGGTGGATGGATCCAACATGAACAACAGAGGTTGGATGGGGAGGTTCAACTTGAACAATAGAGGTTTAATGAGTGCCCTCAGCATGAACAACAGAGGCTGAGAGGTTAGATCTGATGTGCCCTAGAAAGGTTAGAAGGATCCCACTAGCATGATCAACAGAGGCTGGATGGTGAAGATCAACTTGACTTGCAGCGATTGAGTGCTTAGATCCAACATGACTTGCAGAGGTTGGATGAGTGCCCCTAGCATGAACCACAGAGGCTGGGTGGTGAGGTTCAACTTGACTTGCAGAGTTTGAGTGGGTGCCCCCTTGCTTATGTGCTTTCTTCCTATTCCTCCTTCTTTTACTCCTTTTAGACTGCCGGTTACTAGTATCAGTACTTTCACCGCATGAGGTAGAAGGAGGAGGAGAATCAACTACAGGTGAAGGGGAAGCAGTGTTTTGATGCCCTTGATATAAGGAGCTTACTTGAGAAGCATCAGGAGCATTTAGGACAGTTGGAGTGGAAAACAACCACACCGGTATCCCTGGGGTGAATCCGGGTAGATTCAGGGTGGCCATCAAGGGAACACCAACATTCCCTGTGAGAGGAATAGTACAAGGAGTTCCCAGCATGGGGATATCTTGGTTGGTGTTCGAAGGGGTGTTAGCCATAGTTTCAAACTAGGAGACAAAGTCTGAGGTTGATAGACAACCAAAATTACAAAGCACACACCTAAAGGCACACTAAGTACAGACAAACCACACAG
This sequence comes from Pseudotsuga menziesii, assembly GCA_001517045.1. Taxonomy (NCBI): domain Eukaryota; kingdom Viridiplantae; phylum Streptophyta; class Pinopsida; order Pinales; family Pinaceae; genus Pseudotsuga; species Pseudotsuga menziesii. The sequence continues at coordinate 80,459 of LPNX010075768.1, forward strand.
CACTCACTAAAAAATTCCTAAAGCCAAATAGACAAACAGGTATAAGATATACTTTCCAGAAGAAAGCTGATGACAGTTACTTGGTGTCACTGTAGATGTTCTTAGGCACAAGCAGAGGAATCACCCACCACCCTCCCACACTTTCTACCAAGGTTAACTTCCAAGTCCGTCCAAGGTCAACCAGAAATAACCTTTCGGTGTACCTGTGTATGAACCCTAGATGTCAAAGAGACTAAAGGCTACCTTAACAATATTGACAGTCTGGGGGGGATAGTCGTCAGCCGAACTCGTACGCATGGGCAGGGTAGCTGAGCCCGAAACTCTGTCTAGGACAGAATCCCCAGATGCGAAAAAAGTCCCGAGTTACGTTTTGACAAGGATTCAGAGGGTTATCTCCTCTGTCCAAGCCTCCACGCGGCCTAGTGCTTAACTCCCATTTGAGAGGAGCTTCCCAGATACAATCAACGTAGAAAAGGATTTACCTAGTGATTGGCCAACTACGTCTGAAATTTTAACACTTCTGGAGAGTTGAAACTCCCTAATCCACAAGTCTATCCTGAGCTAGTTGTGTATGACCCTATAAAATAAAACTTACTAGTAATTTTTAAAATTATATCGTTTATTTTAAGGGTTGTTTTTAGTTAGAGGGTAAATGGCATGAAACTTATGTGGTGTTTTGACTCAAAGCTGAAACAAAATGACTAAGCAAAGAGATATGAAATGCAAAAAGAAAAAAACTATTCGCTTTTTCTTTTTCAAATAGAAAATTTTGAAAGCCACAAAAGAACAAATTCTTTTATATTTTTAATTTTTTCAAAAACAATGATATGCCATGCAATCTAGACTAAAAACCTAATCTATATGCATATAAAGAAAACATGTGTTTTTGTCTCTTTCTTTTATAAATGTAAAAGAAAAATCATCCTGTCAACTAATGCAAGCAACTACTGTAAGCAAAGCAAATAGACAACTACTTTATACCCCAAAAACAAACCCTAGGTTTCCCTAAAGTTAGATGTCAACCTCACTTGAAAAGAAGGCTTACAAAGGTAAACAAGACAACAACTTTGGAATGAAGAGACTGAGCAAAAAGACTGACATAAAAAAAAGGTCAAGAAGTCCCAAGTATCAATCTAAACCTACAAACAAAGGCTGCTCAGTACCTTGTTCAACAAGGTCAAGCCAAAGAAGGAGGTAGGGGGGGAAAGCAGCGAAAACAAGTATACGTTCTTTTTAATTTTCTTTTATAAATGCAAAATAAAAACTACCTACAAAGAAAAGTATGCAGATAAGAAGAACAAACCAAAAGGAACTTTGCTATACAACCACCAAACAAACTCTAGACTGAGCTAAAGTCAGCATAAACCCTACTTGGAAGGAAGGCTTGCATAAGAGACAAGTCAACTCTTTGGGCATGGTGAAGTTAACCAACAAAAGAAGAAGGAAACCAGCACCAACAAGATTCTAAAATCAAACAAAGATCACTAACAGAGGCTGACCAGAAACATAAGCCAAAAATCAAACCAAGCAAAGGAGGTGGGGGAAAGAGCAAAGAGAAAACCCTAATGCTACAAAAGGGGTTACCACATAGATAAAGAACAACAAAAGGGATGACACTAACTCCCTGGAGTCATGCACCTACAGAGGGCTCCAAAAGACCTACCAAAACACCTTCAAATAGAAGAAAAATCACAAAAAATGAGAAAAAACACTGTTTTAGGGGCATTCGCGGGTTGCACTACTGGCAGGTCGCGTATCATTCGCAAGTTGCTAATACAGCACGTCGTGAATATAAGCATTCATGAGTTGTATAACAAGCAAGTTGCGAATCACTCGTGGGTGGCCAGTATAAGCAGTCGCGAATACAAAACCAGATACGCGACTGTTCAGACAAGCAAGTCGCGAATGGGTGGAAAAATCCCAAGAAAGGTCAAAGACTGCCTAAAGAAGGCAGGGGAGGTGTGCTATCAGAATTATAAAGTGTTCCTAAGTGGAAAGAAGGACCTGAAACAATGCAAAAGACTGAAAGGAATAAATAGAAACCCCAAACAGAAAAGGTTCTCCCCAGCAGAGTCGCCAGTTCTGTTGTAAAGGAAAGTATCCTATGGCTAGGGTTTAAGAGGCCATCAACATACTAGGGTTGAAAGAGAGATGCAAAATGTTCAGCAAGCATATATATAAGCAAGATGAGAGATGAGAAAGGTCCACACCTGACTAACTGAAGGCTGGTACAAGCTTTCTCTTCAATCCTCTTCTTTCTCCTCTCGCTCCAAGAGACCTGCAAAACAAGTTATACCTTCCTCAAACCATTATGACCACATATAAAACAATGATAATCAAATAAACCTGAAATAATGATCTGAATAACATCATCATATGATCATAAACAAAGATTCAATCACACATTGAACAATGATTTGGGAAGAAGAAGGACATCACATCTTTATTAATCTTGAAAACAAGTATAAGTATACCTTCTCTTCAAGTTTGACACCTCATGAAACCTTGATCTGGTTCTGTTGCTTCTTTTCTCCAAAGAACTCAGCCTCCAAGCTCTGCAACACAAGGGGAAGACCTCCAGGGCAAAGGTGTGGGAAAAGAGAGCTCCAATTCCTCCAGCATAACAATGCATAAATTCCAAGTCCCTTCTTATGGACCTCCCTACCTCTATTTATATGCTTAAATAAGAGATAGGGGCGAAGACAAAGTGGTTACAACTGAAGAAATCAGTTGCATAACTACCCAAACTAACTCAAAAAGCGTGTTTTTATGTTTTTATGTTAAGAGACATATTCGAGGGTATGTAGTAGGACAACTCACGAATTATCCGCGAGTTTCCACAAGAGCAACCCACAAATACATCCATCCGCGACTTGTAAAACCCAAGACTCGCGTATGATTCACGACTATTCCTTAAGGAAAGTCACAAATACAAAAAAAAAACACATTTTAAGGGTATTTTTGGGCATTTTCAGACTTTGGTGTATTCTGGAAATTTTTAGCTAACTGAAATACCTTTCCAATGGTGTAGAGATAAGGTGAAACAGAGTTACAAAACTCAAGATATGGGTCCTCCAATATAGGTGTTTTTTCAGTGACTTTCATGAAGTGTCGTCATGGAAGTGTCGACATGCGACGGAATCATGGGAAAGTGGTCACAGGCAGAGATGTGTCATTTTTAGCTATAACACTTAGGTGGGGAAGGTAACACACATTCTTCCCAACCACCCAATCTATTGACATTTTACAAAACTATTGGAAAAAAATAAAACATAAGGACTAGAATTTGGAAGGTGAAAAATTTAAAGCATATAAAGAAGTAAAGGTCCAAAATAAATAAATAAAATTTTGACACAAACAAAAGAAAATGGAGTCGTATAAAAAAAAATAAGAAATATTTCCAAGAACTTTAAAACTTATGTTTCAATGTTACTCCAAATAAAGGAACAATTAGAGGGAAAGACATTGCTATTTCTATTGCTCCCGACGAACATAATAATTATATTAGTGATGAATTTGCTAATGAGTTAGTGATTCTGAGTACAAATATAAGTGAAAGGTTAGACTTTTCAAATAATAAAGAATATGCAATAAGCAATTTGCAATGGAACATTGGATATTATATTGGTGTTTCACAATTTATAGTTAAATCCTTGTGGACTAGTAACAGTGACCTAGTTTTGGGATTACCATGGCTAAAAACATTGGGGAATTTTATCTTAAATGCTGAAAAAAGGTATCTGAAATTCCCCTATAAAAAGAAAAAAATCACATTGTCGGACATTAAAATGAAGACAAAATCAGAGGATGCATCAGCTGAAGACTTCAAAGAAATATCAAAGATGTTGTTGCAGGGAAATGAGAAATCCATACAGACGATACATAACGATTTCAACAAGGTTATTGCAGATAATGAATAAGAGATATCTCATCTTAGAGATCATAACTAGAAATTACTTCTGCAAATCAAGAAGGAAAAGGATAAGTTTCAACGCAATCAAAAGTTTGAAGAGGAGAATCGGGATCTTCAAAAAGAATTATCATGCAAAGATGAAGAAAGCTCTTCCTTAAAAAGGGTTAATCAGGAATTGTTAAAGCTAATAAAAAAACTTAAAAGAAAGAGAACCAAAAATCAAGGAAATAAATATGACGTCGTCAACTTAAAATATAAAGAAGAACTCTTACACTTAAAGAAATTTAATCAGGGCATGCTTATACAAGTTAGGAAGCCAAAGCAGGAGAATAAATATTTATAAGAAAATCTAGATTGCAAGAGATTAAGTGTCGATAGAGAAATAATGACTAATGCAATAGAGAACTCATCAAAGGCTCAAATTCAAACATTAGAAAAGGGAAGCAATGTAAATCTAGTCAAAGTTCAAAAGAACAATCTTATTGTCACATCGCTACAAGCATCAATAGAAAATGGTTCTGAAAAACAATTACAAAAATCATTGGAAGCACCAAAAGTTGAAGTTCCAGTAAACACTTCACAGGCAATTCAAGTTCCTTATCGACATCCAAATCACAAGAGTCATTATGAAAGACGAAAAAATCAAAAGGAAAATTATCAGTATTATTCCTACAAAGAGCAAAGACAAAATCGACAACTCTCGACAATCGATCCACAAATAATTCCGTTAAGGGTATATCTCAGATGGACAACTTCACAAATGACACAACATTTCCACACAATGTTTAAAAAATGTATCGTCTTATTTCATCTAATGTTGAAACTACCAACACACAATGTCATGAAAAAGTGTTACGAGCTAGAAAAAGGGATAATGTCTTCCATAATTGTGCTTTGAGGTTAGAGCAATTCTAAGGGAGAGGCAATGTAATGAACAAAAATATATATAATAAATAATCACTAAATAACTATTATATAATTAATAATAAATAATAAATATCTATATTAATTATTAATATTAATATATATTGATATTAATAATTAATAATTAATAAATAGTTATTAGTAAACTATTCTAAAATGATGCATCCTTTCATGGATAGTATCCAAAGTGCCTTTATGATTAATATATATATGTAACTTACTTGGTAATCTTTCATATCATATCTATTTTATCAACTCATGGATTACTTGTATTTTAGAAAGTGGAAGTTCGAGAATTTACAGTAAAATGGTTTTTTACCGTTATAGCATCATTGGTATTCCATATTCAACCTTGAAGTAAAGGTTGGAATCTGATTTACTCTTAATAAATCCCAGGCTCATCAGGAAGCTATACATCTCATCGTACCATGTCCTAGGTGCTTATTTCAAACCATACAAGGACTTCTTCAATTTGCACACATGGCTCTTCTTGTCATTTGTCTTGAATACTAATGGTTGTTCCACGTACAATTCCTCCTCAACCACACCATTCAAGAAAGTTGTCTTGACATCCATCTGGTGTATTTTTCATTTCATAATTGTTGCGAATACAAGTATGGTCCTAATGGAAGTGTACCTCACCACGGGTGCAAATGTCCCTTCGTAATCTATGCCTTCTTTCTATGAGAAGACTAATGCTACAAACCTTGCCTCGTATTTCTCGATGCTTCCATCTGCAACATGATTTATATTATATATCCATTTTGAAGTCATGACAGACTTCTTTTCCAGTCTTGGAACTATCTCCTAGACATCATTCTTCATGATCAACTGATATTCCTCGATCATAACATCCTTCCATTATTTCTTTTTTGTAGCCTCTTCATAGGTGGAAGGTTCTCTGTCAATGATGTCACATCGCAGGGCCACATATCTATTGTAGGGATTTTCCCTTTTTCTCTCTCTATGTATTCCTTCTGGAGTGCCATATGCTTCAACTTCTCATATGAGCTCCCATGCCCATGCTAGTTTCCTCTTATGGGAGTCCTCATCGATGATTTTCTGTACTAGTTCTTGTCATTCTGTCATGTCATGATCTTCATGGTCTTTTAGAATTGCTTCTCCAATTTCCATATCTCAGAATCTCATTTCTTCAGGTTCCTTAACCTCTTGAATATATGTCCTTCTGGATCTGAAGTATGTTGAATCTTCATTAAAGGTTACATCTCTACTGATGTCGATCTTCTTAAACCCTTGGATGTATATTTGGTAGGATTTTGTTGAATCATTGTATCCTATGAATATACCCTTCCTCCCAGAAGGATCAAGCTTAGTACTTTTCTCCTTTGAGATATGTATGTCCACCAAGAAACCAAATATTATCAGATGGATGAGTTCTAGTTTCTCTCATGAGAAATCCTCTTTAGGAGTCTTGTTGTTAACTACTCGATGAGGAGTATGGTTCTGTACATACACAACTATCCTTGCTTCCTCCACCCAAAGGTGCATAGGAAGATCTTGGTCATGCAACATTTCTTTTGTTGCTTCCATGATGGTTCAGTTATTTCGTTCTACAACCCCATTCAGTTGAGGATTGTATGGATTTATCAACTCTCTCTTAATCATAGACTCTCGATATATTTCCTTGAATTATTTTGAATTGAACTCTTTGCCATTATCTAATCGTATATTCTTGATCTTCCTATCGGTTTGGTTCTCAACCAAGGATTTATATTCTTTGAACTTACTGAAAGATTCATTTTTACCTTTCAAGAAATACATCCAAGTATTATGTGAGAAATCATATATAAAGGAAACATAATATACATACCCACTTAATGAGCTAGAAGACATGGGTCCACATACATCAGAGTGTACTATCTCCATTATTACTTTGTCCCTTCTCTCACTACTAGGAAATGTCTTCTTTGCATTCTTTTCTTGTGCAAATCCTTTGTGAATTCCTTTCTATATTTGCATGGATCTCTGACAGTCCAGAGACTACTTTGCTTTCCATCGGTAGTGCTCTGTAGTACACATGTGCAAGCCTCCTATGCCATAGTTTGCTTGGTTCAATTGACTCATGAACCGGTGCATGTTCAGGCTCTCCCTTTAGCTTATAAAAGACTCAGTCTTCTTCTCCAATCATTGTTGCATCCCCTATTATCTTCCCTCTATTCCCGATTAGAACTTTTCCATGGACAAATGTAACTCTAATACCCTTTTCATCGAGTGCAGAGATGGAGAGAAGATTCTTCTTCAATCCTGGAATGTATAGAACATCCTTCATCTTTAAGGATTTCTCAGAGTCAAGCTTGTATGAATATTATCCACTCCCTTTTATGGGGTATTGATAATCATTCCCAAGTTTTACCTTGTGTGGTGACTGATGTTTAGACATATTTACGAATGATTCCTTGTATCCTGTCATGTGTTTAGAAGCTCCACTATCCATAAGCCAATCATTGCTTCCATGCGAGATAGTGGTAGTAAGTACTGATATTAGCACAAAATATTCATTTGAATCATCCTTCTCTCTTCAGAATATTTTGTTTGTTAGTTCATTGTCTTCGACAACATGAACATGGTGTCTCTTTTTCCTTATGGGACAATCTATTCCAAAGTGTCCCTTTTCATCACAACTATAACATCGAACATTGGAAGGATCTCTCTTGGTCTTATTTTGTTTATTTTCCTTATTCTTGTTGTGATGAAATTTTTCCTTCTTCTCCTTCTTCTTCAAGTTCTTCTTAGTGTGAAATATGAGAGCTTGATCTTTTGTTGCTCCCATCTTCTATTTTCTTGTCACAAGTCGAGCTTCTTCTTGTGCGCATTCTTCTTATATTTTGATGAAAGAGATCATCCTCCTTCTTGCAAAAATTATTTGAATGAATGAGTCCCATGATCTAGGGATACCATTTAAGGTAATCATTACAATTTCTATTTCTTTGACATTCTCTTCTTCTGCTTCAAGTTGTTGTTCTTTTATTTGAGCAACCCTTGTGAATTAATAGTATATAGTCTCAGAGTTCTGTATCTTCACATTCTTCAACTGGTTCCTCAAAGTCATCTTCTGTTTGATGTTTTACCTTTTGAATATCTTTGTCAAACCATCATATACTTCCTTTGGTGTCTTGAATGAATACACATGGGGGATGAGGTGATCCTTAATAGAATCTGCAATGATTCTTTTCGCCTTAGCCATGCTCCTCTTATGAGTAGCCTTATCCTCATCTCCCTCTAGTTCTGGAACTTCTCTAGTGATGTGTGAAAACACTAATGGTGTTGCAATGGGATCTCCATTATCACTTATAGTGGCCAACCTCTACATGGAATACTTTGGAAATAAAACATTGGACTCTTACCCTCTAAAGACGAGATAATGGAAGCATTTTGTAGATGATACTAACTTTATTTGGCCTCATGGGAGGGAGAACTTAGATGATTTCCTTAAACATATGAATAGCCAATCCAACCATATAAAGTTCACCATGGAAATACAAGAAAACAATTTCCTTCCTTTTCTTGATGTACTAATCACTAAGATGGAGGATGGATCTCTATCCCACAAGGTGTACCAAAAAAAGAGCCACATAGATAGATATGTACACGCTAGTTCACATCATCACCCATCGTGAAAATTGGGAATTGTACGCACTCTTGCTACACGAGCTGTCATAATATCGGATAAGGAACACCTTGAAGATGGACCAAGACACCTATCAAAATATCTTCAGAATAATGATTATATAGAAAAATACATTAAGAGAGCATTCAAAAGGGAAAAATATATAAGCAACAAAAACACTAAGAATAACACTAAACAAGAAGAAACAACAAATATTCTTCTTCCATACATACAAGGAATGACAGACAAGATTGTCAAGGTGTTGTGGAAAAGATGAATAAGCACAATATTTTTTCCACCAACTTCACTAAGGAACATATTGGACAGAGAAAAAGACTGGGTTGACCAAAAAATAAGAAAGGGAATTTACTCAATCCCTTGCTCATGTGGTGAAGTATACATAGGGGAAACATGTTGATCAATAAAATTAATATTAAAAGAAAATTGCGCTGATACCATTCATGAAAGAACCAAGATGTTGGTCATGATAGAACATTCATAAAAAACAAACCACCATGTTTGCATTGAAGAAGCGAAGGTCATAGCCCTTGAAGAACACTACAACAAGCAACGCATATGTGAAGCAATCGAAATAGAGAAACATCCAAGAAATTCCAATAGAGATGATGGCCTAACTCTATGCGAGGCCTGGAAACCAATCATTCATTCCATAAGGTTAAACAATAATCACAATAACAACAACAACAACAACAACAACAATAATAATATTAATAAAAGGATGTAAATAATAATGATGATAAAACAACATCATAAAAAATAAAAAACAATAAAAATAAACTATAGTAATAATAATGATAATAAGATTAATAATAATAATAATAATAATGAGGATAAACAACATAATAAAAAACAAACAATAATAATAAACTAAAAACTTAAACCAACTAATTATTTAATAAAACAAACCGACACATTCACTAATAATAGTTAAAAGATAAAACTAAAAAACTATATTTATAAAAGATTAATAAACTTTAATGTTCCTTTCAGAGACTTCCTTCTCTTGAAGACAGACTCAACTCGGAAGTCCAAAATATGTCGAGATGAAAAATCCCACACAGGTTCCAAACTCTCCATTAACAACACAATAATTTTTCTCACCTATGAAGAAGGTTATTCGTCAGTAGTCTCATAGGCCACTTCTACATCAACTAGAATATATTCTTCTTCATCCTCAGCTTCGCTTTCCAAAAATACCTCTATGTAGTGTGCCTTCCCCTTATCACACTTGTGTCCAAGAACCCAAGTTTCTTGGCAGGTGAAACACAACTTTCTCCTCCTCAATTCATCTCCATCTCTAGAAAAATTGTCCCTCCTAAAATTTCCAGAAGCACTGTTCATGGGTGGTGGTGTTTTATTCTTGAATTGAGCAAAAACATTAGGCCTAGGAGGAAACATTGTCCTTGGAATATATTCTTACAATTCTCTTATTCTATTCAATGCATCTTTCAAGGTATATGGTCTATAGGATTTGGCCAAACCTTTTAGCGTTTTTGCTAATACTTCAATGAACAACAAGACCAAGTGAGCTTCTGAGATCTTAGTCACCATAACAATCGGCTTCTGGAACTCATAGGTGTAAGCTTCAACAGTTCTAGTTTGCTTCACATGCATAAGCTCCCTGAAGGAGATTTCAGGGTCTCTTCTTTCAAATCTTTCAATCAACGTCCTTATCAATTATTCATAGCTGGTCACTTGATCATGTCCAAGGGTATTCATACCATGAAACCACCAATCATTCACATCACCATCCAAGTGTAGAGTGTCCATGTTCGTAACTTCTCTCTTAGCCATTAAATTTAACTGAAAGTATGTATCTAGCATCTAGACTTATGAGCTAGCTTTGCACTTTGATGAAACATCAAAGTATGGCTGAGAATTTTTTCCAACAACATTCTTCAGCTCATACTTCTGATTATGATTCTGGAATCCACCTCTTGGATTGGTTTTGTATCGAATATCAAAAAATTATTTGAATGCCAAATCCCTTCTACATTCTTCAATCAATGTAAGATATTCAACATGCTTTTCCTCAATTGTAGAATTTTTTTCATTATGGATCTCCAACTCTTCTCTTTTCTCCTCAAGGAATTTCAGCATAGTAGACCTTGATTGAATTGGAGACTCCATTTTCAATTCATCATGTTGTTTGTGAGGCCTAGTGTTTGAAAATAAAAACTTCCCAGGGATCTTCCTTTTTCCATGTTGTCAACGATGACTGCTCCCTTCACCATTCTTATTATCTAGATGATTGAAAAGGAATTCAATGGTTTATTTTCCATACATGATGATGTTGCAGGTCATGTCTCAAAATCCTTGCATCATATTTGAAATCGAACTTTGGATCTCTCCATTTCCACCCATGTTGTGTCTTTCACTTTTTCCTTTGAATTTTCCTTCAATAGAATTCATTTCATCATAATAATCCACTACAGGATATTCCTTCTGGGGATCTGGATCTCTTCTATGACTCATGATTGAACACCTGAGTAGGTTTATAGGCTATTCTATGATACCATTTTAATGATCCAAATCAGGTTCAATTGATCATTAACTCTACATAATAAATTTTCAAAACAAGATAATAGGCAAGGAGTTTCTAGCTAAATGAGTGAGCAGAAGGGAAATTCAGGAGGGTCAACAAAGGAGGGAAGGTATTATGAATTTTTAAGTTCCTATACACAAATTTTTGTGTAATTTTAGGTTTTGAACATCAACGAGTATGAAGTCTAATTCCAGGATCCTAGGAGTCTCAACTTATGCAAACTAAAACCTTCATAGTTCACTCTCCAAAAACCAACGGTTAAAGGATTGGAATTAAAGAGACTTACATAAATATTATATGATGTTATTAATCAGTAGTAAAAACATTTTTTAAGTCTATAGCAAAATTGGGTGTTAATAAGAGAAACTTCCTATGGCTTGGGGTAGACCACAACAAATTGAATGACACCATAAATCAATCCATTTCAATATACAAGAGAAAAAAATACTGCTAACACTAAGGGATACAGAACATACCTTATCCCAGAAGGTTGTAGTAGATCTCTGTTGAAATTTTCCAACATGCTTGTTACTACAATTCATTCTCAACAATAGAAAACAATACAATCATGATATATGTCAAAGTGATAGGCCTACTCTAGCATATATAAATCCAACATGTATAAGAAAATACAACTACATCCATGGATAAAATATTCATAGTCATACACATGTAATGGATGAGAAATAGATATTTCTATTAATAATGAACATAGATAACAGTGACAAACTCTGTCGGCACCTCGTCGAAATGGAGAAAACAAGTCCTCCACCTGGGAATCCACCACTTGAATCCTCCATCTCAATGGAAAGCTTACAAAGCAATGGAAATATTGGGAAGAGCAGCAATGTGTACTCAAAAGGCCAAAGGATGTAGACTCAAGAATAAGCAAAATGGGGCAACAATAAACTATAGTTTCCTTGCTCTCAAATTTTCTCCTCCTTCAATGGATCCAAGAGCCTCAATATATAGCCCTCCAATAGGTAGTGAAGGGTCGAGTCAAAGCATTTCCAGGCATATGGAAGGCCAAGAGCCAAGTTATTCAGGGCTCGTTGAGAAAACTCCATTTTTTTGTTTTTATGCACATTTCCCGATGTACACAGGATACAGTGGAGAAAATCGCGTGTACACACGGGGTTTAGCTTAAAAGTGGTGTATAACAATAGAAAAGATTTTTTAGGGAATTTATTGGATCATCAAAGTATAATTCAAGCAAGGGGGGTCCATAGATTCCACATAGGGACATGGAAGGCCATAAGCATGTAATCTACCAAGTGTGGTAAAATCAGCTATAATAGATGACCCCTAATGTGTGAGGTCAGAGGGATAACATGATGGCTGAAATGCATTTTATCCATCCCAGAAGTGGAGCAAAAAAAACCTAGGTGGAAGAACCAACCACTCATCAGTATAATACAGTGATAAATATCAGCATGTGACTACAAATATACATGTAGTAGTCCCAGATACATAATAGTACAATGGCCATGAATAGGCATAATAGACATATTTCACATGTGGTCATCTCCATGTACAATATATAGTGAACAAGATCTCCATAATGGATGAATATATATGATAATACACTAGAATCTGGTCATGAGAGTTGACATCTTATGAATAATGGCATGATTAGAAAGTAACATATGTGGAATGCCACCAAGCTCGTAGGTATTCTACGCAAGCCGCTATGAGTACATGTCCCATCATGTGAATAAAGGTATCAAGGTTGAACATGATGGACCATCGTATGATTACCAATCATTAATGTATATCGTTAACATATGTGAGATATCCCGCTGATAATTATAATGGGAATCAAGGTACAGAGTGCAATTCAACAAGTGTGAATAGATGTGTTGAGGTTGAACACTTGAAAGATTCCATTGATTGGGGGACATTGATGTATTCCCAAAACTGTTGATGGAGAGAGGACCTACCACTAATGACTGCAAGTCTCTAGAAACTAAATGGACTCTAGACTCTTATTCTAGAATAAATGATATGAAGTCAATGGAATGGAATCCACTAGAAGGAGGGAATTAATGTATCCCTCATCAACCAACATGAGGTACTCAGCAACGCTAGATTATTTGGAAGAACTTGAATGAACAAGATGTGCACGAACTAGTAATTGTATCGGGAATGAACGACATGCAAATACAATATAACTAAGGAATGACCGACTCCAGCTAAAAATTCCTTTGAACAAGAGCATACAATAGATGGTGACTGAATAGGAAGCATAGACTCGACATGCAAATTGGGACAAATCTGTGACATAGGAGGCATCAAAAGAGGCTCCATAGCGACTGGAAGCATAACCAGTCGGTGGAGAAAAATTGGAATATATAATATACTCCTAAAGTCACACTAATAAACTGACCAATGGATGTGACATACAGTGCTCTGTTCGAAGGAGACATGACTCGATAAAATCCAAAAAGTAATATCATTTCCCATCCATCTTTTTATATTTTCTATTTTTTTGGAGTTTTTCAGATTAGAAATCTTAAAAAGGAATAAAATTTCGTATAGTACATAGCTCGAAGAATACGAGTGTCGCGGGAAAGCAAACTAGTTCCAAGAAATGGAACATACCTATGATCAATGCAAGGAAGCATGTGTAGGATAATGACACTCACGGGAAGGTTTCCTCCCAATAAGGGATGATCAAGCTACAAAGGATATATACAAGGATCTTCTTGGCTAGGATTAAGAATAGATTGATATATATGGCTTATAAATTTGAAGCGGGGATCCAACATAAAGCTCAATAAGGAAATAAAAACACATGAAATACAATTACAACTTGATATAGAAGGGAGTCCCTGTGGGAGATGGCCAGCATAAAGTTTAAGAGGGACATGAGGCTCTTTCTCAAAGACATGGAAGGACTATAAGGGACTCCCAAACCTAGTGGAAGAATCTTGACATGGGTACGAAATTGCAAAGTGGGATCTAACTAGGGCACCCATTAATAGGAAGGCTCTGCCACTTACATAATGCCACTTTTAGTAACAGTGTGAAATTTCTGTGACATTACGAAGTGGGTTCGTACCTATAGCAAAGGAGAAATGGTCATAAGGAAATGCATTATGCAAGTGGAAATGTGATCCTAACCTATATGCCAATTCAAAATTATACCAGCAATAAGAATGGGTCAAGATCTCAGAGAGAGTGTACAGAAAATGGTCCCTACATGAAGATAATATTAGTCCAAAACAACTGGAAATAGTTAGTAAAGATTCCAAACTATAGGATATAGTTTGGACTTATCATGACAACCACATCCAAAGGAAACCATGTGGTGGACGATGGGACATAAGAAGGAATGCATGGTGGAGACCCAACGTTCACGTATCCACTACCAAAGCCATGAGAACGAACAATGGTTTTAAGACAGTGTAAAGGGAGTGAAAATCCTCCACAAATGGCATAGAGGGTGGAATATAACCACTCCCAAATCTATCAGCAAGGTAATGGGTTGTGGTGCTCCCTAGTCCAACATCGGGGTCTGCACTATGACCTAGAGAGGGTGATGGGATACTAGTAATGATATCAGGCATGTAAAACATAAAAGGACCCGAACTCAAGAGAACATAAATATACTCAAGTAACCATGATCCATAAATACAACTATCACACACAGAGCACACTCCTAAGAAAATATAATCCAAGTAAAAGCAATCCAATGGGAGGATAAATGAGCTCCCGAATGTAGAAAGTATGTCTTGCCTAGGAGAGGCCTGAAACTCCCATACACTACAAGAGGAGGTGTGTAACCAATTATAGTGTTCCTCATATTCAACGCATAAAGAGACTATGTTATCCAACCCCTTCCTAGCCACAACACTCATAGAATAACCTTTACAAGTACCCCATGTGACACCTAGGTAAGGAAATTAAGGTCACCCCAATATAACCAATGCTTAGGTGGACAGTCGCAGGAGGGATCTACCATATGGGTAGGGTAACAAATACCAAAGCTTGAAAGTACCAAAGGTACCTCAAAATCACCCAGATACGAATGAGATCCTGGAAATATCTTTGACATTGGACAAAGAGTGGCAAGGGGCTATCCCCACCAAAAATGTGTACGCTACCTTGTTATTAACTCCTATGTAAGAGGAACCTCCTAAGAACACTAATTATACCAAGTATTTCATTCTCTCACCTAGACAGACACCTACTTGTTTTTTTAGTAGTCTTGGAGAAATTTACTCACAAAAACCTATTCCAAGACTCTAAATCCTAAGCTTGTTGATGCACTCTATCAAATAAAATAGTGTAATTCAATTTAAATTAAGCTTTCATTTTAGAGGTTGTCATTACTCAAAGGAAATGACCGTGCAACCAATGATGTATGACTCAGTAGAGAAAGTAAATATGCACACCTAACAAATGATTCCAAGTGCAATTTTTCTTTAAGTATGAAGAAAGGGGTATGCCACTACATGAAATGCACAAAAAATCATTCCTTTCCAAATGCCAATGCAAGCCTTCCTATATGAAATCCTAAACACAACTCTCATCCAAGCAATCCAATTCAAGTACCTCCTTAAATCCATATGTGATATGTAAGTAAGAACGCAACTATATAGATATTTTGTATTTTCAATATAAAAGAATGAAAATGCAATAAAAGTCATTAAAATTACCAGTCTCTGCAGCAAGCATCAAACACAAGCCAAGAAATACACCGAGACAAAAATACTAATGCACTAATGGTAAAAACAAAAAATGAGATAAATGACTAGAAGTACTTTCAAAGAAAAATCAATGAAAAGGGGGTCTCTGGTCACAAAAGGAGCAATAAACAAACAATATTAGTACCCAGGAAGACCCATCTACACTCACAAACCACCCAACAAATTCCCACATCAAAAAATCAACTAAAAGGGAGGATGTACGCAATTTTTCAAAGAACAATAGCATATGTACGCGACTAGGTATAGGATAGCCCACATATATACATGGTTGTACATACTCTAACCCACGTATACAGAGAATAAAGTGGTAAAAATAAGGCCAAGGGTCAAACCACTCTAGGGGAGTGTCAATGGATGAACATACTACTAAATACGAAATTGAAATGGGGAGAAACAGAGAGCAATTTAAGCACATTGTGCACCCAAAACCCCCAAAGAAAAAACAAGGAACCTCCCCAATGAAGTCACCAATTCTGTTACAGAGAGAAACTTCCTATGGATTGGGGTAGACCACAACAGAATGAATGACACCAAAAATCAATCCATTTCAATATGCAAGAGAAACAAATACTGCTAACACTAAGGGATATGGAGCATACCTTATTCTGAACGGTTGTAGTACATCCCCGTTGAGCTTTTCCAACATGCTTGTTCCTACAATTCACTCTCAATAACAAAAAACAAGACAAGCATGATATATGTCAAAGTGTTAGGCCTACTCTCGTAGATATAAATCCAATATGCATAAGAAAATACAACTACATCAATGGATAAAACATTCATAGTCATACACATGTAATGGACGAGAAATATATATTTTTATTAATAATGAATGGAGATAATTGTGACAAACTCTATCATCACCTCATCGAAATGGGGAAACCGAGTCCTCCACCTCGGCCTCCACCACTTCAATCCTCCATCTCAATGGAAATCTTGGGAAGAGAAATAATGTGTGATCAAAAGGACAAAGGGATGCAGAATCAAGCATAAGAAAAAAGGGGAAACAATGTACTATAGTTACCTTGCTCTCAAATGTTCTCCTCCTTCAATGCATCCAAGAGGATCAATATATATCCCTCTAGTAAGCAGTGAAGGGTTGAGTTGTAGCATTGCCAGGCATATGGAAGGCCAAGATTCAATTTATTTGGGACTCATTGAGGAAAACTCCAAATTTTTTTTTTATGCACATTTCCTGATGTAAGCGGGATAGAGTGGAGAAACTCGTGTGTACAAGTGGGTTTTAGCTTAAAAGTCACGTATAACAATAAACATGTGTTTTTAGGGAATTTATTGGATCATCAACGTATAATTCGAGCAAGGGGGGTCCATAGAGTCTGTAGAGGGACATGGAATGCCATAAAATTTTGATCTACCAAGTGTGGTAAAATCAGCTATAACATTGGGAAACTATGGGGTTTGCACTATGAAACCAATTTTATGGACAACTCATAGGAATTTCCATCTGAACTTTCTAAATAGTAATATATAGACATGAATTCTTGGTTTTAAGAATGGACCCTTATATCAATGTGTTAACAATCTATCAAAATAAGAATGAAGTAATTTCGTGACATTAAGGTTGATTTATGCTTGAAACAATAAACCTAGTCAAAATTGAATGTAAATATAGACAAGGTCAAATCAAATCATAATAAGGTTGGTTAAAACAATTCAAACTACCATTAAAAATTCATAAAAGATTCATTACATCCTAAAAACTATTATTAAGTCGAAATAGATCTCATAGATAGCTTAAGAAACAATCTATAACATCAATACATCAATATAGTGAAAATGGAGACATTGTTCACTAGAGAATTTGGAAATTTGAATCTTTGGATTCTTCAATCAACTAGAACAATCCGGTATCTGATAAATAACCTATAAATCATCTCAGTAATGAAGACTAAATATATTCATCCTCACAATGGAAGCAAGATAACATCTCCCAGCTTGACTAGGGGCACATCTCCCAAGTCTTAAATAGCACAATGCTCTCAGTTTGATTCTGAAGTTGTCAAAAGATGAACTAGTGGTGCACACCCCTGATTTTATACATGTGATATCACTTGTTGATCAAGAAATATAGGCTAGTGCATCCTTAGGGATGGATAACATTACTTTTCTTTCCTGCTTTACTTTTTTCCTTGCTTTCATGCTTTACTTTTTTTCTTTTTCTTTTCCTAGTTTTGATTTTCTTTTGACTTATTTTTCCTTCTTTCCTACCTTAGACTACTTTCACTTGAATTTATACTTTATCCTACTTTTGTCCACTTTTTTTCCTTATCCTACTTTCCCTGCTTTGGTATGCTTTCTGCTTTATTATGCTTTCCCATTTTTTTCCTTAACTTTTTTATTCCTTCTTCTGTTAACTTTCTTATCTTTAATTGTTTTTGGCTTTACTTATGCAATTTGTCTTTTGGTGAAAAATTTCCTCCAATGCGCCCTTGAGGATAATTTCCTTTTTTTTTCATAAATAAAATATTAATTCATGAAATTAACTCCTAATATATACCTCTTTAAAATTTATGATAGAAAAATAACACCTCCTAATTAATTAATGCTTTGAACTTTCAAAATTAATCCAAATACATTTAATTCCTCTGCTCAACCAAAGGGAATATTAATTGGGTTACGAACTCAATCCATATAACATTCATGATGGGACATGACATTCTTGAGATAAACTATCTCACTTTATAGTACTTCTTACTGTAGTCATGGTTGTGAGGAGTTTCCTTGCCCCCTTCTCATCCTACCCTCATGTCCATAACTCACCATAGAGAAGAAAGGTAGGGTCAAATACCCACCAAGTTAAATTTATTGAACTTATGCTTATACTGAGAGTAGAGGGGGGTAGTGGTGAATTAGTATAAGATAATTTTTCTCATTTAAACATTGATCACTTATTCAATAAATTTAAAATAGTAAATACACATAAAATAAAATCACAATACACATAATTTAAAATGGAAAACCTTTCGGGAGATAACTACAAAATATTATCTTCATAAATTCATGTAGGCACCAACCTATTTTTACAATGTTTGCAAGCACCAACCTACTAGGGACACCAATCCCCTCAAATGAGCACCAACTCAAAATCATGTAGGCACCAACCTACTAGAGACACCAATCTCCTTAAGTGAGCACAAACTAAATAATATCTAGGAACCAAGATACTAGATACACCAATCTTCTCAATTGAGCACCAAATTAGTAATATGTAGGTACCAACCTACTAAAGAATCAAGTACAAGACTACTAACATAATCACCTCAAATATAAATTCTGTTGGGTGTGGATCTTGATTATTATTCCATCTGTGTTGAGACTCCATGCTAAACTATAAGGGGGGCTTATAGATTGTAATTTTGTAGCCAACCTTAGTCATTCATTAGATCTCAGATCTGACGATAGAAATTATGTTAGAGATTCTATCTCTAGATGGAAGCCCTCTTTTGTATGAGGAATTATATTATGACTGGGTATTTTATTGTAAAATATGGGAGTCTGAGAGAGAATGAAGAGGAAGTTGCAGTAGATGTGCTACAGGATATATCCATTCATTTTGTTGGATAGTTTAATACAAAAGATTGACAATTTCTGTGTGGACGTAGCCCATCTTGGGTGAACCAAACTATATTGGTGTCTTTATTTTATTGTGTTTATGTGATTTATTTAAGCATCTTATTTTATGTTATTGTTCTACAATGTTGTTTTTCTAAAATGTTTATAATCAACTTCAAACACTATCAACCGCAAATCATCTCCATAATATTTCTTTGATCTACTTCATAATTTTCCTATGGTCTGTTTCATAATCTTCCTCTGATATGCTTCATAATATACCTTTGATATGCTTCCTAATTTTCCTCTGATCTACTTCATAATCCACCTTTGACATTCTTCATAATTTACCTTTGATATTCTTCATAATCTTCTTCTAATCTACTTCATAATATACCTATGATATTATTCATAATCTACCATTGATCTACCTCATACTATACATAAACCCTTACTTCCAAAGAGAATATATTGAAAATATATTGAAACAATGTCTAAAAATTGTACCCCAAGTAATTCAATATCCCCAATTCAACTTATCCAAGGTTCACTATCTGAAACATCCTAGAACAAAATTTATAGAGAAAATGCCAACTTGACCTATTTGAACCTAATTTCATGACCATTGAGAAACCCTATATTATTGGGGTCATATATGTGAAAAAATAAAATAAAAAAGATATGAAACTTGAACCACATGTACTTCAATATATTTAGTTAACCTACTCCAAGTTTCATAGTATGAAACATCGTAGAACAAAAGTTATAGAAAAATTTCCACACTTACTTGTTTGAAGCTGATTTCATGATCATTGATAAACCCTAACTTTCCAAAATATTCTAAGTAGTCAAATAATGGTTTTGATTGATTGAGTGAATTTGAGTAATTTCACATTGTACTACATTAGGTGATAGGTAAAACCAATGCTTGATTAGAAGTGTATCCTGCACATATAGTGTTGGAATCCTTGGAACAAAAGTTTTACCCTGGTTTGACAATTATTTAGTTGAGTAATTTTGCTATGCATAACAATTAATCTTTGCAACATTTTGGCATCATTATTGGGGACTTTGTTGAAGGTTCAATAACACAATTTAGAATTTATTTTTGTACATTGCATTAAGGAATTCTTTGAGATGGTAATTGTTGGATTAAAACCCATGAGATACCTAATACACAATATTTTTCTTTACATTTAGAAGCATAAGTGCGGTGACTTGTATGCAAGGAAAAATGAACTATAAGAAGAGAAGTAATATCCAGCACTCTCACTCTAACTTCTTTTAGTAGTGAGTACCTAATATTCTATATTAAAGGTATGTATTTTGCATGAATAATAAAAGACATTATATATGACATGGTGCAATAAGAACCACCCGCAACAATAACAATTTTGTAGGTAGAAGGGGACAAGGAGACAAGACAATTACTCAAGGAAGAGGAACTCCCCCACACAAAGTTCTGAAAAATCTTGTAGGAATTGAATCATATGCATTAGCTAAAGCAAATTGGTGTCCTCATATTGAAGTTCAAGGTTATGCAGATGAACTAATTAGTGTACAACAAGATCCAAAGTTCAAAATTCAAAGAAATCATGTTCATGAACTAGCACACATTGTTTCATCACAGGAATCAAGTGATGGTGGGAATCCCTTGTTTTGGGACACCTTTGGAAATCATGATATTTCATAAGAAACTATCGAAAAAAATGAAGAAGTTGGATCTAATGTAACTTTTGAGTTTCCAATTGGGGAACTCATAGGAGAGGCACCAATGAAGAACATCCCTCTTTCAATGTTTCCCACTTGAATATCCATATAGGATCCTAATACTTTCTTCTTTGAATTTTATGTCACGTGTCAGAGCTATGGCTATATTACTAGTGCACAAAAGTTAAATTTATTTCTTGATACACTGAAGAATGTAGCTTTGCAGTGGTTTATGACAATTGGATGAAAAACAATACATACTTGGGATGATATGAAGAAGGAATTCCTCCAAAAGTAACATGACTATTGTAATACCCTAGTTTTGACCCCATTTACATTAAAGGGTACATGATGTATATTTTGTAATTAATCATGGTGAGGAGCTAAAGGAAAAAGCCCCACCATCGATAAGGCTATGTTATGTTTCGGAAATAGGGATCGTTGTCGATGGTATATCGTGCTATCCAACACATTATGGCTTTGGCATCATGTAAATACGCACATCAATTTAACTAAACCTACAGCCAGCTACGACGATGCAACGTAAATGAAAAGGGCATGATTCCCAGGGGTAAGGGGGGGGATTGTTAAACCTAGAACCATGGGGAAAAGCCACATGTCACCACTCTCTTTTTGTCTCCTTAAACCACCACCTTAGTTTTGTGTTGTTAGGAGGGACAGCGATTGGTTGGCAGGAAAACCACCACCACGTTCACGCCTACACCCACTCTCCGTGACGTGCCTTCTGGGTAATGGATGGTCTTCCCACTATGTGGATCGCGAGTCTGTTCATCTCCTCTCATGTGTGCTGAGTTAAAAGGGGTTCCACATTCCATTGTTGGGGTGCTTTTCTGCCTCACCGATTGTTGGTTGGTGAGCATGCTAGCTCTTCCTCTGCCCCACGAATTTGATGGTTGTGGCTTGATTCTTTACTCGGATTAACGTAGAGTTTTGTGTATTTTTTTCCATCATTTAAATGGTGGTCATAATGGCATCCATAGTTCTAGGGGTCATGTTTTGTCTCTCACGCAGAGATTGGAAATCCGGTATTTTCCATTCTCGGTCTGTGTGAGCTTTCCCAATGATTGCAGTGGGATTTGTGTGCTGTGGGTTCGTAGTTGTATTGGGATGCTGTTTGGCATGATTTTCTGGCTGTATTTTTTCCCATTTTATGGTGGTATCAGTTGAGGACTACTGTGAGTACCTGTGTTATGCTCGACTGAGATTCCCCCTGTCCATGTTGGAAGTTCGGTTTCTTTTCTATTGCGGACTGTGGAATGTTTCCATCATTTCATTGTGATTTGTGGTTGTTGATTTACCTTGGTTTTGGGTTGCTTCTTGGTTGCTAAGGTTATTGGGATTGTTGTTGAGTTGTTTTGGCCATGCTAGAGCCAAGAACAACTCTGAAGCATTGTTTGACCTTAACTATGTTTCACCTTTTGGTTTGGGGTTGTCACCTTGTTGTCTTCATCTTCTTCACAGAGCCGTGAATTGTTTGTTTTGCTGCAGTATGCAGTGGTTGGTATTTACACTATTGAGAGTAGGATTAGAGGCTAGGTATGCTTGATAAAACTATTGTTTGAGGCCACTAGCTTAGCATTTAGCCTTTCCCAGCTCCTTGACAGCCTGATAAACCCTATTGTGTGGGCTTGGCTGATTGGTGTAACTTGGCTATGTGTAAGCCTACTTTGACCCTTATTCCTTGAGGAATCATGCCCAGCTCGGGGGTGGCAGTGTTGCTGAGATATTGATGAGCACGCTGGCCTATGGTTGGGTGGAATTTTGCAGCGATGTATCTAGTTGCGGGATGAGTTCTTATAAGATGAGTATTCATGTCCATTTTACCTCTACAATTATTGTAATGCCCTGGTTTTGACCCCGTTACATTAGATGTATATGATGTATATATTGTAATGATCATGGTGTGGAGCTAAAGGCCAAGGCCCCACCATTGATCGGTTATG
>LPNX010075768.1:103467-138037 GCA_001517045.1 Pseudotsuga menziesii
ATGTCCAAGAACGTATGCCATTCTGCTATGCAACCATGTTTTTCAATTTCCTCACGTTTTGGGAGCAGCTGGAGTTTTTCCTGTGTCTTTCATTTCCACGTTTTTGGTTGCTGGCTTCATTTTTCCCATGGATGGGAGGTCGTTTTTGTAGTGTTGGGGATTGGGATATTTTCCTCACGTTTTGGGAGCTGTTGGTGCATTTTCCATTCACGTTTTTGTAGCTTCATGTGTTTTTACCATGGCTATGAAGGGCCATTCACGTTTTTGGCTGTCTCAACTACTATTGGTCTCACGCACAGACTATTTGGGGCCTTTTCCCTGCTGTGAGTTGTGCTCACTGATAAGTTTCAAGACTGTGTGTTTTCCCCCATTTTGTGAGTCATTTTTGCTGTTACGTTTGGGGACTGTTGAAGATGGGTTGAATTCGTTTTCCCTGTTTAAGCTGTGAGAGCTGAATTAATTGCTGGAGTGCAATTGTTGGTTTTCAGACTGTATTGGGAGCAAGGATGTGGGCTGAGTTTTGCTTGATAAACCTGGTGGATGGAACCACACAGACAGAGCTAGAGGGCTGAGCTTCTTATCCATCACCCCTGAATAGCACTGGAAGGGAATGCAGGGCCTGAGGGACTGTGTAGCAGAGAAGGGACTGATTCCTTGTGTTGGGTGTGGATGGGTGTCTTAGAGGTCAGGCTAGTTCTGGTGTAGGTGTCCTTGGCTCTGTAATGAGCTCACCAGCTTAGCAATTTGCCTTCTCCAGCTCCTTAATGGCCTGATAAACCCAACTTTGTTGGCTTGGCTGTGTGTTTTGTGCATCCCTGGCTATGTGTAAGCCTGCTAGTTCCCTTATTCCTTGGAGAATCATGCCCAGCTCAGGGGTGGCAGCGCTGCTGAGAGATTAAGGAGCATGCTGGCCTATGGTTGGGTGGAACATTGCAGCGACGTAGCTGGTTGCGGGACAAGTTCTTATCAGATGAGTATTCATGTCCATTTTACCTCTGCAATTATATTTACTGATTAATGAATATGATGAACATGTGGCATGCTTGAATGAATGTTTGTTTACTTCCGCTATGTATATGAAGGGTTATGCATCTTAGTATGTATTATGTTTAAGCTTTTTATTTCAGCATTATATGCATGTTCATGTTCATGGGGCTGTTTTCCTATATGTTTGGTGTTAGTAGCATCCTCTTCATCAGTCAGAGGGTCGGGGACGTTATAGTGTGGTATCAGAGCCTTGGTTGTAGCATGGGCCTGAATGGGCCATGATAGATCAAATAGTAGAGGCAGGTTTCCTTCTACCCAATAGCAATTAGAAATTGTGGTAGGGAAACTTAGAATATTTTCTAAGTGCCAGAACTATCAGCCCATTAGAAGACTTAGTGACAAGATCTTCCGATGCAGTGGGCATTTAGTGGGAAGTCCACCAGACGGACGGTAACTGAAAAAAAATTTGAAATTTTTTTCTAAGTCTGACCATCAGCGATTGGTGGAAGATAGTTTTTCTCATCGCATATGGTTAGACGAGGAAACTACCGATGAACATCGGCAAGAGTTAGTTGAATGGGTTGCCACCGTTGTGGCTGTCGTGGGGACTAAAACATCGATGCAGCAGTACTAGTGGTTCCAACCGCCGACAGAAGAAGAAAGTTTCGAAATTTTGTTTAAGTGTTGGAATCATCGGTGGAGATTAATTGATCGAGCACCCGCTGTTGCGGATGGCTAGACCACTATTAGAGCCTGTGACCGTTGACGCTGGGGAATTTTGGAAAGTTTGACGAAGTAAAAAGTACATGAATGATTGGAAACAATTAGTTGATCGCATCGCTGAAACATAGCTGATCATGTTGCCGATGCGGCGAAAGTTGACGACTACATCAGAAGGAATTAGTTGAACAAAGCGCCGTCGTTGCGGAAGCCTAGTCCACTAACCCTCCAACGGTTACAGATTCCACTTGCCTATGCCAGGGTGGTTGTTAGTTGATGCGATGACATGTAAGGGAAGATAGATCCGATGGAGTCACTGAAAAATAAAGGAAGCTCCCACCGATCGACAGTTAAATGAATCAGTGAAAGAGAAAAAAAAAATTCAAAATTTTTTCTAAGTCCTAAAATCATTGGCCATCAGTGATGGTTAGTTGATCACATCACCGATGAGCTACGTCAAAGTTTGTTGAATGTCTGCCATTGCATAGATCGAGAAGACTAACCACCCAACGAGGAGTGCATCCGAGCACCAATGCCGCAGCTTCTAGGGGTTCCGATTGCCGATGGACAAAGAAAATTCAAAAATTTTCTAAGGAACAAGATCATCGGGCATTAGAAAATGATTGGAGATCGGGCCGTTGATGAACAGTACACTAATCCTCTGATGCATACAGATTCCCGATGCCGACGTGTTTCAGCCTCCGATCAGAAAAGGATCGAAGATGATGAGCCGCCATTGTGGCTACGAAATGAACTATTTCGTCGATGCTAGTCCTTCCAATTGTCAATGCCGGAGTGTTTAGTGAACATCTGGGATCACTACAGTGGTGACAAATGGAAGAGAATTAGGTGATGAAGCAGCCGATGCGAAGAAGAAGAAAAAGGAAAATTTGCGAAAAATTGCCTAAGTAAAGAAAACATCGGAGAATTTTAGTAGACTACCCTTCCGATGAATAGTTGTTCCAACCGCTGATCAAAAAGGTTTGGTTGATTAGACCACCGACCGAAAAAAGTTAGCAGATGGAGAACTGTTGTTGCGGAAGCCATGTGGGTTAGTGTTCCGATGGTTAGAATTTTTACTTTTTGATCACCGATAGACTTGTGGCCACGGAAGAGATAGTTTGAATGTGGGCCACCGTTGTGGAAAGCTTGACAACTAACTGGCTAATGCGTAGGGCACCGGTTCTCCGACCCAATGGTTAGCCTAGGCTATCACCGAGGAAATTTAGAGAAATAATATACTAAGGACCCGATATGGAGGATGGAATTAAACAACAGGTCATCGATCAGAAGCTTAGTGGGTTCGCCCGCGAAAATCATAGTAAGATTTCTTTCCACCATTGCAGCTGCTCAAGCAACTGCACACCTGATGAACTGTTGAATTCCTCACCAATACAAATCGAGAGTTTAGTCATTTCACCGCCGAAATGCCGGAGAGGAATAATGTAACAGTCCACCGATTAAATTCAGAAGTTTAGACCACTACAGGTTCAATACGCTGGAGAAGGATAGATAAGCAGACTACCAATGAGCAGCACAGAAGATTAGTTTGTTTGCCACCAAAATGTTGGAAGGTCAGTAAAGAAAGGACCCGATAGATAGTCCCGGACATCACCGATGTAGATTAGAAGACTAGTCCACTGAGCATCTAAAACATCAAAAAATTAGTTGGGAAGTGACCCGATAGGGAGAAATAAAATTGGGTTTTTTCAGTAAAATTTTCAGTGGATTCCAACTAAGAGTTTCAATGAATTTTCATGGAATTTTTTAGTAGTTCAGGGCTGAAAGGAAAGAAAATTCCAGGTGGCTGAAATTAACAATTCAGACCAAAACACAGTTGAGTGTTTTGCCTAAATTTGATGAATGTCATATTTTTAGAAGTGGTGTGGTTTTCACACCCGAGGTCAGAATGAAGCATGTGGATAGGCATTGGAAAGCTTATCTAGCAGGGAACAAGGGAAAGTCACTAGAATCTGAGTATGGAGCAGCAAAGTGCTAATGATGGCCTAAAAGAGAAAGGTGCTACTATCAAATGGACAAATTTGGGAAATTGCATGCCTAGAGGTAGCAATACCATGAAGTCAAACCAGCTATTGTGTGGAAGAGGAGTTCCATGTAAGGACGTGGGACTTGAAAAGGGAATTTTCCTTAAACCCTATCTTGCTGATTATAATTACATTTCATAAGTTTTATACAAGAAATGTATGAGGATATGCTTTGCATACATAGGATATTGAGGATTATACATTTATAATGAACCACTAATGATAGTTATTGCATTGGTTTTGGCATTAGTGGGAAAACCAACGACAACATAGACCTAGCTGAATATGTTGCTGATGTTGACAAATGTGACTAGAAACCCTCTGGAGAAAGTGATAAGGCAATAAGTCCATAATCAAAAGTTGGTGAGAAAATTCTGCAATCTCCTGCAAAGGACCAACCAAACTGGTAATGCCAAGGGTCTAAGTAGGACCCATGAAGGTAAGAGTTTGACTATGACAAATTCCATGGAATGGTAAAGGTAAGAGACCTCATACCATGTGGATATTTGAATGTTATACTACATTCATATAGAAATGTGTCATGCCTGTATATGTTGATTGAGCTTAGTAGCCCAAGGAAAGTAATACCTGATGATCTTGATTAGAGTAATGCATCCTATATGAAGTAGTCATGGTTAGGCCATGCATGGTATGTTGAATGCATAGTATTCCTAAATCAATGCAAGGTAGAATTGAATGGATATGCATTAAAATATTTTATGAATCTTGTAGTTATGCATTGAATGGATGCATATGAAGGGTGTGAATGACTGATTGTATAAGTATAGGTGCAAATGTTGTGATGCATTGCATGAGTGCATTGAGATAAGTGCATGTGATATTATGAATAACTAATGGCTGAAATGATGAATTGATGACAATTTGGGAACCATTTCAAAGGTTGTTATGAATGCAGGATAGTAAGTGCATGAAGAGGGTAGTCATGATCAATTGTCTACCGGAAATGCTCTATGAAAGAGCAAGGTGGTATGAATGATATGCTTGTGAAGTAAGGAGTATCTAAACATTTCATTTAAATTACATGAATGATGTGACTATACCCTGTAATTTAAAGTATGATCATGATTGCGTGAAGTAAATGAGTTTTGGTAATATTGATGTGATTAAGAGCTGGAAATGTTTGAATTTTACAAATTCTAAGAATGCTTCAGTGATTGTTGTAGCAATGGAAAAAGTTATAGGCATCAAGACTTACCAAATGTTTGGCTGATTGAAGTTCAGGTTTCAGGTAGATTGTTTGTGATATGGCAAAATGGGTAAGACCCTGACAAAGGACGGAATCTACCATGTGAAAGAGCCAAACCTCATGAGAAGAGTCTCATGGTTGTGATAATAGTTTGTATACATAATGAGTTGTAAAGTCGAATTTGTAAATTTCAGATTTGAGAAATTGTTGACAACTACTAATCACTATTGGCTTGCATAGAATTGTGTCAGGAGGACGCGTTGTAATTGGGTGTCCATGTTATGCTAGTAAGCAAAAAATCATAATGGATATGATGGTGCTACTCACAAGAGACCCACAATTGAGGATCACCTCATTGCCAAGAAAATCAATTTTTGTAGTAAACAGAGTTGCAATTCCTATTGAATTTAATTACTAATGTCATTTGCTTGGTTATGGACAATCAATTTGGATTGTAATATCAGATAATGATTGACTGTTTGGATATTTGATGAATGTACCAGGGGTACACACTGCAAGAAGATCATGTGTGATGGCCTGCAGGAGCCAAAATTCATGGGAAGGTTTTCCCTTATCTTGAAATGGGTTTCGAGGGAAACTCCATTGGACATTTTGGAAATGTCTCATCTGCACTACATGTTTTGTAAGCAACATGAGTGAGATGGTATAGATTATGTCGGTAAGACATGTGTGGATATGAAATGTAAGAAGGAATTGGGACGGCAAACCGAGGGACTATCAACTCAAAAAAGGGAGCCCCCATTCCTCCTTAACGAAGGAATATTGCCTCGGCAAATGGATAAGTCTTCTATGACCCTAGCTAAGAATATGCATATTAGATTGTTAAAATTCCATATGCAGAAGATGTTTTTATTTTATTTCCATTAGGACCGATTGCTTGAGTATGAATAGGGCCTACATGATACACACTGGACAAGGGTGCACACTTTTCCAATGTTAGATCATGAAGGGATTTTTCAATATTGATTACACCCCAGGGAGTGGATGCACTCTTGGTGTCTCAATACTTGATAGTGAATGGTGTGAAATATGGTTACAATTTTAGAGTAATAATGCTAACGAATATGCTTATATTGTTTGTGTTGTCAGGATATGCAAATGTAATTTACACCGTGGTCTCTGGGTGATATGGAAAATGGTCGTTTATGGTTGATATAAGGACATGTGTTGTTGTTGATGGCCTGATAAACCCAACGAAAGTTGGCTTGGCTGATGATTGGTTGTTGATATAAGTACAGGAGATTTGTTGATGGTCTGATAAACCCAACAAGGGTTGGCTTGACTGTGCCTGATATATATATTTATTTATTGCTTATATAAGTAAAAGCGATTTGTTGACGGTTTGATAAAACCAACGAGGGTTGGCTTGACTGTGCCTGATATATCTATATAAAAGGATGTTGTGAAATAGCCTAGGTGCTGACCTAACATCCAAGTCCATAGGTAATCTCAAGGCTTACAAAGCAAAGTAGGATCCTGTGGACCCACAAGAAAATGCGCAATACAGATAAGTATTGGATTATTTTGCAATATTTTTCTTATAAATATACATGTGTATATGATTTGGTTATGATGTTTTAAACTCTTGTTCTAGAGATAAAAACGATGAGAATAAACTAAACAGGTGAATCTATTCAATGTTTGGATATAGGTATCACCGGGAGTGAGGACTATGAAAGAATCCTAGGTGTGCATGTGGACACGTGAATGTACTAAAGAGCTCAGAATGAGTGGTGATGAAAAAGGTGCTAGTAAGACTGTGAAAGTACTAGCAGCCAAGACAAGCCATGTGGGGAGGCTCCATGGTTGAGAGGTCTGAAATAGACCGGAGACACTAAGTGTCATGACCAAGAGGGATTGGTCCAACATTCATGGTGAAGTGAAAGAGGCTGAGAGCATGAAAAGCCACAATGATGGTGTGGTTCAAGGATGGAACAAAACAAAGAGGGGAAAAACTCTTGCTGCTCTCTCTTTCCTTTTTATTATATATATATATGTTTATGCATTGTGAAAACAAAAGGTTGTTGAATGCATGTATGACTGAAAATAGAATGTGTGTATTTGCTTAAAGTAAATTGTGGATGCTGGAATGGTTAATTCCCTACCCAAGAATGGACATGAATGAGCTCATGTGCCTATTGGGAAGGCATGAAAAATATCAAAGTCTCCTTGATGAGGCTTGGAATGTCATGCCAATTGGGAAATTAAATGACTAATATTAATGCCTATATTATGCTTGATCTAACAGAATTTCAATGATGCATTTCATAGGTGAGAAAGGTTAAATATAGTGATGCACATTGATCATGGTAGCAGACCAAAAGTTGTTGGACTTGGCTGGAAGTCTCCTTCAAAATATTGCCAGGTCCCAAGAGAATATTGGAGAGATGCTCAAGATAAAGAAATGGCAGAATGAAATGAACCACCAGATTTTGCAAGACTCTATTGGTTTGCAAAGGGAGGTGAAAAGCCTTCTAGGAAGGTGGATCAATGAGGGGACATTCATCCAAGTGGTCCATTAAGAAACGGTCCAGGAACGAAGACTCAAAGGAAATTGAGCAGGTAAAGATGAAGCAGCTAGTGAAATGCTGGGAATGCGGAGGACATCATTTATGCCGGTACTATCCAGCAAGGGAACATAAAGAGGGTAGCAGCCACAAAGTTCCTAGGCTTCGGGATAAGCCAAGAGCTGAGAACCAACAAGAGAAACTCATGGAAGCCATGGGGCTTGGTCCTAAATGTTCAAAGTAAATAATTGAACATGGGATAGGTCTGCAAAATTTTTAAATCTTGATGTGCAAATTGTATATGTATTGGAACACCGAGGATGGTGTTATTCCAATGGGGAGGGGATTGTAATACCCTGATTTTGACCCCGTTTACATTAAAGGGTACATGATGTATATTTTGTAATTAATCATGGTGAGGAGCTAAAGGCAAAATCCCCACCATCGATTCGGTTGTGTTATGTTTCAACAATAGGGATCATTGCCGATGGTATATCATGTTATGTGGCACATTATAGCTTTGGCATCATGTAAATACACACATCAATTTAATTAAACCTATAGCCAGCTATGACGGTGCAATGTAAATGAAAAGGGCATGATTCCCAAGGGTAAAGGGGGGGATTGCTAAACCTGGACCCATGGGGAAAAGCCATGTGTTACCACTCTCTTTTTGTCTCCTTAAACCACCAGCTTAGTTTTCTATTGTTAGGAGAGACAGTGATTGGCTGGAAGGAAAACCACTGCCATTCTCACGCCTGCACCCAGTCTCCACGATGTTCCTTTTGGGTAATGGATGGTCTTCCCACTATGTGGATTGTGAGTCTGTTCATATCCTCTCACATGGGTTGAGTTAAAAGGGGTTCCACATTCCATTGTTGGGGTTCTTTTCTGCCTCACCAATTGTTGGTTGGCGAGCACACTAGCTCTTCCTCTGCCCCATGAATTTGATGGCTGTGGCTTGATTCTTTACTTGGATTCACATAGAGATTTGTGTCTTTTTTTCCATCATTGAAATGGTGGTCGTAATGGCATCCATATTTCTGGGGGATGCATTTTTCTCTCACACAGAGATTGGAAATATGGTATTTTCCATTCCCGGTCTGTGTGAGCTTTCCCAACGATTGCAATGGGATTTGTGTGCTGTGGGTTCGTAGTTGTATTGGAATGTTGTTTGCCATGATTTGCTGGCTATATTTTTTCCCTTTTTATGATGGTATCGGTTGAGGATTTCTATGAGTACTGGTGTTCTGCTTGACTGAGTTTCCCCTTGTCCATGCTGGAAGTTCGGTTTCTTTTCTATTACGGACTGTGGAATGTTGCCATCGTTTCATTGTGAGTTGTGGCTGTTGATTTACCCTGGTTTTGGGTTGCTTCTTGGTTGTTGAGGTTATTGGGATTGTTGTTGAGTTGTTTTGGCCATGCTAGGGCCAAGAACAATTCTGAAGCATTGTTTGACATGAACTGTGTTTCACCTTTTGGTTTGGGGTTGTCACCATGTTGTCTTCATCTTCTTCACAGAGCTGTGAACTGTTTGTTTTGCTACAGCATGTAGTGGTTGGTCTTTGGACTGTTGAGAGTAGGATTAGAGGCTAGGTATGCTTGAGAAAACTAGTGTTTGAGGCCACCATCTTAGCATTTAGCCTTTCCTAGTTCCTTGACATCCTGATAAACCCTACTGTGTGGGATTGGCTTATTGGTGTACCTTGGCTATGTGTAAGCCTG
This sequence comes from Pseudotsuga menziesii, assembly GCA_001517045.1. Taxonomy (NCBI): domain Eukaryota; kingdom Viridiplantae; phylum Streptophyta; class Pinopsida; order Pinales; family Pinaceae; genus Pseudotsuga; species Pseudotsuga menziesii. The sequence goes on from LPNX010075768.1 coordinate 112,680, forward strand.
ATTTGACCCTTATTCCTTGAGGAATCATGCCTAGCTCAGGGGTGGCAGTGTTGTTGAGAGATTGATGAGCACGCTGGCCTATGGTTGGGTGGAATGTTGTAGCGATGTAGCTGGTTGCAGGACGAGTTCTTATCAGATGAGTATTCATGTCCATTTTACCTCTGCAATTATATTTACTGATTAATGAATATGATGAACATGTGGCATGCTTGAATGAATTTTTGTTTGCTTCCACTATGTATATGAAGGGTTATGCATCTTAGTATGTATTATGTTTAAGCTTTTTATTTCAGCATTATATGCTTGTTCATGTTCATGGGGATGTTTTCCCGTATGCTTGGTGTTAGTAGCATCCTTTTCGCTGGTCAGAGGGTTGGGGACGTTACAACTATTGCAGGGCTAAGGATATTCAGGAAAAAATATTCAAAATGAATTAAAGGGATGAAGAAAGTATAGACGATTACATCCAAATATTTGAATATAATATGTGTAGATCCAAACACAACAACTTGGATAAAGAATACTTGAGAACACTTCTAATCATAGGTTTGAAAGAGGAGTATGTTGACATCCTTAAAATCTTGGGGAAGGGTAATATTTTGAAAGTTGATTATGATGAAATATGTGAACTATGAAAAATTTATTCAAGAGGAATAGTGCAATCAGGGAAAACCATTTGAGAAGACATGCCAAGAGCCATGAGATCAACCATGGGAGGAGTTATGCATACTGAATTAGGTAACTTGTTAGATTATTTTAAATATGACATTTTAAGTTCTTTAGCATATCAAATTGACACCTTGCATATTAAGAATAAACAAGAATATATAGAAAAATCCATGGCTATTTTATGTCACAAGTGTATTCAAAAACACTCCTTAAAGGAGTGTCCTTGGAACAACATTGAAATTTTCGGCATTTTTGAGCTAGAACATCTGACCAACAAGTGCTTATATCTGCCTCATTTGAAAATAGCATATGAAGAAACAAAAATAGAGTAAGAACAAGTTTGATTCATATTTCTTAATAGGCCTTGATAGCTTAAACTAGTAGGTATGACCCAAGAGACCACTTAGTTTTCTAATACTTATTGGAATAATCAACAATTTCAGTACACTCCCAATCAATTGCAATATTGTGTTCATTGTTATCCCCTTACAACTTGGGAATTGTGGCCACCACATCCAAAACATATCTATCAATGGCCACATATATGTCAGGGTTAATCATCTGGAAACAAACCATTTACCATGAAGTAGGCTTTGTTGATGAAATTGTCACTGATGCCAACATGGAATTGCAGTGGCCCCACAGGTTGTTATTTATGCCACCAAGTCTCACTTGCAGTGCCTTGGACCCCTTACAGAGTGGGTTTATTACTTGAAGCACCTTGTACCCAGTTTACAAGGTCCCTGTACTCAGAAGGTTAGATATTGAAGGCACCACCTTGATGGATATATTGAATACCTTGTTGATGGTGTTGAAGAGCCTATAAATGTTTTTGAAGCCCTTGTAGATGATGGAGAATCCCTATATGGGCTGGAGAAACATTAATTACCAATTTTGTGGTCAGTCATGTTGTGATGGTGTCATGGTACCCCAGGAGAAGGTATGGCAACCCCACAGGTGATGTATTCATGGATCTTAACCCTTGGAGGTTCTCATGCATGGTTTAGATGGTTGAAGAAGCTCATGAACCCTTGTGCTTGATGAATAAGCCATAAATAGTCCTTGGAACTACACTTAGTGGTTTGATGATATTACAACCCTTATTGGGGTTATGTAGATATTGTATGATGATGATGACCTTGGAAGGTCTTTGACATGCTATGGAACCCATGAACATGTCCTTGGTATGATCAAGAATCCCATGAATAATTGGAACCTTTGATGAAGATATTGATGCCTATATAGCCCTTGTTGGGGCCATGGAACCCTTGGAGATGGTCATTATGCATGAGAATGTTTGGCACCCACAAAAATGGCAACATGATGACCCTTGGACACTATATGATCATTGATGGTGCATTTGGAAATGATTTGGGTATTGGAATCAATACATATGGTGGTTTGTAAGCCCATTATTTTTAGAGCCTTTGATATGATGGAATATTTGGTCATGATTCCCTCATCACTTGGTGATGGATTCCTATGTGTTGGGCTTGAAGTCCATGGAAAGTATCTTGTTTAAATATTATATGATATCTTTGAAAAAGTCCTTGAAACCTTTGCATGTGGTGCCTTGGGTCTTGAACCCACACATTTGGTAGCTTGTTGATGGTGATGTAGATAGAGGTAGATCTCATGGAAGTTCCTTGATATGTTGAAGAAAACTTTGAAGAAGAATTTGAAACTCTTTTAGTTGGTGGTATGGTCTTTGGCACCCTCATGTGTGGGGCATTTGACGTCCTAAAATTATTGAATAATTTAAAGGTGTTAGACCAATAATTTGTAAGTAAACCCATCATAGTGAGATAGTCCTCATCAAGCCATTTACGTTGATATGTGGAGAATATTATAACTTCTTACAGTTGAAGAGATTGAATTTTTTAAGTTGGTGCACCCCAACCTTTTGGGTCAAACGACCAAACAAAAGAGCATTTAATTATTTGTAATTTTGAATTGCATGTTGGCCCAGTTTGAGGTACTAACTTTCCTCCACAACCTATATAAATAGAATATCAAACATTTCATTTTTTCATCATCAATTCTCTCAGTATTTTCGCAACTCTTGGAGAAAAGTGTGAAACTTTGTGGAGGAGAAATTTTTGGGCATCTTTACTAAAGTTGGAATAACTTATCGAAATCAGAATCACAAAATTCTTAGCTCGTTGGAAATATTGTTACGAGGCCTATGTGGTAGCATGATCTAGAGTTTATTTGTTTCCTATTATTTCTTCATCTTTTGATCTTCGAAAAGGTACGGTTCATGCTTTTGGGTCTCTCTTGTGATGACACATGTCTCTCATGGATAGAGTTCATATTTGATCTTAGTATGTGAGCCTCTATATTGGTATATATATTTGGATACATTATGGAGGCTATGATGACGTTTTTTCATATCTTTATGCTATGATATGATACAAGTTATGATGATAATGCATGTGATAATGATGTACACTCTATGATGTTGATGCACTCCTATACAATATGATGTACATGCATACCATAGTGTGATGATGCTCTCCTATGCACTATGATGTATACTTGATTATAATAATGCATAAATGATGCACACTGAGATGATGATGATTATGCATACCCTATGAAGATGATGCATACCATATGATGATGATGCATACCTATGATGATGATGCATGACAATGCATGCCTTATGTTTATAGAAAGAAGAGAAGAATTACTTGTTCAATAATTGTGTATAATGAGGTGTACATGAGCATATTGACCAGCTTGATCGACAGTATTAATGAGCATAAAATAATGACTAATAGTGATGAGCAAAGTTGATGTGCATGAGTAGTAGTGATGAGTAGTTTGTTGATGTAATTGTAACTTCATAATGTATTCACTTGTATATCTTATGTATTGTACCCCAATGTTTATTCTGGGAAGTGTCTGTAATGTATTTGAGTCATGTCATGCCCCGATATTCCTATCGGGAGATTCAATAATGTAAACAAGTCATGTAAATTCATTATGGGTAACCCTCCTATTTGATCAAGGGAAAATTCCCCACAGTTGTGGGACACTAGGGTTATTAGATTCTCCTAGAGATGTCGGCCCTAGTAAGTAATTGTTAAGTGGGGCCGACATGTTGGAGTGGACATTAAGTGAATGAAATAATATAAATAGAGAGTGAGACTCTCCATTTATCACACACACACTCACTCATTGGGGTGCATGAGTGAGAGAGGATAAGCTCTCTCAAGTGAGAGAGAGAGAACAAGCTGCTGGAGATCATATTTATGTTTTTGGGTTTTATACTGCCATTGGTGCTCATTCTATCTCTGAGGAAGTTGTGGGGTTTTATCCTTTATGGTTTCCCCAAGGAAAATTCTTTGTGTCTCTTGTCTCTTGTGTTTATTGTTGTGCATGTTATTATCTCAGATAAGATCCTAAGATCATATTGCTTAAATGATAAAAATCTAACATGGTATCAGTGCTAACCTGAGAAGAAGACATTGTGCAGATACAGAAGCTAGGGCTTCTTAATTTTTGGGTCTCTCTCCACAATCAATTAGAAAAAGTATGCTAGGATGACTCTCCATTGAAGGGCGCATATTTTTGTCAAAGCAGAATTCGATTCTGGGCATTTTCAATTTTTGGTGCTGGAAATTAGGGCTTTCTACAGAAGAGGAATTTTTGAGTGAGCCCAGCATAGGATTTCTCTCCTCATAAAAATCGAAGTTTAGAGACCTGGGTTGAGATTTTTGGTTGGGTGAAACTCTGGGAAAGTCAAACACTAGTTTGACCCCAAGCCAAAAAAACCCTAAAATACTAAAACTGATAAGTTTTGGTACATTCACTATATCGTGGGATTGGAGAAGGCTCCAGAGCTGAAACTTTCATAGGCCGAATACAAAATCCTGATGTACACTACCTCTGATTTTAAGACTCATCTTCACTATATTCTAGGAGATATGATTCCTCCAAGTTAGGGTTCCATCCTCTTCCACGATTCATCCCTAAAAAATACACCTGGGGAGAATTGCTATATCTCAGGATACCAAGGTCCAAATTAAATTTCTCAAGATGTTCCAAAAATGGAATAGAATTTAATTTCTTTGGTATAATTTTCAGACCTAGAAGATGAAACAGTGACACATGGTAGTCCGTACAACTTAGCTATGCTGAACAGTCCTGAAACCGGTCACCTTGGGAAAACGATCATAAGTCCCAATTGGTGAAACCAATTTTGATGAAACCTATGGTTTTGAAATAGGAGCAGGCAAGGCTCCCTCAGTAATAATTTTTAGACACATAGGAGTAGTAATTTTAGAGATACCGCAGAAATAGTATCAGGAATTTATACAGAAGAAATTGTAAAACTAGGGCTTCCTATTCCGGGAGCTTCCCTCCACTATTTTCATAAAAGGAATACATTGGACAACTCACCTTGAAGAGGTATATCTTTCCATCCAATCAGATCTGAAAGATTCCAATCTTTGATAATTAGGGTTTCTCTGACAAACTCTAGATCAACCATCTCTAGAACCAGGACGAACACCTCAAATCAGTAAGATCTAATCTTTTGCTATTTTCATTTGAGGTTCTCATTTCAAAGTGATCTATCACATCATCTTGATGATAATCTTGGTGAAGTTGACAAATTCGAAGCATGAAAGTATATGATCTCTCTAAAGAAAATGAATTTGACACCAACATAAGTAGAGATGTTCTAGTTCCAGAGGGAGATGAAGCTAAAATCCTTACACCAGAAGAACTTGGTCAAGGCCAAGAAGATCATTGTTGATTCAATCACAAATCACCTTATACCACAAGTGTCTTCCCTAAAGACACCAAAAGAGATGTTTGATTCCTTAACCAAGATATTTAAAGGGAAGACCATAAATCAAAAGATTACTTCGAGAAACCAGTTGAAGAATGTGAAGATCCAAAATGCTGAGACCATACAGTCATACTTTACAAGGGTATATCAAATAAAAAAACAACTTGAAGCAGCAGAAGAAGAAGTGAAGAATGCAAAAGTTGTGATAACTACCTTGAATGGCCTCCCAAGATCATGGGATTCAGGAATGTGTGCCACAAGGAAGTGATTACTTTTAGAAAGACTTCGGGAAGAGCACACCTAAGAAGATGCTCAACTCATAATAAGAGAAAAGAAGATGGGAGCAACTGAAGATAAAGCTTTCATGATTCATAGAAGATACCTTAAGCGATGAGGAATATGAAGAACTCAACTCTTGAAGAACCTCTTATCCATATTATCATTTGGATAAGAAATGATGCTATTATGAATGAAGAAGATGATGAAGCTGAATGCTCAAGAAGGAGTCTACCCACGAAACAAATAAAGATAAGTATTCAATTGTCATTTCATGATATTATTTTTTTATGCATTTGTTTATATTTAGTTAATGTATTATGCATGATAGAATGTTTTCATTAATGACAGTATACTACTAATATGCATGTGATGGGTAAGTAGCTTATGGTTCTATACAATTCTCCATTGCTGCTTATCTAGAATGAAACCTCTTTGTTGACATATTGGATTAGTGCACAATCTCAATGTTGTCCTGGTAGAGATGGAAGGCATCTAGAAAGTTTCTGTGAGATATGGATGAATGTTGTATTGGCTAAAATAGTTGCATGATCATATATTTATGCATAATAATTTGCCATTATGAATATTCCTTATGAAATGTTTCTAACCATACAACTAATGCATTTGACTTGTAGGAAAGATCGCATACAATCACCTACAAGAAAAGAATGATGAGACTTGTTCTGAATAACAAGTGACGACAGTTCAAGAAACAATCCAAGATTAAGAATAATATGGCGAATGCAGTGACACCATTGATGCAAAACCTTCTAGCTATGAAGAAGTATCCAAGAAGAAAGGGAAGACCAGTTCAAGAAGAATGATTCCTAGGATGCAGTATCGATACCTGAAGGCAATTTCATAGTTCCATCATGTAGTAGATGGAAAAATTGTGGGATACAAGGGAGGATTTGTATCATGAGGCTTCTCATGAAAATAAGGCATAGACTAAGAAGAGACATTTGTAGCCAGTGGGAGTTGAGACACATGACAGGTAGAATCATGTGTGCAAATAAAACAAGGCCTTATACAAGCTCAAAAGATACCCATGGGATAACATGTACATGAGAAGCTTGATGAAGATCTGAACCTTTGCTACAAGGTTGAAGATGAAAGTCTATAGAGGATGACAAGCTCACGGATGGGTGCAAGAAGAAATTTTGAAAAAGTTCAAGATAGAGGATCTTGGTATCTAGTGATCCTAGATGGATACATAGAATATTAGTAGCAGAGGAAGCTACTTGTCACTTCGGTATAGAATGTTTTCAGTGCATAGAGTACGAAAGACAGAGGGAGAATGATGCTCCTCTTCAAAGGGAGTGACTGTAGAAGATCCTGAGGTTCGACATGGTACAACAGGATGGACATATTACTGATGACTCCAGGATTTACCTTTGCTCCAATGTTGAAGGTGGAAGACCAGTGATGCTCCTGTTATATGTCGATGACTTGTTCCTGACAGAAAAGAGGAACTCATAAAAGTTACAAGAAGGAGACTTGCTGCCGAGTTCAAGATGAAGGACTTGGATATGATGCACTAATTTCTAGGCATGGAGGTATGGAAGAATGCAGATGGAATCTCCTTGGGATAAAGGAATTATGCAGTAGATATCCTGAAGAGGTTCAGGATGATGGTCCGCAAGGCCATGACCACACCTATGGCATCGAACCTGAAGATATTGAGTGTTGCTTCATTAGAGACAGTTGATGCTACGATGTATCGTCAGATGATTGGTTCCTTGATGTACCTAACGAATATGAGACTAGATATTTACTTTGCTATGAGCACATTGAGGCATGTTCACCTGATGGTTGCAAAGCATATTCTGAGGTACCTGAAGGGTACAGTTGATTATGGGCTCAAGTATGAGGTGAATCAAAAGATTAACCTGGAAGGTTATGTTGATTTAGATTGAGTAGGTAGTGCCATCAATAGGAAGAGTGCTTGAGGGTGCTGCTTTAGTATGGGATCAGGTGTGATCTATTGGTTTAGCAGGAAACAGTCTTGCGTGGAACTGAGTATAGCTGAAGCAGAGTATGTTGTAGCTTGTTCAGCTAGTTGTGAGGCAGTATGGATGAGGAAGAAACTATCCAATTTATTTGATCTCTAGTTGGATGCTACTTGTATATATTGCGACAACTAGAGTTGTGTGAAGTTGTCAGAGAACCTAGTGTTCCATGAAAATTCAAATCATATCGAGATCAAATATCACTATATCAGGGATATGGTGCAGAGAGGAGTAGTGAAGCTCCAGTATGTTGTGACAGATGAATAGATAGCTGATGTGTTGACTAAACCATTGGCCAAAGTGAAGTTTGAGTCCTTCAGGGAGAATCTTGGTGTTGTCCAGATTGAGGTTCCCTCCAAAGGGAAGTGATGAGTCAGTGAGCCATTCTGTCATGGTGAGAGGATTGGTTCCTTCCATGTCAGATATGAGTGTTGAGCCATTCTAATGTGACTATAGGATTGGTTCCTACATTATCAGATATAAGTGCTAAATGTCATTCTCTGGGAGAATGGAGGCACCTAGTCAGTTACCAGGAATTTGTTCATTCTGGGACTGACACTCAGCCTGGGGTTGAGAGCCTTTTTGACATGATGTGTGAATAAAAGTTTCCTATCATGATGTGTGAATAAATTTTCCTATCATGATGTGTGAATAAAGTTTCCTATCATGGTCAAATATAAGTGTAGATCCTTTCTGACATGCTGAGTGAATAAAAGTTTCCTATCATGATGTGTGAATAAAGTTTCCTATCATGATGTATGAATAAAGTTTCCTATCATGGTCAGATATAAGTGTAGAGCCTTTCTGACATGATGTGTGAATAAAAGTTTCCTATCATGATGTGTGAATAAATTTTCCTATCGTGGTCAGATATAAGTGCAGAGCCTTTCTGATATGATCTGTGAATAAGCGTTTCCTATGATTATGTGTGAATAAAGTTTCCTATCATGTTCAGATATAAGTGCTGAAGAAGATGAAGACCTACTTGGATGCTAGGCCTACAACTAGCATGAAAAATGGCTAGCTCTGTAGAACTTCCAGTGATGAGAAGAATGAAGAGATAGTGCTAGTTGATCGAGATGGCAGAAGCAGTGATGGTGATCTAGCTTTGATGATGATCTAGTGATGATCTAGTTTTGATGATGATCCAGTGATGATCCAGATCCAGTGATGATCTGGATCCAGATGAAGATGACTTGAATATGAAGATTATGAGAACTCATTGATGATCCAAATGATCCAGAGAAGAAGACTTGTGCTGATAAATTGTGTCGAGAGAATACCTTCCTAGTTAAGAGAGAATGTTGATGTAATTGTAACTTCGAAATTTATTCACTTGTATATCTTATGTGTTGTACCCTGATGTTTATTACAGGAAGTGTCTATAATGTATTTGAGTCATGTCATGCCTCGATGTTCCTATCGGGAGATTCAATAATGTAAACAAGTCATGTAAAGTCATTGTGGGTAACCCTCCTATTTGATCAAGGGAAAAGTCCCCATAGTTGTGGGGCACTAGGGTTATTAGACTATCCTAGAGATGTCGGCTCTAGTAAGTAATTGTTAAGTGGGGCTAACATGTTGGAGTGGACATTAAGTGAACGAAAGAATATAAATAGAGAGTAAGACTCTCTATTTATCACACACACACTCACTCACTGGGGCACATGAGTGAGAGAGGATAATCTCTCTCAAGTGAGAGAGAGAGAACAAGCTGTTGGATATCATCTTTATGTTTTTGGGTTTTACTACTGCCATTGGTGCTCATTCTATCTCTAATAAAGTTGCGGGGTTTTCTCCTTTATGGTTTCCTCGAGGAAAATTCTTTGTGTCTCTTGTCTCTTGTGTTTATTGTTGTGCATGTTATTCTCTCAGATAAGACCCTAAGATCATATTGCTTAAATGATAAAAATCTAACACAGTTGTGTTGAGCAGCAGTGATGAGCAGATTGATCAGATTAACCAGGGATTGATGAGAAGTGTTGATCAGCCTCTAGAGTCATGAGTAGAGATCGATGTGTAGAGTATAGGTTGGTTGTGTAGCAGAGACATATGATTTCTTGCAAGAATAATATTTCACTTGAGTATTGGACTCCTCAAACCCTTATTAGTTGGAGCTAAGAAAGCGAAACTGGGTCCTGTTATGAGAGTTGGTTCTCTTTTCATCAGTTGGTGCTGATTGTAATCGAGAATATCGTTGTCTTCCATATACAATAAATAAAGATCAAAATTCCATATATTCTTGTGTCTCTTTTGATGTGATGTTGTTCTTATGAATCATGATGAATTTGATTATGCAATTGATGACATAATGATTTATATGCTCTGATTGACTAAAATAAGATAAAAAGTTTAAATTTTTTCACACACTAATTCACCCCCCCTCTTAGTGTAGCCATTGTGTTGAACAATTGGTATCAGATCAGGCCTTCACCACAACCCTAACAAGCTTGAAGGATATCCTTAGACACAATGGAGAAAAAGGAAGAGGCATCAAGTAATGACGTACTTATACTTGATATGACAAATTATTTTAGTTGGAGGAGCAAGATGAAGGCATATCTAAATAATTTTTCATTTGGGAGACTCTGATTAATCCACCCGCTCCATCAAATAAGAAGGGAAAATCAGCTGCACAAAAGGAATCAAAGAAGGAAAATACTACAACCTTGAATTTCCTCATTGATGGAATTCCCAACTTAATGAAGGAAATTGTAGGGGAGTACTCTTTAGCCAAAGATATATGGTTCAAGTTGGAAAGAGAGTATCAAAGGGCAATACCAGAAACCGAAAAGATAGATCACGAGTCAGAATAAAAGCACCCAGAAGAGGTCAATCAAGAAGAAGAGAAGTAAGAGGACTCCATTAAAGGTATGGACTCTTGTGATTGTAATGATAGCTTGTGTGATGAAATTGAGAAGGTTCTTGCAAATGATGATGGAGGGATATCAAAGGTTTCACATGATATACATGTCATGTTGCTGAATATTGATGTTAGATCCAATTGGTTCATGAACAAAGTAAATTTCAACTAGAGTGACTTGACGAAGTTCAAAAAGAAAATCTTGGACTCCTTGAATGAATATCAGTAGAAGACTGTGACAATGAAAGTGTTGTTTGTGAAGCTCAAAAGCAATGACAAAGAGTTGTAGGATCAAATGAATGACAAGGATGTTGAAGTTGAACAACTGAAGACTAAATTAATTAGTCAAAAGGAAGAACCAGAAGGTCCTTCTGAAGAGATTGAAGAAACTAGAGAGGTGAATCATGATCTAAAGATTCAGCTAGATTAAGCCAAGAGGATAGAATAAATCATGAAGATTCAACTGGAAGAAAAGGAGGAGACAATCTAGAAGATAGAAATGGAGGTAATTGGCCTTATGATGAAGAATGAACCTTTTGTAAAGTTTAAGGATAGTTGAGTTGTCCTAGATAAGATCTTGGATTTCCAGAGATATCCACTTGAAAAACTGGTCTTGGTTATAAGAAGGGAAAGGAAAAATATGAAGATGACACTTGGTCTCCGAAGACTCTAGAAGCAGGTCCATTAACGTCCAAAGCTGCTACCCATGAACCTCCACATGACAACAAGAACTTTGAAAGTTCAAAGATGAAACAAGGAGTTAGGTATACTCCTCAAAGAAAGCTCAGAAAAGAAACAAATCCAAGACCCAGGCATGAAAATGGTTTAATTGGTTATTGTTATTTTTGTTCTAACTTTGGTCATAAAGTTGTGGAAGGCCCAATGACTCAGTTAGATGATGGACATGCAATCATGTTGGACATGTTTCTTCCACATGTCACACATTGAGATGCTACACATGGAACGGGTTTGGTAACAAAGCCCAAGAATGTGGAAGTCAAAGAAGTTAACCAAGGAAGAGTCCTTCCTACACATCAACAAGAAGAACCAATGAACCTTGGAAGAAGAAAAATACAAAACGATTTGAAGATAAGAAGACAAAGGGCTATAGTTAGGGACACTCTCAGGCATGGAGACATGAATTTGATCAAATAAGTGTTGGAAGTTCCAATAGCGCAGTCAGGTGTTGGACATGCAACATGTTGGTCACATTGCTGTATATTGTCGTACGATGAGTTGTTATAGTTGCAATGGCCTTGGGCACAAAGCTCAATATTGTTGGATTACATAGAAAAAACCCTTGAGAAGTTTCCTATTCATCTCATCAAGGAGAACCAGTACAAGGAATAAATGTTGAAAGGAAATATGCAAAGAGGCAAGTATGGATGAAGAAGACTGAGTAGTTTTAGATAGGTGAGGTTGATCAGAGGAGGTAAAATGGCTACTATATGGCAAGCCAAGTGTAAGGTCTCAAAGACCTTGGCACAACTTGAGTTCATGATATTGGAGGATGAACTCAAAGGAGAAATTATGGCTACTCCAGGCGTAAATACAAGTCCTAGGATTGTGCATGTTGATAGGGGGAGAAATGATCAGTGATCAGTGATTTTAGATGCATATATATGGTCACCATTTTCCATTGATTCCAAAGGGGTAGAGATGAATAAAAATGGAGAGATGAAGACAAAAGGGGAGGATGCTCACAAGGGGAGCATGAGTTGTTTTCATCAATGATAAAGGGGAATATTGTTGATGAAATAGTAATTAATGCCAACATGGAATTGTAGTGGACCCACACAATTTCATTGATTCCACCAAGTCCCACTTGTAGTGCCTTGGACCCGTTACAGAGTGGGTTTGTGCCTTGAAGCACCTTGTACCCAGTTGATAAGGTACATGTACCCAAAAGGTTAGATCTTGAATCCACAACCTTGTTGGAGATATTGGATACCCTGATGATGGTGTTGAAGACCCTCGAGATGGTGCTGAAGGTCTTGTAGATGATGGAGAATCCCTATATGGGTTGGAGAAGAATTAATGACCCATTCTGTGGTCATTCATGCTATGATGGTGTCATGGTACCCTAGGAGAAGGACTGGAAATCCCACAGGTGACATCTTGATGGATATTAACCCTCGGAGGTCCTCTTGCATGTTTAATATGGTTGAAGAATCCCATTAATCCTCGTGCTTGATGAAGAATCCCTGGAGAAGTCCTTGGACCCACGCTTTGTGGTTTGATGATCTTACAACCCTTGTTGGGGTCATGGAGCTCTTGTATGATGATGATTACCTTTTAAGGTACTTGACATGCTATGAAACCCATGAACATGTCCTTGGTATGATGAAGAAACCCATGAATACATGGAACCCTTGATGAAGATATTTATTCCCATGTATCCCTTGTTGGGGTCATGGAATCCTTGGAGATGGACATCATGTATCAGAAGGTTTGGCACCCACATAAATCACATAAATGGCTGAATAATGAACCTTGGACACTATATGATCATTGATGGTGCATTTGGAAATGATTTGGGTATTGGAATCCATACATATGGTGGCTTGTAATCCCATGATTTTTAAAGCCTTTGATATGATGGAATCTTTAGTCCTAATGCCCTCGTCACTAGGTGATGGAGTCCTATGTATTGGGCTTGAAGTCCATGGAAAGTATCATGTTTAAATATTATATGATATCTTTGAAAATGTCCTTGAAACCCTTGCATGTGGTGCCATGGGTCTTGAACCCACACACTTGGTAGCTTGTTGATGGTGATGTATGGTCCTCTTTGTTTTTATATGAATATTGGGATGTAGATGGAGGTAGAGCCCATGGAAGTTCATTGATATGTTGAAGAAGACTTTGAAACTCTTGTAGTTGGTGGTATGGTATTTGGCACCCTCATGTGTGGGGTCTTTGATGTCCTAAACATATTGAATAATTTAAGGATATTAAACTAAGAATGTGAAAATAAACCCATCATAGGGAAATATTCCTCATCAATCCATTTACGTTGATATGTGGAGCATCTTCTAACTCCTTACGGTTGAATAGATATGATATTTTGAAGTTGGTACACCCCACCCTTTTGGGTTAGCCAACCAAACAAAAGAGAATTTAATTATTTGTAATTTTGAATTGCATGTCAGCCCAGTTTCAGGTACTAACTTTCCTCCACAACCTATATAAATATAATATCAAACATTTCATTTTTCATCATTAATTCTCTCATTATTTTCTCAACTTTCAAGAAAAGTGTGAAACTTTGTGGAGGAGAAATTTGTGGGCATCTTTAATAAAATTGACATAACTTTCTCATACGAAATCATAATTACAAAAGTATTGGCTCAATGGAAAGATTGTTATGAGGGATATGTGGTGACATGATAAAGAGTTTATTTTTTTTTTCTATTATTTATTCATCTTTTGATCTTTTAAAAGGTATGGTTCATGCTTTTGGGATTCTCTTCTGATGGCACGTGTCTCTCATGGATAGAGTTCGTCTTTGATATTAGTATGTGAGCCTCTATATTGGTATATATAATTGGAGTCATTATGGAGGATATGATGATCATATTTCATACCTTTATGCTATGACAGGATACACTTTATGATGATAATGCATGTGATAATCATGTACACTCTATGATGTTGATGCACTTATATACAATATGATGTACATGCATACCATAGTGTGATGATGCTCGCATATGCAATATGATGTATACTTGATGATGATGATGCATAAATGGTGCACACTGAGATGATGATGATGTATATTTGATGATGAAGATTCATACTCTATGATGATTATGCATACTCTATGACAATGATACATACCTATGTTGATGATGCATGATGATGCATGCCTTATGTTTAGTGAAAGTAGAGAAGAATTTCTTGTTCAATAATTGTGTGTGATGAGTTGTACAATGATGTATACATGATCATATTGACTAGCAGTATTAATGATCAGAAAATATTGACCAACATTGATGTGCAGAGATACTTGAGCAGCAGTGATGAGCGATAGTTATGAGAAATAGTTATGAGAAGATGTGATAAGAAGCAGTGTTGAGAAACTGTTATGAGAATATTAATCAGATATTGATGAGCATTGTTGACTAGCAGAGTGATGATCAAATATTGATGTGTAGAGCAAAGGTTGGTTGTGCAGGAGATCCATATGATTGCTTGCAAGAAGAATCTTGCACTTGAGGATTGAAATCCTCAAACTCTTCTTAGTTGGAGATAAGAAAACTAGGTTGGGTCATGTTATGAGAGTTGGTGCTCTTTTAATCAATTGGTGCTAATTGCAATCAATAATATTGTTGTCTTCCATGTACAATAAATAAAGATCAAAATTCCATATATTCTTGTGTCTCTTTATATTTGATGTTGTGCTTATGAATCATGATGAATTTGATTATGCAATTGATGAAATAATGATTGATATGCTCCGATTGACTAAAATAAGGTAAAAAGTTTAAAATTTCCCACACACTGATTTACCTGCCCTATCAATGTGGACATTGTGTTCAACAGGATCTACCACCTCAACAATAGCAATTGTAATTTCCTAGCAATAATCCTTTTTCAATGCCTCAATTACATGCACAACCAAATGCTAACCCAAATAACAATAAATAAGTCCATCCTGCTTATACTAGTAAACTTCCAAGTTGTCTAACTGATTTGATCTCTCCTATATAATTTCAAGGAATACATATCGTATTTAGGAGAGTGTTGAATCAAGGAAATCCTCCTATTATCTCAAAACTTGAAGAAGAGGAGATTCAAGAACTGAAACTACATCACTATAAACAACAACCTTTAGAATCATGATAATTTAGTCCACCCAAAAATTTATACTAGATACTGAAAAAAGGAGTTTCTCAGCCTCAACCTTATCTAAAGAGTTTAGGACAAACAAAACTCTCTACTCAGAGTTCGATTTATAAAGGAAATATGAAAAATGTGTGTGTTAATATTCTTCTTTTCCAAGAAATCAAGGAATTTCTGATATATGCTAAAACTAGTAGAGAACTATGTATTAAAAGGCCTGGTAAGAAGCCAAAAGATCCACCCATAGTGCATGTCATTGGTCAATTAGCATACTTAATGCTTGGAAATGTTTTGTCCCCCAAATATAAAGATATTAACAGTCCAACAATTAATGTTTACATCAACAATATTTCTATGCCAAACAACTTAATTAATATTGGGGATTCCTTCAATATAATGACCAAGAATACAATGGAAAGTCTTGGGTTATGCCCCGGGAAAACTACTATAATCCTAGAATTACTTGACCAATATACCATTTGATCTAAGGGAATCCTAGAGTACATAGTTATCTCAATTAACTTGTGGGAGTACCTAGCTGACTTCATTGTCCTATAACCAAAACCTTGCTTAGGAGGACATCCTACCATATTAGGAAGTATGTGGTTGGTACATCTAATGCATAAATTGGATGTAGATCGAAAAACATGAAAATATCCCATGGAAATTCCACCAAAGAAATTACACTCTACATCCTTGTTAGGCCCAAAACAGACTTTGAAATTCCTATGTGAATAGAATATTACGAGTGTGATACTAAGATCATACAAATAGAACTTACCATTAACAAGGTACTTTGTTTTAAAGATGAAATAGAGGATGATGTTATTAATTTATTTCTCAATAATCCACCTTCATCCTCTTAGCTAAATTCCTAGGTTTTGGATCATTTTATGCAACATTTTGTTCAAGATAACCATGTGATGTATTTATTTATAGACCCCTCAACCACAATTTCTCTCCTGGACATTAAAATCATACCAATGGAAATTGAGCCAGTAAAACCTTTAAATATCAATCCACAATTGTCTCCGTCACAAAGAGAAAAATTGATCCACATATTTCAAGAACAAAAGGATGCATTTTCATTGGAGTATACAAATATCAAGGGAGTACATCCTAATCTATGCACCCATAATATTTATATGAAAACTGATTTTCGACTTGTTAAACAACCCTAACGATGAATGATCAAACCCTTGAGGGACATTGTTGAAGAAGAGTTGCAAAATATCTCAAGTGCGAACTTCATATACTCAATTTTGGCAGGTGGTTTTTGTGTGAAAGACGAAGCAAGATGTTCAAGAAAAAGGATGGTGCGCAAGGGGAAGAAGTCGACAAAGAGTCGGCTTGGTCATAAGTTTTGGAATTTTTGGTCATAGTTTTGTAGTTTTTGGTCCAAGATAGTTAGAGAGTCGGTTAATGTGGACCATTTTGTAAAGGAGCAAGCCTATATACAGAGTTAGAAGTGTAATAGGAATATAATCTTGGATGAATAAATTGGTAAACCAAGTAAGGTAGTTTCATCTGAGATTGTATGTTGAACATCTACGGAAGAGTGATTAACATGTTTGTTTTTTCTTGCAAATCTGTGACATATTTGGCAACCTATTTTGATGCGTGGAAGTAATATGACATGAACGGATGTTGATGGAAACTCTTTGTCTTTGTTTTTCTACTTTTATTGTTTTAATGATGCGATCTAAATGAGTAATTGCTGCAATATGGTGGTAGTCATGAATGATGCGATGTCTTTGAATAATGAATGATGCCATGTTTGTCATTATGGTTTTGAATAAGTATAATAATGCAATCTAAATGGTTTCTTATATGAATAAGTGATGATCAAACCCCTGCCTGAATCTTTGTTTAATATTGTGACAATAGAGAACAATAAAAAGTAGATGCACAAATCCTCCTCCTTATTGCAGAAATTGGATTCATGCAGCTCTCCCTTGAACATCTCGAGTGAGACTTCATCTTCTTCATAGGTGTTGTTGGACAGGGTAAAACTTGTATGGGTCGATGCTCAGGGAGATTGCAATGTTTAGGGGTGTCGACAGAGTGTGAACCCATGTTGACATATTTGTGTTAACACTCAATATCTGATAGTCAATGGGCCTCTCCTTTAGTAAGTTTCTCTAAAAATAATGGAAAGTGGGGGATTTGTGTTTATTATGGAGAGTTGAATAAGGCCACTTAGAATTACCCTTTTCCTTTTCCCTTTATTTATTTGGTTTTCAATACATTAGGAATAATTTTTTTTTCTTTTCTTAATGGGTTTTCTTGATACAACCGAATTTAGATTTCCCAGAGGTCCAGGACGAGACCACTTTTACCTGTCCTTGGGGAAATTTTTCCTATTGGGTATTACCTTTCAATCTATAAATTCACTACCCACTTTCTAGAGACATGTGTTGGATATTTTCTTTGACTTAGATCACGACGGTGTTGAAATTTACATGGATGATTCCATGACCTATGGCCAAACTTTTATGACCATAATAAAGAACTCAAATGAAATAAGGAAACTAATCTCTCTCTAAGTGGCGAAAAATGTCACATTATTCTCACTAAAGGAATTGTCTTGGGACATCACATTGTTGGGTATGTGTTATATTATTTGCATGTATGTGGGGGCATGCAATTGTCAGCGAATTGCTTGACCATCCCTCCGACAACTTAAGGGATTGAGGATTTTCTAAAAATATGTAATTTAATCCTGATTAAGGAATTGGGGTCTATTTTCTAATCTAGGTTAATGGATTAGGGTGTTGGATGTTGCAGAATACCTATATTGTATTGTGAGTTATTCATAACGACAATGAGAAAATAGTAGGCGTGGCTCAAAGGTTTGTTTTCTTTCCCAGTTAAGGGTTTCCAGGGCAAATGTCTGTGTTTTATGTGTGAATTGTATGGTGTAATATATGTTTTGCTTAAAGGAATCTACATGATTTTCTTCTCTACACAGGTTTAAAAATTACACACATTTATACACAAGGTATTAAGGTGGATCCAATAAAAATAAAGGTAATAATCAATATCCCAATTCTAGAAACTCAAAAGGAGGTATGTAGTTTCCTTGGACATGGTGGTTAGGATGCATTTTTTAATTGGAATTATGAGTGTCAATCTTCTTTTGCAGCACTAAAGGAATTATTGTTGAAATCCCCAATTTTGAGAGGCCTGAACTGGTCCTTCCCCTTTCACATTTCAATGGATTCATCATATTTTTCTATTAGCATGGTACTTGGACAACCAAAAAGGATGGAAAGCATTTCTTATTTACTTCATCATTAAAAACTTATCTCTTATTGAAACAAATTAAAGGGTAATATAGAATAAATTACTTATTGTTCTCCACTCAATTAATAAATTCCATCATTGTATAACTGAATGTCAAGTATTTATACATATTGATCACTTTTACATATCTTATTTAATGAATAAACCTATTTCTAATAGCACCGTGACCATATGTTAAAGTTGTTACAAGAATTTGACATCATTATCATTGATAGGCTTGGAAGGGATAATGTTTTCATAGACTTTCTTTCTTGACTTCTTAACTATGGTGATGATATACTCGTTGAAGACAATTTCCCCAATTATAAACTTTTTGTGATATGTACTAACATACCTTGGTATGTAGATATTGCTAACTATTCAAATGGTTGTAGGGAATCTTCCAAAACACCTTTCACCAAGAGAACAAAAGAATATTTTCTGATAAAGTGCCAATTATTCCTGGGTTGAAGGTTCCATTTTATACACTAGGATGGATCTAGTTATCCAATGTTTTGTTTAAGAGGAAGAGATTTATGATATTCTCAAGGATTTCCATGACAAGTATTGTGTAAGGAACTTTGTCGTTAAAATAACGAGTCGTAAAGTACCGATGATGGATATTATTGGACTAATGTGTTTCAGGATGCAAAATTCTATGTAAATATTTGTGACAACTATAAAAGGACGAGGTTTCCTAGAAAAGATTATGAGATGCCACTTCAAATTCAACTAGTGATTAAACCATTTGAGAAATGGGCCTTGGACTTTGTGGGGCCAATTAATACTCTATCTCATTCCAAATTCCATATCTTAGTTTTCACAAATTATCTCACAAAGTGGGTAGAATCTAAGGCACTTCAGTGCGCTACTGAACACGCTATATCATATTTCCTTTTTGAATATTTTGTTTTCCATTTATGGGTACTGTAGGAGATAGTTAAGGATGGTGTATCTCATTTCACTTTCCACCTTATCTAGAGCATCAATTAAAAACTCAATATTAAACATAGGATTACTTCAACCTATCATCCTCAGGCCAATGGGTAGGTGGATAGTGCCAAATGGTTCTATAATTAATTTTAAAAAAGATTATACAACTTCACCAAACTAATTAGGCTACTAGGTTTCTGGAGGATCTTGGGAATACAAAACTACATGGATAAATACTAAGGGTTTCACTTCGTATGAAATTTCACATGGTAAGAATGATGTTGTTCTGATTGAATTTCAAGTTAAGACACTTGAAACTGTTTTGTAGGTGGATTGGATATTAGAATAACATCGAACCATTGCATGTATCAAATCAATGAACTAGATGAAATCTATTAGGAATATATCTACTAGACCTCTGTTGTCCAACAAAAAAAATCTAAATGGCATGACAAGTTCATAAAAAAATTAAAAATTTCAGGTGGGAAATTGGGCCTTGTTCTATGATCAAGTTTCAAGGAATTTACAAGAAATTTATGCATGATATGGATGGGCTAGTATGAAATATACATAGTATTCGATAATGGTACTATTAATTTTATAACTCTTGATTAAGATCAAACTTCACTCCTTGCAACTGGTCATCAAGTAAAGGTTTATCATAAACCATTGTCAAAAGAATCTTATGTTCATCAAATCGCTATTGTTTCAAATTTAAAACTTATGGATGTAGAATATCAATTGTCTGCATCAACATCTAGATGAATTATTTTATAAAATGTGAGTGTGTGGGTGTGTTTTGTACTGAAAACTAGTCTTAGAGTGGCAAGACTCAATGTTGGCAAAAAACTACTTTTTGTTTGTTACCATTGAGAAAAATAATAATGATAAAAGTATAAATGTGAAAAACCCATTGGGGATAAATCATACAAATATTAATTGAAAACCAACTTGTTGGCAAGCATTACTTAAAAAAAAAAACAAAAAAAGAGAAAAAATAGAAAAAGAAAAAGAAAAATATAGGATAATGGTATCAACTTTCTATAACAAAATTATATGGATGTACTTCATCTTTTGGGGATTACTAACTTATTCAACCAACATATTATTATGGAGTAAAAAATATTAATGTTTTTTAGCTAAACTTGATTCCAAGATCAATCCATCATGATTCCAAAAAAATTGGGATTCATATTTTGATTGGATTAGAATATTTCTACCCAACATAATTTCATCTATAGTCATGACATATCATTTGCATTTTCTATAGATCATCCTTATTCAGTTACCAATATCTCCAAATTTGTACTAGTTTCAGTCTCAACGCCAAAATAATCAACATTTATCACTACAACATCTCTATATTTGCACGATCAACATTTGCCTCTACATCATAATGACCAATATTTTTCACATATTCCTAATATCATCTCTATATTTTCATTAGTATTAGTTTCAACGTCAAAATCACCAACATTATTATCATTGTCATATCCAACATCATCATTATATTTTCACCATTATTATTAGTTTTAGTTTCAACATCATCATCACAATCAATTTCTAGACTATTGGTATATTTTTTTCAATTTCCCATTCCACTAGAATAATTCTTCCTTTCTCTTGAACATCTCAAAAGAAGACACACTACTATGCTCAGATCACCTTGTGATTTTTCAATAGCATCCTTCCATGCTCAAAGGTAATAACTAGGTATGTGTTCTTCTATTTTATCCATTCAATTGTTTAGGGTATATCTAGAGGTATCTATGTTGTGCTCCTTTTCATTTTATGAGGAAAGGAAAATATTTTTCCTATGGTCATGGCAGGTTATACCTCGATGATAACATATGCCTGCGGAATTACCTCCCATGAAGCCAATAAAAAGTTCCCAAATCAACAATACAATGGGTTTTCCATAATAATTTTGAGGCACACATGCATGATTTACCATCATTGTCATAAACCAATTCCGATTGGTTGGTGTCATATTGAGAGTAGGGTTCTCATGAAAAGGTCAGTAAAGATCCATTATAGTCAAGGTGCACTAGCATTTTCAATCCTTCCAGAGGGAATAATGTATCACCTGAAGTGAAACCAAGACCATGGAAATATGAGGGGGGGCTAATCTTAAGATATGGACACAAAATTGAGTCACAATAGTGGTTCAACATATAAATATTATTTCTATATAGGAGTAAACATGTAGTGTAGTATATGTGAAACATAAATCGTTGAAACTAACATATAAACTGTAATAGGAACAATAAACCTTACTCAACATGCAGACATGTTCCACATAAAGTATAAAGCATGACCCAAATACTCTCTTGTCATTCATAACATCCAGTATACAACCAAAAGGGACTAACATTACATTAATAGAGATTCAAATAATACTCGTCATAGACAAATCCTACAACCTTCATTACAATGAAGACCCAATGAAAAGAGGAATCCAAATGCGCTCATTAACATAATCATTGCAGTAGTGCAAGAAAGACCTTTCTTCCACTTAAATGGGTTCCTATACAAAATGAGGTGCTAACATTATCCTTGTTAATATGGTTACAATGGTGTAAGGATGATTAAGTTGATCCACTACCTATGGTAATCATATTAATTGCATCCTATCCTTTCAAGCGTTGGTAGATGAATTGTACTACATCCTCTTGATATCTTTGCTACATATTTTCATCAATCCACGATCTCTTTTATACTTGTCCATATTCCACAACACTTTCTCAAAATTAAGGGGCCAAGAGACTCCGTTTCAAACATTATATTGAGAAAAATGTTTTGGCATCACTAGTACAAATGAGAGATAAATGACCAATCAAATGACCAAAATCCACATATAAAAGACTACTTTTGATTTGACGACCACTGGTGGAAAATTAGAGGTCATTGATCACGCAACCAAAAAAGTGGTCATATTTAACTTGGTAATTTATAGCTTATCTTGTGGTCATATTTGGTCTTTAATTTGGTCATTAATTGTTAGAATTAATGACCAAATATATGACCATAAGATAAGATATAAATAACCAAACTAAATATGACCACATTTTTTATCGTGTGATCAATGACCATTAATTTCCCACTAGTGGTTGTTTAAATGCATATTTTGGTTGTATTTTGGGCCATTTATCTCTATTTTTGTAGTGTTCATTTGTAACACATTAGTTTTGATCACATGGTATTAAATTGTACATGATGTATATATTGTATTTGAATCATGACAAGGAGCTCAAGGCCAAGGCCCTGCCATTGATTTGTTGTTTTGTGTATTGGTGATCAAGGTTGATGCCAATGGGTATAGTGCTAGGTCAAGCACATTACATTTTGAAGTTATCATGTGAATATACAATTTAATATAAATGGCACAGATAGCTATGCACTACATTGTCACGTCCCCGTCCCTCAACCAGCGAAGAGGACGCGACGAACACATCAACACAGCCGGGAAAACAGCCCATGAACATAATCAAATGAAATCAATGCTGGAATTAAGCTTACACAGGTGCATTTATCTTCAATCATACAGTGGAAGCAACACAAATACATTCCAGCATTTAACATCAATATAATTTACAGAGATGAAGTAACCAGCAACACTTATCTCTTGATGAAGAATTGACCCGCAACCAGCTACGTCGCTGCAATGTTCCACCCAACCATAGGCCAGCTTGCTCATCAGTCTCTCAGCAACGCTGCCACCCCCGAGCTGGGCATGATTCCTCCGGAATAAGGGTCAATTGCAGGCTTACACATAGCCAAGGGGACACCAAACAACCAAACCAACACTGCTGGGTTTATCAGGCCATCAACAGATCGGCCAAGCCAGCACAATCCAAGGGACAACCATTGCATACCAGCAGCCATAACAACCCTTCACAGCTCTGTGAAGAAGTCATAAACAACAGGGGACAACCCCAAACAATGGATGAGCACAGCTCAAGTCCAATGGGCAACACGGAGTTGTTCTTGGCCCTAACGTGGCCAAAACAACTCAACAACAACATCCCAAACCAGGGAACAACAGCAGCCCAATTTCACAAAGAAAACGATGGCAACCATGCACAGTCCAAAACAAGGAAAACTAATTCTTGAATCATTCTTGGCCCTATCATGGCCAAAATGACTCCCACTCAAATTTACAGTGGCCCCCAAACGTAACAACAATTACATTCACAACATGGGAAAGACTACAGCCCCGAAATCTACCAGTGAGCATAACTTACAGAAGGGAAAATGACCCAATTAATCTGTGAGACAGCCAAAAACGTGAATGGCCCTTCATAGTCAGTCGTGGATGCAAGAGCACGGCTCTCAGCTCACTATGTGTGCCCCAAACAGAAGAATACCTGCGCGTGGGTAAACAATCCGACCCAGCAAGGAAAAGAACAGACAATGGAGGCCCTGCGTGAGGAAAAACGGCTCCATTTTTTCCCGTGGATGCACCACTAACAGGAAGGACGTGAATTTGCAATTCGTGGGTGCTCAGCAACTCGTGGGGGAGAGGAAGAAAACCTGCGTGAGACCAAAAACGCCCCCAAAACCTGTGCGTGAGGAGCCAACAGACCCAAAATCGTGGTGAGAGTGAACTGACCAGGGAAGAGTGCGTGAGGGAGAAGAATGGAAAACGTGGGTGGAGTGAGCAAGTGGGTAAGGCTGACAACCTGCCACAACCACCACCACTTCAGCAATAACTCCCCCAACCACCAGCTGAAGCATTAAAGAGGTTAACAAGGGAAGATGGAAAATCAACAAGGTGACAAAACAACAAAGGTGGTGAGACAACAAGGTAATAAAACATGGGTTTTTCCCCCATAACCAAGGTTTGACATCCCCCACCCCTTATCCTTTGGAACCATGCCCTTTTCATTCAATGTTGCACTGCCGTAGCTAGTTGTGGTTTAAATTGATGTGCGGGTTTACATGATGCCGAATTAAAATGTGCCGGATAGCACGACATACCATCGGCAATTATCCCCCATTGCCGAAACATACACAACCAAATCGATGGTGGGGCTTTTGCCTTGAGCTCCTCACCACGATTAATTACAATATATACATCATGAAAACGGGGGCGAAACCGGGGACATTACATTACCCTCCCCCTTGGAATAACACCGTCCTCGGTGTTCCATTACATATATACAATACATGTACAATTGCACATCAAAATTCAAAATTGCAGATCTATCCCACGTTCAATCATTTACCTTGAACGTTCAAGAACAAGCCTCTCGGCTTCCATGGACTTTTCCTGCTGGTTCTCAGCTTCTTGCTGATCCCGAAGTCTAGGAACTTGGCGGCTATTTCCCTCATCATGTTCCCTCATTGGACAGTCCCGGTGTAAATGATGTCCTCCGCATCTCCAGCATCTCACTGGCTGCTTCATCTCTACCTGCTCAATTTCCTTTGAGTCTTCATGCCTAGACCATTTCTTATCGGGTCGCTTGGACAATTGTCCCATTGTTGATCCACCTTCCTTTCCTTTGCCGATTGCTCCCAGAAGGCTTTTCACCTCCCTTTGCAAACCAATAGAGTCATGCAAAATTTGGTGGTTCATTTCACTCTGCCTTCTCTGTATCCGGAGCATCTCCCCAAGATTCTCTTGGGTCTTGGCAATCACTTGAAGGAGACTTCCAGCCAAGTCCAACAA
>LPNX010075768.1:141344-292854 GCA_001517045.1 Pseudotsuga menziesii
GTCCAAATGATAACAACGGCCATCATTAGCACTTTGCTGCTCCATGCTTAGATTCTGGTCACTTATCCTCGTTCCTTGCTGGATAAGCTTTCCAACGCCTGTTCACACGCGTCATTCCGACCTCGGATGTGAAAACCACACCCCTTCTAAGAATGAAGACTTTCAGCAAACCTTTGCATTTTACACACAGCTGCATAATTCATCATACAAGGATGCACAGTCCTTCAAACAATCAACGGAAGCAAACATAGACATTCCATTGCATCATTCATCTTTTATGAATTCTAGATTCGACTAAATTGCCCTAAACATAGAGTCTTCTTCTCTCAAGAGCGACTGTCTCAGGGGGACAATGGGGGTCAAGGGGGCTTGCCCCCTTGTGGCTTCCGCCACTGCAGGGCGGGTCGAGGGTAGCGCCCTCGTTTTTTTTTGTTTTTTTTTTTTTGTAAATCATTGGTTTTCGCGCAATCTGACGCATTAGCTCGCTGCCAATTTCTCATTTTTAGCCCTAAAATTCTCCTGAAAAACAGTAAAAAATCCTTCTGAAATTAGTTGAAATCGGCTCCCGGAACCAATCTCCCAGCCGCTGAATCGGCTCCCAAATCAATCTCCCAGCCACAACGTCGGCTCCCAAATCAATCTCCCAGCCGCTGAATCGGCTCCCCAGAAGCTCTATCCTTCCGTAACGGCGGCTTCATGGAAGTTCCAGCCCTTCCGACGTCCGCTCTTCCTTGGACGAACTTCCCACATCGGGCGTCGGCTGAATCTTGGATCGGAAGTCGGATGTCTTTCGCTTCCGCAACGGCGGCTCACCCAGACCCTTCCTTCTTCTGTAGAATCGGTGACTGAAACCTTTCCACAGCCACAACGGCGGACGGAAAACTCCACCAACTCGTCCGCAACAGCGAACGCCCACTTTGTCGACTTGTCAGACGTCGGCTGACTCTCGAAAGATTGGACGTCGGTGGACTCTCGGATCGGACGCGAGATTGCTTAGCCGTCCGCAACAGCGGCACTTCCCGAATTCTTCCGCAACGGCGGAGGTCAACTTCATCCCCTCTTCCGCAACGGCGGACAGGGACTTCACGAAACCTTCCGACTGTTCCAATACTTAGGCAAAATTTCGAGCTTTCTTTTCGCACGTCGGCTGTCGGAACACTCTGCATCGGAAGTCGGATGATTCTTATGTCGGACGTAGATCACTTCGCCGTCCGCAACGGTCGGACGGGAAACTTCATCCATTCGTCCGCAACGACGGACGTCAACTTTGCTAGTCCCTCCGCAACGGCGGACAGGAACTTCATGAAACCTTCCAATTCGGCCATTTGACACTTAGAAAAATTTCCGCGTTCATTTTTCTTCTGCACTATCGGCAATCGGACCCATTGCTGCGTCGGTGGTCTAACCATTTTCACAGCTGCAACGGCGGGCTGTCAAACACCGAATCCTTCCGCCACAGCAGAAGTCCCTCTACCAGACCCTCCGATGACCCGACTGTTCAAGCACTTGGGCGATTTTCTTGAAGTTTCGGTCTGATTTCTGCTGGGCAAGAAGAAGTTCTGCATCTGTCCCTGCACTTTCATGGCCCATAGAGGCCCACTGCTGAAACCCAGAGCTCTGATACCATTTTGTCACGTCCCCGTCCCTCAACCAGCGAAGAGGACGCGACGAACACATCAACACAGCCGGGCAAACATCCCATGAACATAATCAAATGAAATCAATGCTGGAATTAAGCTTACACAGGTGCATTTATCTTCAATCATACAGCGGAAGCAACACAAATACATTCCACCCAACGTTCCACCCAACCATAGGCCAGCTTGCTCATCAGTCTCTCAGCAACGCTGCCACCCCCGAGCTGGGCATGATTCCTCCGGAATAAGGGTCAATTGCAGGCTTACACATAGCCAAGGGGACACCAAACAACCAAACCAACACTGCTGGGTTTATCAGGCCATCAACAAATCGGCCAAGCCAGAACAATCCAAGGGACAACCACTGCATACCAGTAGCCATAACAACCCTTCACAGCTCTATGAAGAAGTCATAAACAACAGGGGACAACCCCAAACAATGGATGAGCACAGCTCAAGTCCAATGGGCAACACAGAGTTGTTCTTGGCCCTAACGTGGCCAAAACAACTCAACAACAACATCCCAAACCAGGGAACAACAGCAGCCCAATTTCACAAAGAAAACGATGGCAACCATGCACAGTCCAAAACAAGGAAAACAAATTCTTGAATCATTCTTGGCCCTATCGTGGCCAAAATGACTCCCACTCGAATTTATAGTGGCCCCCAAACGTAACAGCAATTACATTCACAACATGGGGAAGACTACAGCCCCGAAATCTACCAGTGAGCATAACTTACAGCAGGGAAAACGACCCAATTAATCTGTGAGACAGCCAAAAACGTGAATGGCCCTTCACAGTCAGTCGTGGATGCAAGAGCACGGCTCTCAGCTCACTATGTGCACCCCAAACAGAAGAATACCTGCGCGTGGGTAAACAATCCGACCCAGCAAGGAAAAGAACAGACAATGGAGGCCCTGCGTGAGGAAAAACGACTCCATTTTTTCCCGTGGATGCACCACTAGCAGGAAGGACGCGAATTTGCAGTTCGTGGGTGCTCAGTAACTCGTGGGGGAGAGGAAGAAAACCTGCGTGAGACCAAAAACGCCCCCAAAACCTGTGCGTGAGGAGCCAACAAACCCAAAATCATGGTGAGAGTGAACTGACCAGGGAAGAGTGTGTGAGGGAGAAGAATGGCAAACGTGGGTGGAGTGAGCAAGTGGGTAAGGCTGACAACCTGCCACAACCACCACCACTTCAGCAATAACTCCCCCAACCACCAGCTGAAGCATTAAAGAGGTTAACAAGGGAATATGGAAAATCAACAAGGTGACAAAACAACAAAGGTGGTGAGACAACAAGGTAATAAAACATGGGTTTTTCCTCCATAACCAAGGTTTGACATCCCCCACCCCTTATCCTTTGGAACCATGCCCTTTTCATTCAACGTTGCACTGCCGTAGCTGGTTGTGGTTTAAATTGATGTGCGGGTTTACATGATGCCGAATTAAAATGTGCCGGATAGCACGACATACCATCGGCAATTATCCCCCATTGCCGAAACATACACAACCAAATCGATGGTGGGGCTTTTTCCTTGAGCTCCTCACCACGATTAATTACAATATATACATCATGCAAACGGGGTCGAAACCGGGGACATTACATACATCATAAGAGATGGGGGCATGATTTCACAAGGAATAGGGAGGAGAGTTTTTCAAACTCCTGAGCCAATAGGGTGAGACTAGATGTCAATGGTGAAACCCATAAAACGTCAGCTACCTTTTTTGTCCTCTGCACTCAATCATTCAATTCTTCTAGAAGAGTAGTTGAGGCAGTTAATTCCTTGGGCAGAGCAAGGCATGGCAGTCGTTTTCATGACTGAGCCAACTTGCAGTCTGAGAAATCTTGCAATGTGGGGAAGTTGCATTCTTTCTTCTAAAGCAAGTATGAATGTGGACGCATGTCATTCCATATTTCCCTTAGTAGCAAGCAGTTTTTGTGGTTGTTGTTCATTGTTGATGATTCATTATGTGTTTTAGGATCCAAAGTCACGAGGAGTGGTTTAGTAGTGTTATACTCACACAGTGAGAGATAGCAGAGTATTGCTACACGGTCCGCAGTGTTTGTCTGTGTACAAGTGAAAACCTATTTATCCCTTGTTACATAGTGGTATGCAAACCCAATTTTCTATTTTACATAGTGGAGCCATATGTTGTTGTGTCTCCTTGTAGTTTGTTGTTATGTGTGCCCTGGTTTGGGTCTGAACTGTATGCAATACTTAGGAGTGGAAGAGATTGCGAATGGGATTTATAAACCTAGTGCAGAGAGGAGCCTCATGAAAATATAAGAGTGGCAGGTAAATATTCTATGCACACCTTGAAGAGCATTGGAAGGAAAGGAATATCCCGAGGGATTGTGTAGTAGGGAAGGGGATTCTTCCTTATGTTGGGTGTCTAGGTATTATGGATATTAGGCTAGATAGATCTTGTGTAGGTGTCCCTAGCTCTTGAATGAGAAACTAGCTTATCCATTCTTCCTTTCCACTACCTTAGCATCCTAATAAACCCAAAGGTATATTTGCTTGGCTGACAGACTCATAAACCCAATTGTATATTGGCTTGGATGGGAATCCTGATAAACCCAATCATATTTTGGCTTGGATGAGCGACCTAATAAACCCAACTGGTAGTTGTATTGCCTGGGTCTTGTTGTGCATTTGGCCATATGTGATCCTTGGATGGACAACCTGATAAACCCAACTGTGAATGTTGGGCTGGTTGAGTAGCTTGATAAACCCAGCAATGAGATGGCTTGGCTGAGTAGCCTAATAAACCCATATATTGGCTTAGTTGGTCCTTAATGTGAATGTTGGCTTGAATGTGTAAAATATGATAAACCCAACTGTTGTTGGTTTTCTATGTAGCCTGATAAACCCAGCAGTGTATTGGCTTGTTTTCCTGCAACCTGATAAACACAATTGTGTATTGGCTTGGATGGATAGTCTAATAAACCCAACTGTAGGTTGGATTGACTATGTTTGATGTGTTCTAGCTATGTGTGAGCATGTTGTTCCCTATTTCCTTGTGGAATTCATGCCCAACTCGGGGTTTTTAGTTGTGTTGAGAGATTAATGAACACAATTGGCCTATGGTTGGGTGGAACATTGCAGTGACATAGCTAGTTGCGGGACAACTTCATCTTTAAGATAAGTATTCTCTGTTATATTATTTCTACAATGAATTTTCTTATGAATGTACTGAATATGTTGAATGCTTCTTAAATATTTAAGTAGAGTTACTGTTGTTAAATGTCCCTGCATTTTGCATCTATATATGCCTTGTGTTTCCACTGCATTTTTCTTATGATAATGGAGGTTGGCTACATGGACAAAGAGTTAAAATGTGGCTATCTTAAGGTAATATGTGTTTTTCCTCCCTTTGAAATACTCCTACGGAAGGAAGAAGTTAGAAGTCGGAAGGAGGAAAATGGGGTAAAAAGAAAAGGTAAAGTGTAGATTTCCACACCCCGAGCCCGCTACGGAAGCTGGAAGTCGGAAGGTGGAAATCAATAGAACATAAAAAGGTTAAGGAAAAAGTTGGTTTTTCGCACCTTGGTATTGACCTATGGAGAGAGGAAGGTAGAAAGTTGAAAAGTGGGAAACCGAAAGATGAAATAGTATTTTCGTGGATTTCCGAAGTTGGAAGTTGGAAGTCAGAAGTCGAAAAGTCAGAAGTCAGAAAGTAGGAGATCGAAAGACAAAGTAGTCTTTTCATGGATTTCTGAAGTCCAAAGTCCAAAGTCGGAAGTTGGAAAGTCGAAAGTTGAAAAGCGTGAAATCGAAAGATGAAGTAGTATTTTCATGGGTTTTCAAAGTCAGAAGTAAGAAAGTCTAAAGTGAGAAAGAGGGACAACGAAAGAAAAAGTAGTATTTTCATGGATTTCCGAAGTCAGAAGTCAAAAGTTAGAATGTTGGAAGTCAGAAAGTGGGAAAACAAAAGACAAAGTAGTATTTTCGTGGAATTTTGAAGTCCGAAGTTGGAAGTTGGAAGTCAGAAAGTCAGAATTCAAAAAGCAAGAAACTGAAAGACAAAGTAGTCTTTTTCGTGGATTTCTGAATTATGAAGTCGGAAGTCGGAAGCTGAAAGGAAGAAGTCAAAAAATTCAGTTTTAGTGCGGAAATGACTTTTCTTCTTACAAAATGGATCTATGAGGTGCAGAACAACTGTTACTGTGATTTTTATGCTTAAGAATGGATGTTACAGGATGAACATGACCCATGAATGTGTTTAAAGAGAAATAAATAATAAGTTTTAAATTATTCCGCATATCAGTCAGGTGTATGGGAACTAGGTTCTGTTGGGCACCCTATATGCAAGTTAATTAAAACCAACATAAAGAGTGTTCAATATAAATTGTCAACCCAGGGAAGTCTCTTATTTCAAGGATAATATGCACTATATATGCTTCAAACACTAGGTAGCTGATGTTGTAAGTAAATGATCCTACTTTCCTGTTCAGCCACACTCATCCCTTAATTTAATTTACTTTCTCAAGAATACAATCACAAGTACCTTCTTACAATTCTTAATCTAGAATTAAAAGATTCAAGAAATAAAATCTAGATTACTTTTGCAGAAAGTAAAATCCCTAATTACCAAACCATCTAAAGATCCATCCAACTATCTTGATTTAGTTATTCTAGAAATTCAAAGTACATGAATTAAATTCAGCTGTTCTAGAAAATCAAAGTATAGGAATTAAATTCTGCAATTATAAATGCGAAGGAACAAACTACAAAGGTCTAAAGAAAACAACAATTGAAAGAACTAGGGATGAATAGGGCTATTACAGCTGTCACATAGTTGCATAAAAGATAGTTAACCTATATAGTTGACTAACACACCACACCACTACAGTTTTACAAGAGATGCAATTACTGATCATTCAAATGACACACAACAATCGATAACCATTGAAGCTTACTATAAATAAAGAAAGTTATCACAAAATCACACAACAGAATAAATAAAATACCTAATTAACTCAGTAATCCTTGTGGGAAGGCGGGCCCATCCTTCACACAGAGATGCTGGAAGTAACACACGTTAAAATGCCGAGATCTGAAGAATCAAACTCCTTGTATTAAAAGTGGCAGATGAGCACACAACCTTAGTCACAGCTGATACAATAATTTGGTTAAAATTTCAACCCCTGGCTCAGAATAGTTCCCAGTATTTATACAATTATAATCATAACATCTTCCTACTATTATCGAGCAGCCATGAAGATCTCTGATCTTTAGGCTACCCTAATTACGATGAGTTGTTACAGTCATGGCAAGATGAGAGTAGAAGATATAGGAAAGTTGTTATTTGAGCCAGAAATAATGATCATGATTAATTGAGAAGATACTCCATGGATTGCAACTAATTTTGAGTAGTGACGCACTATTGTCTCCAAATTTGTCGCAGTCTATTGCAGCTACGCTTATACAGCTCACGTGGAATAATACCCTTGGACCGTGTTCTTTGGGCAATGATGGAATGGATGGCGATCAACTCAGCAATGAATGTTCATCCCTCCTTTGGCATGTTTGTCCCGCTACACCTGTATTCTTTACATATTGAATTATCTTTATAAAACCACCATATGTTAACATAATTTAAGATGTAAAGCCCTGATTACCATAATCCTAAGCATTAATAAAATAAGACAATGATTAACCATACCTGCATGACTTGAGGGACCAAGTGAAGGAAAAAAATCTATTTGGTATACATAATAGAGTAGGATAAGGAAAAAAGAGGTAGATAAGGGTGGTCAAAAAGGGGTCATTTCTGGGCCCAACATCCCCCCCCCAACTGTCCTATTGCATGTCCTCATGCAACAACCTCCATTATTCTGAATCTGAATCTGACATTGTGCTTCATTCATGGAGAGAAGAAAAGTTGTATGGGAATTCATATGTCCCCTGTTTTTCTACAAATCCCTTATGGACAGCCCAATATCTCCAACACTTCTTCTCTTTTTCTCTTGTTAATGAGAAATCTCCCCTATACGGTTTTGCTGGACACCATATGAGAGGAAATTTAAATTTGAGTCCCAACTAATTAACCCTACATTCCCTCATGCATCCAACATAACCCTCAACCCTGGAAAGTTCTTGTTCAAAATTTATGTAACAGTAGGGGTCCCTATTTCTAAGGGTTGAAGAGGAAACCTATGATCTGTGCTAACTACCTTCCAAAGCCACTCATTGATGCATGGAAATATGGTTGGTACAAGTAGAAATAACCCTTTCTTGAAGTTCCATTATATGCTGAGTTTGGATGGGTGTCACGTCCCCGTCCCTCACCCAGCAAAGAGGACGCGACGGACACATACACAGCTGGGCATACCGCCCCATGAACATGAACAAATGAAATGAATGCTGGAATTAAAAGGCTTAATATCCATCATACAAAGATGCACAAACATCACACAAGCATACAGCGGAAGCACACATATTCATAAACCAGCATTCAACAAGTTCATTATAGTTCATTTAACATTAATATCAAGTTTGCAGAGATGGAATAAACAGCAGACTTATCTTTTGGTGAAGAATTCATCCGCAGCCAGCTACGTCGCTGCAACGTTCCACCCAACCATAGGCCAGCTTGCTCATCAATCTCTCAGCAACGCTGCCACCCCCGAGCTAGGCATGATTCCTCCGGAATAAGGGTCAATTGCAGGCTTAGACATAGCCAAGGGGACACATAATAGCCAAACCAACACCACTGGGTTTCACAGGCTTTCAACAGACAAGCCAAGCCAGCACAGTCCAAGGTTCAACCACTGCATACCAGCAGCCATATCAACCCTTCACATCTCTATGAAGAAGTCATAAACAACAGGGGACATCCCCAAACCATGGAGGAGCACAGCTCAAGTCCAATGGACAACCCAGAGTTGGTTTTGGCCCTAACGTGGCCAAAACAACTCAACCACAACATCCCAGACCAGGGAAACAACAACAATAGCCCAATTTCAAATTAGAACAATGGAAACTATGCACAGTCCCAAAACACAGGAACTCAGCCCACGAATTGGAAACCCACAGTGGCTCAAAACGAAATTGAACACCACAGTCAACAAAACATAGGGGAAACAGCAGCCCCAAAACATGACAGTGAGAATGGCTCTCACACATGGGAAAACGATCCAAACACCCTATGCATGAGGAAGAACTTACACCCAACAGAAAAATGCATGGGAATACATACCCGATTTCTCTGCGTGAGGATGAACAGACCACAGTAGGAAAATGGCTCACTACGAATTGGGCACTATGGCCAACCAAAAACGTGGAGAAGACAAAAACAGGAAGCAATCCCTCTTCGTGAAAATGCACAGCAATGGAGAGGATGCGAATTTGCAGTCAGCAGGTGCTCAGCCACTCGTGGAGAGGAACAAAATGCCCACGTGAGACCAAATTCGTCCAAAACCTGTGCGTGAGGAACCAACAGACCCAAAATCGTGGTGAGTGAGTGAACTGACCAGGGAGAGTGCGTGAGGGAGAAGAATGGGCAGACGTGGGTGGAGTGTGGATGTGGGTATGGAGCTGACAGCCCTGCCACCCCACCCCCAAAGGCAATAATTGCCCTCAACCACTCAGACATATCTCCTCAACCACCAGCTCTGAAGCATTAAAGAGGTTGACAAGGTTGGATGAGGCAAAAGGTGACAAATCAACAAGGTAATAAAACATGGGTTTTTCCCCCATAACCAAGGTTTGACATCCCCCACCCCTTATCCTTCGGAACCATGCCCTTTTCCTTCAACGTTGCACTGCCGTAGCTAGTTGTGGTTTATTTTAATTGATGTGCGGGTTTACATGATGCCAAATTAAAATGTGCCGGATAGCACAACATACCATCGGCAATTATCCCCATTGCTGAAACATACACAGCCAAATCGATGGTGGGGCTTTTGCCTTGAGCTCCTTACCATGATTAATTACAATATATACATCATGCAAACGGGGTCAAACCTGGGGATGTGACAATGGGACATTAGAGTACACTATGATGTCGAGCAAGGAGAAGACGAGGATTCTGAGGTTCACTTCAAATCCAAAGATTAGAGTGGACCTCATTGTGAGAGAAAGTTTGGAAAGACCTTTCCCACTGAACATGTGTCACATGCCCCAATTTGCAAAAAAAACAATTTTATATTATTGAGGAACATTGTGTTAAAATTTATGCCAAGTTGTAATTGATGACCTAGTGAGGTCAAAAATATTTAATGTAAATTCAGAATATTTTATTTATAAATAAATAAATAAGGAGACAATAGCTTAGGAGAGTTGTTAAAAGAGTGTTTACTGGTCAAATTGGTGGAGGAGACTAGGTGGAGAGTAAACTAACATGTGGCAGCATCCTCAAACCACTTCCAACTATTGCAGGTGGAAACCACCCTATATTTGTGGTCATGATTCCCCAAGAAAGTGGAATCAGAGCAGGTGGCTCAATTAATGAAAACTGGCCCAGAAAGAGCTAGGCATCTCTATAAAATTTCCCATTGAAGAAAGCTAAGGTTTCTCATTCTAGAGAAGTGATCATTCAGGGTGAATGAATTTAATTCAAAGAAATTCAATGGAGGGGAATCTGGAAAGTGTTTGAGGGGATAAGTGCTGAGATTGATCTAGTTGTAGCTTTTAAGCTAAAGATCATACTGCTGAGAGTAGATTGTTTTTACTGAGATATTAAAATTAGTCAGGTGACAGAGATTTCTACAGTTGTATTCTCCACCTAGTTCTCAGCCAAGAAGACCAGGAACAGGCTCGGGGGTCCTAAGGAAGCATTGTTTGAGCGCTCAATAGGAGATTAGTAGGGAGGAATGGCCTCCTCAAGCTGTTGTTGTCCTATCCTCAACAGGTTCTATGTTATTTTATTTTACTGACCTAGTGAAATAAATCTTAGTTTATCTGCTACATGAATGTTAAAAGTTCAGAGTTTTGTGAAATGTTAAATTTAGTATTCTTATTAGACTATGTATAGAAATGAAAATGATTTAGGAAAATAATGAAATAGAAAGAAATTAAATTTCTAAGCTGTGTTTTTCCACACTTGGAAACCAGGTAGTACTCTAGCATAGTTAGAATGTTTTTAAATAAATGAAAATAATAGATATGATTTTGTATATGTAGGAAAATAAAGTAAATTTTAGTTCAATGTTTAAAATGCAATGAAAAAGCAGTGTTGTAGTTTGTTTATATTTACCATTTTATTTAGTCTATCTAGATGAAAATACAGGTAAAAGAAATAGTAAAATACACTAGTACCATAGTATTAGTATATTGTTAAGAAATAAAAGTTTATAGGAGATAATAACTAATATTCGAGAAAATATATAGACAAGTTAATAACTAAATAGTTCTTTGAAATATTAACTTAATCTTAACTATTACTTATTAAAACCAGATTAGGGTTTTGTTTATAAACCCTTCATTTATGAAAAATAAACAGAGTTCTAGAGTTAACATTTTTTTCTCTACAGAACTCCAAATAAATATAACTTACAGAGTGGCAAATAAAAATAAATGTATATATAAATAATAAACGAAATAAACTAAGAATTATATATAAGTGTGCTTTTTAAAAATTTAAAAACCAGACAGGTTTATGACCTGTAAAAACCTAAGGGTCAAAACCCCTTCGACTATTCTTTTCACATACAAATTAATCCTGTATAAAATACATCCAATTACATTGCTAACTGAGAATTAAAAATAACAAGAAAACTATAAACTGTGCATTAGTTTGACTACAGTCTTATTCTTGAATTTAAAATGTATTTATAAATCTTTTATCAGTAAACTAAACACTTTATTGACAGGTTAATGAAACAATAGTCCACATGTAGAAGCAAAACTGAAGCAAACAAGAACAGAGCTCAAATAATAATAAAAAAGCACCATTTACACAAGGGTCCTTTTCAATAAACCATAACTAATATACTTTCTGGACTGATAGTGTAAAACCTATAAGTTTTACATTTTAACTGTTCCACAGTCTTCACCTTTAAACTAACTACATATAAGTATGTATTATTAACAGTAAATTTCATTACTGACAGATGAAGGAAAAACCATTTTTACAGTCTTATCTTTTTAAAAGAAAGAGCAATTAGAACAAACTGGAATAAACAAGACAGGAGTCTTTTAAAAACCCTGAGTACAAGATGACTCTTTTAATATTAAACAACAATATTATATTATCAAGCCGTAAGGTTGAATTCTTGTTTTGTAACCAAAACTACATACATATCATGGCTTAAGAGACGGAGCTACCCAACAAACACCGCAAGGGTTTTAAACCAAAGAAAAACTGAAGTAATAACAAAACTAAATATTTAAACCTTTGAAGAAATCGAGCCATGCTTCCTTTCACTGTAAAATCCTTCCAACAACCAATTGCAAGCAGGGAGATGCCACGACGAGACTGGGGCTTACTCGTTTGTAGGCCACGAAATTAACCAACACTGGAGAGGCTTTACTTCAAGTTTGAAGCCTTGACTATAAACTGCAAGTCCAACGCCAAGTGTCAGGTATAAATTTATTCATCTTTTTAAAGCCATAGATAAAAATTTATCGAAAGAAATGAGTGCAAGGTAAAGCTTATTACCTGCAAATAAGAAGTTTGGAGCCGAGAAGGAGAATGAACTAGTTCGAGTAAACTACACCAGGAAGAAACCAAACCCTCGTTCCAACCCTGTGACAAAGGAAGTGAGGTTATTACTCTATATCTCCCCGATACTGGAGTAAGTCATGAGCAGAGACAAGGGTAACACTATTTCCAGTTCTCGAGCTACTGACAAAGTTAAAGAAACCAATCTCACCATGATCCAATAACTCATAGAAGGAACTATATTATAAACTATGAATCCCTTAAAACACATGCACAAGAATGCAGCACCATACTGCTTACAACGGAGTTGTCAAACGATAAACCAGCAGGCCTATCATGGCTGCAAAGAACTTACACAGCGCAGGGCAAAACCTCGAAGGAAAATGTAAGAGTGTAGGGTTTCACTTTGTGTTTTAAATCAACCAATGCATGGTGGAGACTCATCCACGTTCCCATCGAAAAATTTAATCAAAAGTGGGTCGATCCCTATATTCAACCCTGCATTGTCGTGTGAAAATCATATCATTTCCAATCATATATACCATGCAACTAATGATAATGTTTTGTTTTAATTTAGTTCTTATCTTTGCCATTTTGAAAAGCATTGCATTCGACCTTTGTGTAAAAGCATATATATCGTGATCAATAATGAAACCTATGCCTTCGACCTTTAGTCTTTTGCACTTCTAATTGCGTTTCATACAAACCTTGTTTTAGATGATTTATGCTATGTTTTAGAACTAGTTTTATGTAAAAACAAAGCTGGTAAGGTAATTTACCTATAGTTCAATTTTACGGAAGTGGTTGTTAGGTAGTATTTCCACCCTAGTATAATTCTTACGATTTCATAAGGTCGATAGTGCTATGGTTAAAAAACTTCTTTGGAGTTAGTGTTCTTATTGTTTTCTATAAATAACCAAACCTATAATAAATCAAACCAAAAATTAGATTACACCATGGTAATTACAAGGTAGAAGACTACCTAAGGGTATAAGTAAAATTACTTAGTAATATTATTAACAATATGGTAATGTAATATTACAATAACACATGTGACATGGTGATAACCTAGAAATCGAAGTTTATAGCTTGATGTCTAGCAGTGCAAGTAGATAATTATAACTGTATACAAATAAATAGGTTGATATTCTGCACTGCTAAAGACGAGTTAAATGTAATCTATTTGTAAACTTTTTCCTTGAGGATCATAGGATTATATTCATGCGTATAAAACAATACATTGAATATTAAACATATCAATAGCAGTAAAATCATGCTACAATAAAAGTGTTGCTATGTTAAAGTATGAGCTCTATGCTCATCAATAGATTTTGTAAGTGACTAGGTATTATAACGATAGAAAGAAACTTAAACATAACTCATTCTGGTAAAAGACACTAAGTATATTAAGGACTTTGGTTTTTATGACCAACTTTAAATACTGTCATGGATCCAAAAATAGCAAAGGAAGTTACTTTACCTCATCATAGCCTTGATTTATATTAAATCAATTTACACTCTATCATTTTATTATGCTAAAGAGGTACTTCTTTTCTTAATGCAAAAATTAACTCCTACTTGTATAAACACTTACCTGCTAAACCTGTAAGAACCAGAAATCCATCTGAGTTAGCAGTTTTCTAAGTAAGCCCCAATTTTAAACATGGCTTTCTCACCTACTTGACAAAAGTAAATCATCAGTACAGCTAGAAGCAACTGAATGCAATCCATTTTATATAACTTACCAAAATTAAATTGGTATTAGTTTTTATGTGTTTGAAGTTAATCACTACATATTGTTAACTGTTTCATTTTCTGCTAACCGCTAGCAGTTATTAAAGTGGTATTAGTTATTAACCGCTACCAAAATTAAAGTGGTATTATTTTTTATGTGTTTGAAGTTAGTCACTACATATTGTTAACTGTTTCATTTTCTGCTAACCGCTAGCAGTTATTAAACTGCGACTTCAAACATTTTATATTACTTTAAAAATTTTAAATTTTTGTGAAATTTTGGGGTTATGAAAACATGATTGCTCACAAAGGAGGAAAAATCCCTCAACTGAACATCACCTGAGAAAGGGATAGGATTTGAATGGAGGTCCAAAGGGCAATCCAACTCATGCAAATAAAGCTCACACAACAAATTCTAGTACTCAAAATCACTTCCCAAAAATGTTTCCAGGAATTTAGCTGAGGTTGTTATTTCATATGGCCTCCCTTCTTTTACAACCCTCAGTTTAAACCAAATGAACTAATCAAATAAAAATATAGGGTAAGAGGAAGATGGTACTCTGGTACCCAACAATTCCTGAGAAAGAGTATACAGCTGATCTTTTTCCACCTGCATGGATTTGAACTTTTTTATCTCCTTTAGCTCCTTCTGTAACTCCTCCCCACAGATTTTCTAGGTCATGAGTTCTTCTTCCCATTTTTACTTCAATTCCTTGATGGTATTTCTATGTTCAGTGAGGGAAACCATCCCTTCTTGATATCTCTCCACCAGACTCCTCCACTTCCTCACTTCTTCTCTTAGGATCAAGAGTTCTTTTGTCAGCTTCAGGATTTCTTCTTCTTCAGGATGTTCTTCATTATCAGAATCCAAATTGATAAAATTTTGAGGAATTTGAGTCCATACCTTATCAACTGATGTGCCAAATTGAACATCATGTACTTCTGAGATCACTTCTTGGGGTGATGGTTCTTTTGTAACAGCATCCCTTCCTGGAATTTCTCCTCCAGTAACTTCAACCATAGGTGTTTCTGAAACAACTTCTGGAGATGTTGGTTCTTGTGTAACATCATCCTCTCTTTGGATTTCTCCTATAGCAACTTCAGTAGCTGATTGCAGGGATGTTGGTTCTTATGGGACAACCTCCTCCTGAATTTTAATCTCCTTATCTACCTGAGTATCAGCTGCAGCTTCGACAGTGGGATGCAAGGTCATTGGTTCTTGTGTAATAGAGCCCTACCCTTCTCTTTCTTCATGATGCTGGGACTGTAGAGTTACTTTCATGTCTTTTTCAATATGGAGCTGTTCCTCGAGGATTTCAGTGTCCCCCGAGGATTGTGATTGCATTTGGTCATCCTCTCCTAAATCCAAATCAGGAATGATGTACATCCCGAAATTGGCTTCTTGTTGCATCCTGAGAGTCTCCACAGAAATTTCTAGGGATGTTGGTTCTTGTGTAGAAACATCCTGGTTAACCTCCTCATTTTCCTGCTTTTGGGATTCCATTTCTATTATCTCTGTGTCCTGAGATGATTCAGGAGTCACAGTGCAAACTTCTTCATTAAATTCCATAATATTTTCAATCCCTGATTCGTCTTCTTCCTCCATTTGCATGGCAACTTCAACAATAATATTCAAGGATGCTTGTTCTTATGTATCAGCGTCCTGTTCAACCTCATCATCCTTCTACTGCTGGGGTTCCATCTCTATTATTTCTGTGTCCTGAGAAGGTTCAGGAGTCACAACGTAGACTTCTTCAACAAAATCAGGAATAACCTTGGCCTATGGTTCATCTATCCCAATTTGGGTGGCAACTTCAAAAGGAATATTCAAAGATGCTGGTTCTTGTGTATCAGCACCCTGTTTATCTGCTACTTCCCTTTCCTGGAGTTTCTCTTGGGGAGATTCACCATCATTCCAATCAGGTTGTCCTTGTTCTTCCACAACTGTAGGTATGGGTTGTTGTGTCACAAAGGCATGAACTATGAATTCGTAACCTAACTGGTTAAATATTTCTCCACACACAGGACAAACCACTCTTTCTTCCTCATCACCATCCTCAACAGGAGTTGATCCTTCTAATTGGTCTGTAGCCTCAACCAGTGTGTGCAGCTTCCTTTCCACCTGTTTCCTGCATGCTTCCTTCCAATTTTCTAGTTCTTTTCGTAGTGATTTTACTTCTTCCTTTAATAACCCATTTTCATACAAAAGTCTCTCAATTTGAGGTTCTTCTGTAGATGGTTCTTATGGGGCATCATTTTCTTTGGGTCTCAGAGTGGGGAATTCAATCTGTGCTTCTATGGTTTCCCATCTTGCCGTTACTACTTCTACTACTGTAACTGGCCTATTTCTTTTTCATCTTATTGGTGGATATGCCCATATTTCTTCTTTTGATCTCCTCCTTTTTCTTCGTGGTGCTAGAATTTCCAGATTTGCAACTGACGTGGAAGGGATATCCTCTGTCTCAGCGTTTTCCTATTTTTCCTCAATTAGATTTCCTCCCCATTCATGGGAAGACTCAATGGTCAACACCTCCATGTTTTCTTCTGTTATCATGGCTCTAACATCCTTGGCTTCAGTTGTCGCAGCATCTAATGTTGCTCCAGCTTCAGCCTCTGCTGTCAAAGATTCCATATTATTTAATCTCTCTACAGGGTTTTCTTATGCATTTTCCTCCAATTGTGCTACTTGGTCTTTTGACTGATCCTCCAATCCAATATCATCCCCCCCCCCCCCCCCAATTAAATTGGAGGGACTCCAAACCTCCTCTTGTTCGACATTTCCCCCCAACTGTTGATTGGCAGGCTCTTCTTGGTTTTGAACAGGCCCCATGAGTACAGGTACTTCTACTTCTTCTTTTATTGGAACGCTAGGAAAAAGGGAGGGTTCCTGAATTTGACCTATGAATTGCTCCCATGTTTGGTTCCGTTGAGCTAAGTCCCATAAAATTATTAATTTGATTAGGCCATGGTGGTTAAGGGAGGATTTTGGATGCTTGGTTTTTCTAACAAACCCCGCCATATGGTGTAAATCATTTAATAGGTAAAATGGAATGTTCAGTAAGGCCCTATGATGGAGATGAGATAATAGAGGAAATTCAAAGTAATAAACCGTTTGATACCTACCTTCACAGGTGATATAATTCTTGAGTAAAATTGCTACTTGATCCCATGGCTGAGGTAGTGACTGTAATGTTATCCCTCTCTGTGATTACCGAATGTTCTCCCCCTCTCTCAAAAAATCTTGTACTGCAGTAGCATTGGGGGTTCTTCGACCAAACCAGACTTTTCCCACCCGAAGAAGGCTAGTGACCTCAACCACTATTGCTTCAGAGACTTCAATACGGAACCACCAAAACTCTGAGTGGGTTTCTGTAAGATTTAAGGAAAATTGTAGAGTTGTCTCGCGATGAAACCCATTCAGGCGTTAGAAGAATTCATCCCAGCCCTCAGCTTCAAAAATAGTGAAAAATTTGGCGTTTCTTCTTAGTCCACAAGTATTGGGAGGTTCATGCCGAGCTGGGATACCCATGCTTGTTTGAATTCATAAGTGTGTCTCAGTCCGATAGATTATAGGTCCCGACAATGGAGGTTAGAGCACAGAGTATGCATGAAGAACTGAGAGTGGAGTTGGGTAAATCCAGGAAGTTTCAGAGCATAGAAATGTTTGGAATTTTATCCCAAATTAGGAAAGGTGTCAGTTATTAGGTAACATAAATATCCATTAAGTCATATGAGTGGACAGTTAACGATATGTAGGTGTAATAATGGGCATGGAAAGGAAGGTATGATTAATGTTGTCAAATCTAGTTAACGCTTAATCAAGTAAATAATCAGAACCATACCTTCGAAAATATGCGATGAATGGTGACCTTTGGAAAATAGTAGTGCGTGTGAAGTGCAGCCATTTAAATTTAACCATTATTGTAGGTATGCTAGAATGACCTTTTTTTCCAGCAAACCAAAACCATCGTGTCAATTTTGTCGAAAACATAATGAATACTGAAAAATAAATCGGGATCGCTGCCATCAAAAATTGGAGCCCGATATGGAGGAGTTGCTAACCAAGGTTGCTAATAATTCTACCAAGAATGGAGGATTCATAGCCGTAGACCATAGAGAAATCAAATAGTTTAGCAGAGTTGTCACCAGGAATTATAGAAAAATCAGCTAGTTTTGGCGGACTCACAGTTTCCAGAAAAGGTGAAAATGGACCAAAGTGAAACCGTGTCGTAGCTGCTGGAATCAGAAAAATACATTAAGGTGAC
The DNA here is from genome assembly GCA_001517045.1 of Pseudotsuga menziesii. NCBI lineage: Eukaryota > Viridiplantae > Streptophyta > Pinopsida > Pinales > Pinaceae > Pseudotsuga > Pseudotsuga menziesii. The sequence goes on from LPNX010075768.1 coordinate 159,599, forward strand.
AGTGTTGCAGCTATGGGGAACGGGGTAAAGGGAGGGAATTGACGATGTTGTAGCTACAGGGAATTGGGTAAATGGAGGGAATTTATAGTGTTGCAGCTAAACGAAACGGGGTAAAGGGAGGGAATTTTTGGTGTTGCAACTGCACGGAACAGGGTAAAGGCTAGTAATTTACGGTGTTGTAGCTACGCAGAACGGGGTAAAGGGAGGGAATTTAGGGTGTTGTAGCTACGCAGAATGGGGTAAAGGGGGGAATTTATGGTGTTGTAGCTATAGAAATACAAGAAAAAGGCAATGATTTTGACTGTGTTGCAGTTGCGTGGAATGGGATAAAGGAATGTGTTCTTTTTTGTATTGCGGCTGCAATAGATTTGTTCAAGGAATTTTCGTTTGATGCAGGAAGTTACAGAAGGATGACCTTGATCAATAGGCTTGATAATGACCACCGCTCTGTAGGCACTTCCCTGCACATTTTATTTTAAAAAAAAATAGATCAAGTGCAAAAGAAAAAGATAAAAAAAAATATTAATTTATTTATGTACAAAAAATTTATGTAATATTTACAGCGATTATCTAAGGATTAACAGGGGCAGAGAAATATTCTTGACCTTGCTCTAACTGGTATTCTTGATCAGCTGCAATCTGTGAAGTGAATGCGTCTTTTGAAATGGGCTTATGGTACAGTCATAGCCTGTGACCATTAGCAAATAATGGTGCACGATTCTCATCAATGGTTACCAGGCAGACTGTACCATTATCAAATACTCTATCTACCAGGTATGGGCCCAATCATCTTGTGCATAATTTACCCTTGAAGTCCCTTTTGAATCTTGAATCATATAATAGTACCTAGTCTCCTTCGCAGAAGACTTTCTTTTTGATGAATCGGTCGTGCCAATTGGATCTCTGTTGCTGGATTAATACTGTCTAATCCATAGCAGCTAAACGGTTCTTGTTAAGTTCATTCAATTGATTCAATCTTCTCTTCTAGGATTTGGTCACATCTAAGTTTACCTCCATAACTATCTTCAAAGTCTTAATTTCAAATTCAATCGGGAAGACAACACTTTTCCCATACACCAAGTCATAAGAAGAGAAACCTGTAGTATTGTGCCAAGTAGTACGATATGCCCACAATGCTTCCAAAAGTCTATCAGCCCAATCTCTATGATGGCTCTTGATCATTTTCATAAGGATGGATTCAATAACTTTGTTAGTGCTTTCTACCTGGCCATTAGCTTGGGGATGGTATGGTGAAGCTATCCGGTGTTGAATATGGTACTTTCATAGCAAAGCTTCAAATTAATGTAACACAAACTGAGGTCCTCCATCTGTAACCACTTCCTTGGGTACTCCAAAATGGGTAAAGATTTCACGATACAGGAAATCGATCACAGCCTGGTCATTAGCTTTCACCAAATCCACAGCTTCCACCCATTTCATCATGTAGTCGGTACCAACCAAGATGTAGGCTTTCTTCCTGGAATGAGGGCTCATAGGACCAACAAAATATAAGGCCCATATGTCAAAGGGTTCAACCACTAGTTGCAGTTGAAGGGGAATTTGATCCAATCTATTGGGTTGGCCCATCATTTGGCAGCTATCAGAAGATTGGACATATGTCTTTGAATCCTTAAAAAGGGTTGGCCAATAGTAGCCCATTCTCAGTGCTTTGTGTCCTATCCTCCTATCTGCAAAATGTCCCCCATAAGGCTCATCATGGCAAGCCTTCAAAATATGGAATATTTCATCTTCTCTTACACATCTTCTGATCTCAAGATCAAGGCATGTGTAGAAGAGATGATCGTCTATCCAACAATACCTAGCACTCTGTTGAATAATTTTTCTATTTTCTCTTTTGGACACATGTGCCAGAATATTCCGTGGAAACCAAGTAGTTAGCGACATCTGCATACCAAGGGGAGTGAGCTGAAACTACAAATAAGTGTTCATCTAGAAAAGAGTCCTCAACGGGAAAATTATCATCACTGTTAGTAAAATGAGATAAGAAATCAGCGACAACATTTTCTTTTCCAGGTCTGTTTATAATAGTGATATCAAATTCCTGTAATAATAACAGCCACCTAGTTACCCTAGAATTGGTAATAGGTTTATTCATTAGATATTTGATGGCCGAGTGGTCAGTGTGCACAAAAGTAGGATATCCAGTGATATAATGTCGAAATTTGTTAATGGAGTAAACAATGGCTAAAAACTCCTTCTCGATAACAGCATAATTAAGTTCAGCAAGGGCTAGGTTTTTACTAATATAATAAACTACATAAGGTGCTTGGCCATCCTGTTTCCCTAAGACTACTCCAATGGCAGTATCAGAGGCATCTGAAGAAATGTGAAAAGGTAGGGTCCAATTGGGCCCTCTTAGGATGGAAGCTGTGGACAACTTCTCCTTAAGTTTAACAAACACTGCCTGGCATGCCTCATTCCAAATAAATTGCACATCCTTCATTAATAATGAAAACAAAGGAGAGGCAAGTTTGGAAACGTTTTCTATAAATCTTCTGTAGTATCCAGCACGCCTTAAGAAACTTCGCACTTATTTTTGAGTTACAAGAGTAGGTATATTTTTTATTACCTTGATTTTAGAGGGGTCCACCGGGATGACATTACCATAGATAAAATACCCCAACACCACTCCTTCACTCATCATCATATGGCACTTTTCAGTGCTCAAAGATAGTTGGGTCTGTTCGCAGCGAGCCAAAACCTTTTCGAAATTTTTCAATGCTTCTTCAAAATCTTTTCCATAAGGAGTAAAACCATCCATGAAAATTTCCATACTATCATAAAATAATTCTAAAAAAATGCCAATCACAGCTGTTTGAAATGTGGCTGGTGCATTGCATAAACCAAAGGGAAGCACTCTGTATGCAAAAGTTCCCCAAGGACAGGTGAAGGTAGTTTTATCCTGGTCTTCAGGAGCAATCTGGATTTGATTGTACCCGCTAAACCCATCTAGGAAGGAGAAGAACTTCTTCCCGGATAAGGTGTCAAGTACTTGATCGATGGAAGGTAGGGGAAAGTTATATTTCTGTGTTTCCTTGTTCAGCTCTCTATAGTCCACACAGACTCTCCATTTACCATTCTTCTTGGGTACTATTACGAGTGGAGACACCCACTCGATGTCTGAAATGGGATATATAAATCCTTCTTCCAAGGGTTTTTGAATTTCTTCCTTCACTATGTCCCTAATATTGGGGTACATTTGTCGTTGAGGCTAGCACACAGGACAGGAGTCACTTTTGATATAAATGTGATGGGTGCACAGATTAGAGGGGATGCCCCTCATGTCTATGTACTCCCTGGAAAATGCCCCCTTGTGTTTTTTTAGGAGACTGATCAGGCACTTCTATTCATCTGGGGAAAGGCTAGGATTAATATTCAGGGTTTTTCCAGACTCTACCTCGATAGGAACACTTTTTGAATTTTTCAACACTGGAACTATGTGAGTGTCACTGACTAATGCCTCTTTTGTGAGATTTTCTTGTTCCTCTTCACCTAGAGTAGCATTCAGGATCTGATAAATTTTCTTATTGACAGAAGTGGGTTCACTGATTAAATTATTAATGGCATCATCTTCAGTTTCATCTTTAAAAGTTAAGGCCTTCCCTATCATTAATAATGGTTGAACACCCTCTTCTTCCTCTGGCTCCATCCATAACGGAGTTTCAGCTTCTAAGCTCAGCCGAGCTGGAGGATAGAGAGTGAGGTTCTCTATCTCGATGCCATCTGATATGGTCATAGACCCAGATTGACAGCTGATGCAAGCATCAGCTGTAGCTAACCAGGGCCTTCCCAGGATCAATGGATGTCCTCCTAGCCATGACTTAGGTTGTAAAACCAAGAAGTCAGCAGGATACTCCCAAGAATCAACTAAGATAACAAGATCATCCAAGATTCCTTCAGGTTTAATAGTGGATCTATCTGCTAGTTTTAAAACGGTAGGAGTTGGCCTGAGATTAGTGAGCCCAAGTTTTTTTATAATTTCAATAGTCATAACATTAATTGATGCTCCTAATTCTACCAGTACGTTGGGTATTTGTGTGCGCCCAATCTGCACAGTGACAGTGGGATTCCCAGGGTCGTCGTATTTAGCCAAGAGGGTTTTTCCCATTATTAATGTAGATAATTTACCTATGACATGAAAAGTGGGAGGATCCATAGGTTTCCTTCCTGGTTTCCTTGTACACAAATCGTGAACAGTTATGGCATAGATAGGTATGTCTTGAAGGGCCTGAAGGAGTGGAATTTTAACATAATTATTTTTTAACTCTCCTAAGAGGTTAAACTGAGGTTATCCCGCTACCTTTGGTAACATTAATCTTTCAAGGTATGGTGGTTCCCTAATCAACTATGTAGGCTGTGTGTTGATAAATGTGTCTTTCTATGTCTTAGCCGTCATATTAGTAGGATGTTCAGCATCTTCAATAATGGGGGTCCCTGTATTGGATAAATACTATGGATTCATCCCTTCTTCATGCACAAAGGATGGAACATCCTCAATGATCAAAGGCTCCACTACCTTTCTTGATCCTAAGGGGGTATCATTGCAGGGTACATGAGTAATGGAGTAAGTAGGCATGTTGACAGTCTCAAGCTGATGGACTGCTTTATTATTTGGGTTAGGGTTAGTTTGAGCAGGCAACTATGGTCGTATCGTCATATTGGGGACAACATTATTATGGAGTTGTAGCTGCAATTGCTGATAAGGCTGAGGATATTGTTGAGGAGGGTATAGTTGTTGATGAAATGTTTGATGTGGAAGCTGTGGAGAGGGTTGGTTATGGGGAAACTGGTTCCCTGGATGGAAATTATTCCATCTAGGAGACCAAGAATTTTGTTGGTTTGGTGATTGTGCCCAGGGGTTCCAGAAGTTAAAATTTTTCATTGAAGGTTGAGAGGGGTACCATTGAGGATTAGAATAAGATGAAGGGAATTGTGTATTCATATGCTGCATATTATTCCAATTATTCCTGTTATTCAAAAATGGAAACAAGTCTGGAGTTATACCTTGATTTCGAGGCTACCAGGGCTTTTTCTGTGCAATAAAGTAAGTTGGTTCCACATCTGGAGATGATGCCTACAGAACAACCTTCACTTGAGGTAGTGAAGGGAATTCTTTTGTGTCATGGTTTAGCTCGTACAGCTGACACACTTCTACCTTGTCGAGTGGGCACTCCTTTAGAGGGTGTTTCTTCCTACATCTAGGGCAGAATACACCTAGTGTGAGATCCTCTATTGCTTATTTCTGCTTTTCCCTTAGGACATCTACTTCCAAGGAGATGGATCTCATCATTTCTATTTTGAAATTTTCGAGGAGATTTCCTATCTCTGCATGGGTGCCTCCTCCATTAGATGACTTTTGCATTCTGTAGAAGACATCACGTTCTAATTTGTCTCGTTTGTCCCATCTGTTATTCTTGGAAGATCCCCTGGAATACCTTTTGTACAGTTCCATGATCTTTTCAAAGGACTCCTTGGAGATATCCCCCTTTCCTAACAAGTTTAACATGTCTAGCAAATGATCCCTAATCCCGCGAAGTAGGATTATTTTGAGAACATCTAACCCCAGATTAGTCTATCTAGCTCTCTGCACATTATATAAAAGCCTTTCAACAAAATCTTCCAGACTTTCATCATCCTTTTGTACCATTTTAAACACTTCTTCTCTCTTATCCTTGGTATTGTAATACTCCTGATATTTCTCTTGGAACACCTATTTCATCCTGTCCCAGTTAGTGATAGTTCCACCTCCCAGGCTCATAAACCAATGTAATGCATTGTCCTTCAGAGTGGTAGGGAAAAGTTTTAGCTTCTATGCATTGGTGGTGTAGTCATAGCTGTGATAGATGATGTCAAATTCGAAAATAAATTCCTCTGGATCCTCTGCCTCTTTTCCATAAAAGAAAGGAAACATCGATGGCGATATATTTTTCATGGGGGCTATCCCTTCTGGCTGTTGAATTGGGAACTGAAGTGTAGCAACCGTCCCTTCAGGCGGGGAATTACCCTCATGATGATGATTTTCTCTCATTGCTTCTTCCTCTTCAGGATCGCGTATGTTGATCATATTTTCCTCTGTTTTATCCTCTTCGTCCTTCCACTAGTCATTGAATTTCTGATGGAATTGTGTCCACTCCTCTTCAGTCACAACCTTCCCGTTAATGTGATATATCAAATCTCGATCAGCTGATCCTGTAGTACTAACTCTGTCTTCCTCCGCAGGGGTATCCAAGGGTGTTGCAGCTCCTTGTGTGTTCTCCACTGTAGAGACTGACACTGCCACTCCAGGGGTGATAGGGCTTCTTCTGATGGGTGTTTCCTGATAGTGATCCCCAATAGAAGAATTGGTTCTACCAACCAGGTCGTCAATGAATGTTCTTCTCCCCAATGCTGGATTTCACCCATAACCTCGACTACTTGAAACATTAGTGTTCTATGGGATTTTGGGATTTATAAGATGGTCACATTGTACCCTTCTTGTATTCATGCAACCCAAAACATGAAAACTAAAAAAAATGAAGATGAATGAATAAAGATAATTACTAGATGCAACTACAATAGTGTCTAATACTTATCCTCCCCGACAACGGTGCTGAAATGTTGGGCACCCTATATGCAAGTTAATTAAAATCAACATACAGAGTGTTCAATATAAATTATCAACCCAGGGAAGTCTCTTATTTCAAGGATAATATGCACTTTATATGCTTCAAACACTAGGTAGATGATGTTGTAAGTAAATGATCCTACTTTCATATTCAGCCACACTCATCCCTTAATTTAATTTACTTTCTCAAGAATACAATCACAAGCACCTTCTTACAATTCTTAATCTGGAATTAAAAGATTTAGGAAATAAAATCTAGATTACTTTTGTAGAAAGTAAAATCCCTAATTACCAAACCATATAAAGATCCATCCAACTATCTTGATTCAATTATTCTATAAATTCAAAGTATAGGAATTAAATTCAGCTATTCTAGAAATTCAAAGTACATGAATTAAATTCTGCAATTATAAATGCGACAGAACAAACTGCAAAGATCTAAAGAAAACAGCAATTGAAAGAAATAGGGATGAACAGGATTGTTACAGCTATCACACAGTTTCATAAAAGACAGTTAACCTATACAGCCAAATAACACACCACACCACTGCATCTTTATAAGAGATGCAATTACTGATCATTCAAATGACATGCATCAATCGAGAACCATTGCAGCTTACTATAAATAAAGAAAGTTATCACAAAATAACACAACAAAATAAATAAAATACCTAATTAACTCAGAAATCCTTGTGGGAAGGTGGGCCCAGCCTTCACACAGAGATTTTGGAAGTAACACACGTTAAAACGCTAAGATCTGAAGAATCAAACTCCTTGTATTAGAAGTGGCAGATTAGCACACAACCTTAGTCACAGATGATACAATAATTTGGTTAAAATTTCAACCCCTGGCTCAGAATAGTTCCCAGTAGTTATACAATTACAATCATAACATCTTCCTACTATTATCAGGCAGACATGAAGATCTATGATCTTCAGGCTTCCCTAATTACGATGACTTGTTATAGTCGTGGGAAGATGAGAGCATAAGATATAGGAAAGCTGTTATTTGAGCCAGAAATAATGATCATGATTAATTGAGAAGATACTCCATGGATTGCAGCTAATTTTTAGCAGCAACACACTATTGTCTCCAAATCTGTCGCAGTCTATTGCAGCTACCCTTGTACAACTTCCGTGGAATAATACCCTTGGACCGCGTTCTTTGGGCAACAATGGAATGCATGGCGATCAACTCAGCAATAAATGTCCATCCCTCCTTTGGCATGTTTGGCCTACTATGCCTGTATTCTTTACATCTCGAATTATCTTTATAAAACCACCATATGTTAGCATAATTTAAGATGTAAAGCCCTGATTACCACAATCCTAAGAATTAATAAAATAAGACAATGATTAACCATTCCTGCATGACTCGAGGGACCAAGTGAAGGAAAAAAAAAAAATTGGTATACATAATAGAGTAGGATAAGGCAAAAAGAGGTAGATAAGGGTGGTAAGAAAGGGGTCATTTCTGGTCCCAACAGGTTCATGTATATTGAGCTATCAAAGCAGTGGTAGAGTAGAGGGGACGCTACATTATGGTATAAGAATGGCATTAGTGACCGCGTTCTCCTCCAAGGAGGGAGGGGATGTGACAGTGTGGTATCAGATATAATGGTTACAACATTGGTCCTAGATGGGAAAAATAAATAGTTTTCAAAGCTATTGGTCCCACCGTAATTGGATTTTATATTATGATATTGTCTAACAGTGTGTTTATTAACACATTTTGTAGAGTCATAGTGTAGTTTGGAAGAGTTTGTTTTTGGCTCAGCCATGAGAACCTACAACATGAATGATGCACATGATCCATATGAGCACGAGGAAGATGCTATGGGGGGAAATATTAGAGTTGGAAATGCTAAAATAGAGTCTAATAGGAGGAGATATCAAGAGACTCCCCCAGATATTGCAGCCACCATGAGAATCCTAAGGGTGGAAATGCAAAGTTACATACAATACAATGAAATAATGATTAATGCTTAGGAAGAGCAGAATCAGCTGAACGTATCCATGCTGCAGAGTTTGAAAGACATCCAAATGAGGATTAACTCTAGGCATCATACAATAAATACAGATGTAAGTAAGAACAGTACAAGAAGAATAAAGAGGTCTTCTAGTGGATCATCTGGCTCTGAAGGATCCACTAGGGGTTCAAGCTCTTCATCTCACAGGGATAAGAGGAAGAGGAATTACCAAAACAGTTCACATGATCAATTTAAAAAGGAAAGTCCTCCTACCTTTAATGGTGAGGTAAAGACTAGTCAAGAAGCTAAAGCTTGGATTCTTGGGATGAAGAAATATTTCCAAGCCCAAGAAAAGTTGGAAAATATGAAGGAAAGGCTAGTCATCTACAATATGAATGGAAGAGCATCTATATGGTGGGAGCACCTCACGAAAGTGAAGATTAATGACAGAAAGATTGTGTGGAAGCAGTTCAATAAGTATTTCAAGCAGAAGTACCTCTATGGCAGGTACTATGATGATAAGATTAAAGAGTTCCATGAACTGAAATTGGGATAGATAACAATGGAAGAATACGAAAACAAATTCTTGGAGTTGTTGAGGTATGTCAGATATATCAGAGATGATAAAGTGAAAATTCACTGCTTTCTAAGTGGACTACCTTAGTCATACAAAGACAAGATTGACTTTGATGAACCTCGATCTCTAGAAGAGGCTATAAGGAAGGCCAAGTATTGCAACGATCAGAACAAAAGAAAACTGAATATCCATAAGGAAGGGAATGGCAAAGAGAATAAAAAGTTTGACCAAATGAATAAAGGTTTTTGAACCCTCTCACTTCTGAAATCAACAAAAGAATCCATCACAAGTTGTGAGTAAGCAAGCCAGAGTGATGGAAGACATGCCAAGAGATGGAAAGGAGATCAGATAACCACTCTAATGTTGGGGATGTGGAGGAAACCATATGCACAGAAACTATCCATATGAGAATGGGTATGTAAGGAAAGTTCACAACATTTAAGAAGAAGAAATTGTGGGTCAAGTGGAAATGGAGGTCCTAGAATGTATGCAGTGCTAGAGGACCTCCAGGTAGATCATTAGTCAACTGTGGTTGAAGTTGAAGGTAATATTGTTGAGCAATTTGTTTCTATTTTGATTGAACCTGGATCTACTCATAGTTACATTACTCCTAGAATTGTTGAGATTTGTGCTTTTAAGAAATTAAAGCATAGCAAATCATGGTTAGTTCAGCTAGCCACTGGAACCAAGATAAAGGTTAATGAAGTGGTAGAAATATGTCTATTAGTCATGGATGGGCTATTCACCTATGCAGACTTGAATGTTTTTCCACATGGTTCCTATGATATTCTCATTGGAATGGACTGGTTAGAAGTGCACAGAGTTAAACTTTCCTGTTACAATAAGACTTTTGGAAGCATAGATGAAGAAGGAAACCAAAGGGTTGCAAGAGGAATTCCAAAGGTTATTTCTGTTAGGAATATTTTAGCGATTGTTGTAAAGGAAAGTTTCCTATGGATAGGGTTTAAGAGGCCATCAATGTACTAGAGTTGAAGTCGAACATAGAGGAAACGCTTGATTACTAGTCAATAATGAGAACCATTACTAAATGTGAGGGAAACCACCATTATTGAAAATGGTCCCCAAGGTACCTAGCACATTATAACAAGTGTGAATACATGGACTTGAAGTCGAACACTTGAAGAATCCATCAAGTAGGAGATAGTAAGGTATTCCCACTACCCAATCGTGATGGAAATTGCGAGTGATGAATGCAATCCCTAAGGTACTGTCATAAAAATATAAGTCTCATTCCTAGAGAAAGATGTGTTGCAGTTGATAGGAAGAGATCCATTGGAAGAAAGCCATTAAGGCATCCTTCATCATCCAACACGAGGTAATTCAAAGACTAATTGGATCTGGAATTGGTATAGAATTTCATGACAAGGACTGCTGGAGACATGATGTAATGAACTAATACCAAGGAATGGCTAACAAAAAAGGTCAAGGAAACTACAGAATGGCTGACAAAGGTTTAATCCTTGAATAGTGAGCATGACACAAAAGTGACTTAGGAATATTTTGACATAAAAGGGACCAATGACACAAATCTGCAATGTAGGAGACATTGAGAGATTCCCCATATAATTGGAAAAGATACCAACTAGAGGAGTAAAAAACTCTGAATTGGGATAAGGTCAAAATACTAGGACCCAACTATTGATAGAATCAAAACTAGTTCTTTGTTCAAGGAAATAAGACTTGCTGCCATGATGTAAAATACATGTGAATGAACTTCCCTTCCCCTCTTTCTTTTAAAGGTTTAACGAGTCCAAGAAAGCACACTTGGGACCTTCTTCATTTTTGGAAAGCTCGAAGAAGAGATAGAAGAATGCTTGATAAAGCATTGATTCGTGGATTTTACAAACCCAAATTAGTGAATGTTCGATGGTGTTTTCATAGTTTAGAGAGTCTGAAAACTCCAAAGAAGACTCTATGGGGGAATTTTTTTCATCCAATTTTGTCTCGTGAGGCCAGAAAAGTATAGTACAAACCACATAAGAACTCTCTTAGATTCCAAAGAAGTAAGGCGTACCTTTTTCGTACTTAGTCAGGGAGGTCCAAAAAAGGTTAAATTACCACCTACCCAATGCACCTTTAGGAGCAAAAAATAGCCTGAGTTTTACCTGTGTGAAGGAAGGCAAGATCACTCGGAAAGATCCATTTGATTACGAGAAATGGGGCTTACAACAATAAAATAGATGCTTTGTTCTTTAGGGTTTAGAGAGAATTACAAAGACATAAAGTACACTTGAAATCTTTTTCATGTTTAGGTCTAGAGAATGAAAAAGAGAAAACTAAGCTCATACTGGGTGTTCTTTTTTCGTAAGTTTTGTCCCTCAGGTCCAGAAAAGTGATAAACCTATGCCTAATAATACTCTACTCAATTCCAAAGAAAAGAGAGTGTTATTTTCTCATATTATTCCACATGTTCCGAGAAAGAGATAACCTACCACCAATGTGGATTCCCGTTGACATATTCTTAATGAGCCAGAACTGACAAGTTTACTCGAAATTCAAGTCTATTTTGAAGAGTTATACCTAGGCCTAAATAAAATCCATATCTTTCCCATGAAGTTTTAACGAGTCCGAAAAAGTCAACTCGTGGCCTCCTTACTATTTTAACGAGCTCGAAGGAGAGCAGAAAGAATGCTCTAAATGTGAGGAGATGAGTGTCATAGACAGGATAAACTAGTTCTAAGAGCAAGGAACAAAGATATGCATAATGAAAGGAACATGAGCAAGTTAAAGACACTCAGGGAACGTCTCCTCAAGGTAAAAGGTGTCAAGTTGCAAAGGAAAAATGATACAAGGTTGAGCAATGATGAGAACATAGACGAGGGCTTATACAACGAGCTAAAAGCATGGAAGCCGGCATCAGGATCAAAAGCACGAGAAGGATACATGCTAATGCAGTTACAGCTTGAACAACAAGGCGAGGCCAGTAAACAGCTGTGAATCCAACTAAAAATTCTGTCTCCAAGAAACAACAACATGAGGATCATATTCAAAAGAAAAGATCTGATGCAGGTCACTTTCGCAGAAACACATACGACTTTGCTATCTTCTACAAAAGGTAAAGTCAAGGAAAAATCGACCAAAGAAGATTCTATAGCACCAAGGATTGAGGGTTTATAATAAATAAGATCAACCTTAGAAGGAGAGAAAAAATCAACAAGGGAGATAGAGTCTATAGGAACAAACTCAGTATCACTGGAGTTGAAAAATTCATAAGAAAAATCAAACTCATAAGGATCACTGACTTGCTGATCAAAGGGAGAGTTCAAAGATTCAGCAAGACCAAAAGAAGGAGATCGATCAACAAAATGATCAATTTTATTAAGCAAGTTAGGGTTAGACTTAGTCACAATTGAACCAACATCCAAAAGAAAGTAAGACTATACAAATACTCTAGGAAGACTTCATCCGAAGGATGGAGATCATCCGATATAGGACACATGTCTAAACTTTCAAATGGAACGACAGAGTGGAGAGCAGGCTCCATGGTCTGTATACGATGAGTCACCTGGTCAACTGCTGGGACCAAGTCCCGGGAAGGTAAGCATGAAAACAGAGGTTGCTTCTTAGTAGCAATTGAAAGCAAATGACATGAGGCCACATAGCTGACCTATGGTGGGGTAGTGTCTATAGAAACACTGGGAATCAATAAAGGAAAGACCTGGTCTCTAGTTGGGTCAGGAGATGGATTAAGAAAATCCAACTGATCGATAGTGACAATTTCTTTGCCATGATTAAAGTACATCACACAAAAGAATGTTGACACCACAGCTTGCATGGCATATACATAATCATGTCCAAGGATCATATTGAAGTCCAAGGGGTCTTTTATCACCATGAAGTCAACTAAGATGGTTTTCCCACCCAAAGTAACAGGTGTTTGAGCAAGAATTCCCAAGGATATACTAGTTATTCTATCAAACTCCAATAACTGACTGGAAGTTGACAGAAGGATGGGAGATCCCATGCATTTCCAAGAACGAGTAGACAAAATACTAATTGAGGCTCCTTCATCAACAATACAACAAGCAATCGTGTATGGTTCAACTTTGACCTTTATCTGGAAAGGTTCATTGGAAGGAAGGCATGGCTCAAATAGGTTATCCCAATCAAAGGAAGCAATCCAAGAGCTTGGTGGGGGTTGATATGAAGCGAGTTTAGTGCCTTCTAGTTCAGTAAGTTTTGAACTAGAAGTGAAGAAAATGTGACTAGAAGACACTTCACTCTCCAAAGGAAGAGTGGGATTGATCAAAAATGGAATCGATTCAACCGCATCGTGAAAGTCACTCTCCAAAGGGAGAGTGGGATTGACCAAAGGTGACATTGGTTCAATCACATAAATATCATTCTCTGAAAGAAGAGTGGGATCGACCAAAGATAAGATTGGTTTGACCACTTGATCAACCAAAGGTTGAGTAGGTTATTGAGAAACTATAGGTTGTTCAGGAGAAGGATATTCTTGAGTCTTGGACCACACTATTTGCATCTCTGTGATAGTAGGGCATTGGTGATTAAGATGATTTTCCTCACATAGCTTACAAGGGAACTTAAGTTTGCACTTCAAACGACCAATTTTCTAAAAGGTGTCAACATGACTGGCAGTGGCTGACTATTTTCTCTCAGCATGACCTACAAAGGCTGAGATTTTTTCCCCAGCATGACCACCAGAGGCTGGGTGACTGGGTCCAACCTGAATAAGAGAGTTTGGTTGTTGAAAAACTTCAGAATGTTAAAAAATGAGAGGGCTATGAAGCCAAAATATTCGCACCTCCACGATGGAAGGTCATTTATAAGTAAGGTGGTCTTCCTCACAAAGATTACGAGGAAATTTGGTCTTGTGTTTTGGATGGGAATTATTTTCAACAGTGTCAACATGACTCATAGTGGCTGACGGATTGTCTTCAGCATGAACCAAGGAGGCTGAAAGACTGCACCCAGCATGACTTGCAAAGTCTGAGAGACTGGGTCCAACATGAATTGCATAGGTTGGACAGGAACCACCAGCATGAACAACAGAGGCTGAATGGTTAGGATCACCATGATTTGCAACAGTTGAGTGTGTGCCCCCAACACGAACTTCATAGGCTAGGTGGTTGGGTCCAACATGGCATGTAGAGGTTGGATGAGGAGGTTCAAATTGACTATCAAAGGTTGAAAAAGTGCCTTTAGCATGAACTGCAGAGGTTAAGTAACTGGATCCAACCCTGGAAAAGTTGGATTGATCCCACCAACATGATTAACAAAGGCTGGATGGTGAAGATCAACTTGACTTGCAGAGGTTGAGTTCTTAGATCCAACATGACCTGCAGAAGTTGGATGGGTGCCCCCAGCATGAACTCCAGAGGCTGGGTAGTGAGGTTCAACTTGACCCATAGAGGTTGAAAGGGTGCCCCCTTGCTTATTTTCCTTCTTCCTATTCCTCCTTCTTTTACTCCTTTTAGATTGTCGATTACTAGTATCAGTACTTTCACCGCATGAGGTAGAAGGGGGACAAGAATAAAATATAGGTGAAGGGGAAGCCTTTTTTTATTCCCTTGATATAAGGTCCTTACTTGAGAAGCATGAGGAGCATTCAGGATAGTTGGAGTAGAAAAAAACCACACCAGTAGCCCTAGGGTGAATACAGGAAAATTTAGAGTGGCCATCAAAGGAACACCAACATTACCTGTGAGAGGAATAAGACAAGGAGTTCCTAGCATGGGGATCTCTTGGTTCATTTTCAAAGGGGTGCTAGCCATAGTTTCAAACTAGGAGACAAAGTCTGAGGTTGACAAGAAACAAAAAGTACCAAGCACACACCTGAAGGAAGACTAAGTACAGACAAACCACACAACACTCACTAAAAATTCCTAAAGCCAAATAGACAAACAGGTATAAGATATGCTTTCCAGAAGAAATATGATAGATAGTTACTTGGCATCCCCATATATTTTCTTAGGCACAAGTGTAGGAATCACCAAAACGCCCTCCCACACCTTCTACCAGGGTCACCTTCCAAGCCCATCCAAGGTAGACCAGAAATAGCCTTCCGTTATACCTATGTATGAACCGTAGATGTCAAAGAGACTAAAGGCTACATCAACTATACTAACCGTCTGGGGGGCCAGTCGCAATCCTGATTCGTACGCATGCACAGGGTAGAAAAGCCTGAAACCCTATCTACACCAGCACCGCATGGGGCCTAAAGGATGGTATTGACAGAAGTCCCCAGATGTGCAAAAACCTTGGTCTATGCTTTGACAAGGAATCAGAGAGTTATCTCCTCAGTCCAAGCCTCCACATGGCCTCGTTCGTAAATCCCGTTTAAGAGGAGATTCCCATATACAATCAACATAGAAGAGTATTTACCTAGCAATTGGCCAACTACGTCTGAAACTTAATACTTGTGGAGAGTTAAAACTCCCTAATCCACAAGTCTAGCCTAAGCTAGTTGGTGTAGGAGCCTAAAAAATAAAAATTGCTAATAAATTATAATTATATCGTTCATTTTAAAAGGATTTTTTTAGTCAGAGGGTAAATGGCATGAAACTTATGTGGTGTTTTGACTCAAAGTTGAAACAAAATGACTAAGCAAAGAGAAATGAAATTCAAAAAGAAAAAACTATTCTCTTTTTCTTTTTTCAAATAGAAACTTGAAAGCCACAAAAGAACAATTTATTTTTATTTTTTCAAAAATAATGATATGCAGTGCATTAAAGACAAACCACTAATATACATGCATATTAAACAACTATATGTTCTCTTTATTTTTATTTTATAAATGCAAAATAAAAAATACCTACAAACAAATGTATGCAGATGAAAAGAACAAAGCAAAAGGAACTCTTCTATACAACCACCAAACAGTCTCTAGAATTCCCTAAAGTCAGTATAAACCCTACTTGGAAGGAAGGCTTGCAAAAAATACAAGTCAATTACTTAGGCATGGTGAATTTAACCAAAAAAACAAGAAGGAAACAAACACCAACAAGCTTCTGACCTCATACAAAGATCACTGACATAGGCTGACCAGAAACATAAGCCAAAAGACAAGCCAAGCAAAGGGGGTGGGGGGATGAGCAAAGAAAAAAACCTAATGATAAAAAAAGACTTACCACATAGATAAAGAACACCCAAAAGGTATGACACTAACTGCCTAGAGTCATGTACCTGTAGAGGACCCCAAAAGACCTATCAAACAACCCACAACAGCAGAAAAAACCACAAAAATGAGGGAAAAAAACTGTTTTAAGGGCCCACGCAGGTTGTACTACTAACAGGTCATGTGTCATACATGGGTTGACAATATAGAATTTCATGTGTACAAACTAGACACATGACTGTTCAGTCTGCAACTCGCATATGGGTGGAAAAAATCGCAAAAAGGTCAAAAAACTGCCTTAGGAATGCAGGGGAAGTGTACTATCAGACTTAGAAGGTGCTCCTAAGTGGCAAGAAGGACCTAAAAACCTGAAAAATACTGCAAGAATAACAGAGAAACCCCAAATAGACAAGGCTCTCCTTAGTGGAGTCACCAGTTTTGTTGTAAAGGAAAGTTTCCTATTGCTAGGGTTTAAGAGGCCATCAACGTACTAGGGTTGAAAGAGAGATGCAAATGGTTCTACAAGTATATATAAGCAAGTTTCAGATATTAGAGTAGTTCATACCTTGAAAAATGAAGGTTGACCCCAGTAGACCTTCAATCCCCTTCTTGCTCCTCTCGCTCCTCTTGCTGCTCTTGTTCCAAGAGACCCACAAAATGAATTATACCTTCCTCAAACCAATATGACCACATATAAAGAAATGATAATCAAATAAATATGAAATAATAATCTGATTAACATAAACATCTAATCATAAACAAATATTCAAACACACATTGAACAATGATTTGGGAAGAAGAAGAACATAACATCTTTATTAATCATGAAATGAAGTACAAATATACCTTCTCTTCAAGTTGGGCACTTCACGAAAGCTTGATCCGGTTCTTCTACTTCTCTTCTCCAAGGAACTTGGCCTCCAATCTCTGCAACACAAGGGGATGATCACTAGGGAAAGGGTCGGGGGAAAGAGAGCTCTAATTCCTCCAGTATAACATTGCAAAGATTGAAAATCCTTTCTCATGGACCTCCCTACCTCTATTTATATGCTTGTGAAGAGATGGGTTGAAGACAAAGTAGTTACAATTGAAGGAGTCAGTTGCATAACCAACCAAACTACCCGAATTTTGAAAAATGTATTTTTGAGAAGAATACATGGGTTGTAGAGACATCAGTCACGTGTTCATGGGATACACGTAGGTTGCAATGTAAATACTTGATATGACACGTGGGTTGCAATGCAAATAGTCACATTTTCAGGGTATACGTGAGTATTATATAGACAAATCATGTACAACACATGGGTTTCCTTAAGGAAACTCATGTATACATAAAAAATCTCATTTTTAGGCTACTTTTGGGAATTTCAGACTTTGCTGTCTTCTGAAAATTTTTAGCTGACTCAAATACCTTTCGAATGGTGTAGAGAATATGTCAAACAAATTTACAAAACTCTAGATATGGGTCCTCCAAGTTAGGTGTTTTCTTAGTGACTTTCATTAACTGTCGACATGGGATGAAATCATGGGAAAGTGGTCACAAGAAGAGATGTGTCATTTTGATCTATAACAGTGGTGGAACTAAAGACGTTCTATAGGAAAGGTTGCAGATTGTATGCAACCCATGTTTTGGAGCCAACAAAGAATGAAACTCCTAGGTTGGAGGACTTTCATGTATTGCAGGAATTTAGGGATGTTTTTCCTGATGAAATTCCAGGGATTCCTCCAAAGAGAGACATTTATTTTACAATTGACCTTGTTCCTGGAGCAGCACCAGTTTCCAAGACACCCTACAGGATGAGCACACGAGAATTGCTAGAGCTGAAAATACAGCTGTAGGAATTGCTGAAAAAAGGGGTATATCAGGCCAAGCGTGTCCCTGTGGGGAGAACCAGTTTTGTTTGTGAAAAAGAAAGATGGTACACTCAAGTTATGCATTGATTACAGATAGTTGAACAAGGTTATTGTGAAGAATAAATACCCTTTACCTCAAATTGATGACCTTTTTTATTAAATGAGAGGAGCAAAATTATCTTCCAAGATTGACTTGAGGTCTGGTTGCCACTAGGTAAGAATCAAGAATGAAGATATTCATAAGAAAACCTTCAGAAAAAGGTATGGACACTATGAGTTTGTAGTGGTACCATTCTGTTTCACAAATGCACCAACTACATTCATGTGTCTCATGAATAGTGTTTTTAGCAAGTATCTGGACAAGTTTGTACTTGTTTTCCTAGATGACATTCTTATTTATTCTAAGAATAAAGAAGAGCATGAAGAATATTTGATACTAACATTGAAATTGCTAAGGGAGCATAGTTGTATGCAAAGTTGAGAAAATGTGAATTTTATAAAAGATAGAATTCATTATTTGGGTCACATTATCTCAGAGGAGGGCATATCTGTGGACCCTAAAAATATTGAAGCCATTATGAATTGGCCAACCCCAAGAAATGTGACAGATGTGAGATATTTTATGGGACTTATAGGATACTACAGGAGGTTCATTGAAGGTTCTCCAAGGTTGAAAATTCAATCACTTCTTTGCAAAAGAAGGGGATAAAGTTTGAATGGACACCAAGATGTGAAGAAAGCTTCTAGTAGTTTAAGAATATTCTTACAAGTGCACCAATATTGAATATTCTAGATCCAAAAAAAGACCTTTTGGTGTGTACTGATACATGTAATCAAGGACTAGGAGTAGTTCTTATGCAAGACAACCACGTGGTATGCAAGTGTCTCATGAATAGTGTTTTTAGCAAGTATCTGGACAAGTTTGTACTTGTTTTCCTGGATGACATTCTTATTTATTCTAAGAATAAAGAAGAGCATGAAGAATATTTGATACTAACATTAAAATTGCTAAGGGAGCATAAGTTGTATGCAAAGTTGAGAAAATGTGAATTTTATAAAGATATAATTCATTATTTGGGTCACATTATCTCAGAGGAGGGCATATCTGTGGACCCTAAAAATATTGAAGCCATTATGAATTAGCCAACCCCAAGAAATGTGACAGATGTGAGATCTTTTATGGGACTTATAGGATACTACAGGAGGTTCATTGAAGGGTTCTCCAAGGTTGCAAATTCAATCACTTCTTTGCAAAAGAAGGGGATCAAGTTTGAATGGACACCAAGATGTGAAGAAAGATTCTAGTAGTTTAATAATATTCTTACAAGTGCATCAATATTGAATATTCCAGATCCAAAAAAATACCTTTTGGTGTGTACTGATACATGTAAGCAAGGACTAGGAGTAGTTATTATGCAAGACAACCACGTGGTAGTTCTTATGAGTAAAGAAAGTCGAAGGAGCATGAGAAGAACTATTCTACTCATGATCTAGAACTTGCAACCATAGTACATTCTCTCAAGATGCGGAGACATTACTTAATGGGAAGAAAATTCAAGCTAAGGACAAACCACTATTGTATGAAATACTTTTTTGATCAACCAACTTTAAATGCAATGCAATCTATATGGATAGAGTTTTTTTGTGAGTTTGATTTTGAAATCAAACACATAAAAGGAAAAGAAAATAAATTGGTTGATGCACTCAGCAGGAAGGCGCATGAAATGCATGTGGCATATCTTAGTACTTTCCAACCAGAATTGAGACAACTGTTTATTAATCATACTGCTGAGGATGAAATGTATGTGAAAATAAAGGGCAAGTTGCAACAACAAAGTATTGAAAAGAAGTATGAGGAATAAAATTGGAAGAAGGTGAACTTCTTACCTATAACAACATTATTTATATTCCAAATGTGGAAAACTTGAGGAGAATTGTTACGGATGAAATCCATCAAGCTCCATATTCTAGTCACCTAGAATACCAGAAGCCAATTGCTACAGCCAAAAAGCAGTATTTTTCGCCAAGAATGAAAAAGGACATTGCTGAGTATATTTATGAGTGCATGAAATGTCAACATGTGAAGGTTGAGCATCAACACCCAACAAGTTTATTGCATCCTTTTCCAGTCCCATAATGGAAATGGGAAGTCATTTCCATGGATTTTATTACAGGATTGCCAATGACTGTGAGACAACATGATTCCATCGTGGTTGTGGTGGACAAGTTGAAAAAGGAATCACATTTTATACCGGTCAAGTCCATGTATAAGGATGATTCCATTACAAAAATATTCATGAAGGAGACTTTTAGATTACATGGATTTCCTAAGGAAATGATTTATGATAGGGATACCAAGTTCACTTCCAATTTTTGTAAGGGCCTGTTTGTAGATTTGGGTATGAAGCTGAAATTCAGAACCTCCTACCATCCTAAAAATCATGGGCATACATAGAGAGTGAATTAGGTGCTTGAAGACATGATTTTCATGTATGTGATGGACAAACCATCCAAGTGGGAGAATTATTTACACTTTGTAGAGTTTGCCTATAACAATGGACAAAAAGCATCATTAGGGATGAGTTCATACGAAGCTATGAATGGGAGAAGGTGTAGTACACCTGTGATGTTCCAAGTCTGGTGTGCTTACCTGAACACTTTAATTCTATAATTTTACTTAAACAGTTCTGAAATTTTAATTGGTTCACACAGAGCCTTCTTGGATCAAGCAAAATAAGGGTTTCTTCTGGGAAATTTTGCAGAGGACAAGAGTGATTAGTGGGAATAAAATAAAGATATTTAATACATGTAATTTCCTCTCCCCTAACAAATTTGTATCTGGTTCCATTTAGGTTTTAGATTCTGCACTGTGGAAACCTACTACCACGCTTCTGGGAAGCCAAACCGTGAAACTAAGGAGAGTAGTTCAGCCTATTTCAACCAGAGGCTTCTAGAAAATTGTAGAGGTTTGTTCCAGCCTTAATGTAACATAAAAAAATTATTTGGAATTTTTCTTAGTACTGAAAAGTTTTAAGTATTTTTGGTTGAATTTGGGGATTTCTAGCAGTTTTGGTCAAGGGAAACCCTACGTAGAGGAGGATCCAAAAAGGTGGTAATACCCAAACAAAAAAAAAGGTTCTGGAGATGGATATGGGAAGGTAGGCCTATTACTGAGCCATAGGAACTGACATATCTTAGTTTGAGTTTACATAACTTGTTTTACATCAGTTTTAGTAAAAGTAGTTATTAAAAGCTAGTAATCTAGCTAGGGTCTTAAAAAAACTATTAAATCAGCTTAAATCCATTTCTGTAAAACATGAGATTTATAAAAGAGATAAATATAATATCTATGAACATAAATACTTATTTCAATTACTTCCCCAAAATATAATATTTTTTACATCACTCATATTAACTCAATGCCCCCATACACTGATAAAATATGCCCTTTTCATGAAACATGTGACAATATTATTTAGGGTAGGAGATATATAGACCTGATAAATGTAATTTTCAGAATATAATGACACTACAGAATGGAAATTACATTATTGACTGAACATTACAAATATGCTTCCAAAATTAAGGGGTAGGAGGCCCAAATCATGACCAACAAGGGGCTGTGCGCATAAGTGAAGCATGGGATTCACTAGATCTTGACCTAAACTTGATGGAGGATGTAATATAATTCTGAAATAATCTTCATTGGATGACATTAGCGCTCCATATACCTGCAATAGATAGAAAGGGATATGGAAGAGAAGGGAGGAGGGGTTTAGGGATCATCACCCAATGGTCTGAGGCACAACACTCAGACAGTATGATCACATAGCATAAACACAATATCAAATCATCAAAATTGAAGCAATGCATTTGAATTTATATTTTATAGAATTATGGATGACCTGCTTATTAAGTTGAGGCCAATGGTGGCTTGTGAGAGCAAGTCAACCCCATGGGTGACCTAACCCTAGCCACAAAAGCACCCCATTTGGGAAATTAGGGAAGTAGGAACATGTGGAATTGTTTCCAAGTCCAAATCATCCTTCATAATTAGAAACTACACCCTCCCTTAGTCAAAAGCTTCCTCTTTTGAGTTATGACAGCTTTCTGCTTTTCCTGGGTCATAAGGAAACTCTTTCTTTCCTTCAAAAACTTTCCTTATTTTCTCTTACAAATTTTCTGAGATCCATAAGAGGAAACAGTGCCCTCCTCTTTGAAAGAATTTCCTGCTTTTTCCTCTATCTACTTTTTCTTCTTTTAGCCAACTTCACTTTAGTCTCCTGCTTTCTTTTGTCATGGACTTTCTTATTTTTACCAAGGAAATTTGACTAGCTTTCCCCAATGTGCCCTCCTAACATGGAAGCCTTAATTCCACATCATTATTGTGCATAATAAATAAAATTTCTGAAATAAAATTAAATACATGCCTGAGAAAAATTATTAGCAAAATTTTATCCTAGGAGGAATAATTAATAACAACTTGAGCCCCTAGGAACTTAGCCTGGTCAACACTTTTAATGGTCAATTGGAGGGGCATGATAGTCCTCCCCTCCCAAATCTACTTGTCCTCAAGCAGAAACAAAGAAGGGTGCTGCAAGATATGCTCATCCTCCCAAGTGGCATCTTCACTGGGAAATCCTTTCCAATGTATCAAGTATTCCTTGATTGTTCTATTTATTAATTTCCTTTCTCTGCCCATCAGCCCTTTCTCTAGTTTTAAGACCAAATGGCCTTCATCATCCAGAGGATATAGTTCTTCAGAAACCACTATTTGTTTCCCCACTTCCTTCTTCAGGCAAGAAACATGAAAAACATTATGGATTTTGTTGTTTGCTGGAAAATCCAACTCATAAGCTACTTCACCCGCTGTTATGCTAATCATGTAGGGTCCATAAAATCTGGGTTGAAGTTTTGCTGCCCCTCTCTTCTTCAAGGAAGACTGTCTATAAGGTTGAAGCCTTAAATATACTAAGTCTCTCACTTGAAACACTCTGTTTGTTATGTTCTTATCTGCAAAATTATTTTGTTGATTCTATGCCATCTGCGGATTGTCTTTCAATGCCTTTAAAATGTCTTGGTTGTCCTGCAACTATTATTTAGCTTTTTGTGCCTTACAGTCTCCAAATACTAGATATGCAAAACTTGGAGCTTCATACCCATATAAGGCCATAAAGGGATTCATTCTGATAGAAATATGAAAGGTAGTGTTGTAACAGAACTCACCCAAGTGGAGCCACATTGCCCAAGCTCCTTGTTGTCCTGTAAAATAGTTACGGAGGTACCCTTCAAGCCACTGGTTCACCCTCTCTATTTGCCCATCCAGTCAATCTGGTGCAGATTTGACTGATTTCAATCAAATCGGCCAAGAATCAAATAATCTAGGATTTTGGATTTGCTCCATTATTCATCAATTTATTAATTAAAATAATCAAAATTGATTTTTGGGGGCTTTCTGACTTGAGTGATGGAAAATCACTCAAAACTAGGAAATAGTGGGTCTATAGGTTTACTGGGTGCTCTTAGCTTGAAAATGAGCACTTACCATTAGAGAAAATTTGAGGTCTAAAATGGGCCTCCTAAGGAAAATAATAAAATAATAGTTATTAATTTTGGAGGAAAAATGAAAAAACTACTTTTTTTGTTCGTATTTTTGACATATGTCCCTATATTTTTACTCAAATTCTGAGTGGGAGAGCTTGTTTGATGCGGAATTTAATTTCACATCCAATGAGTACCCACGCTGCATACTTTTGACAAATGTCGCTACCCCAAAAACAATAAATACCTAAAAACATGTGATGATGATGTCATCATCACATTTTTTCAGGTATTTATTGTTTTTGGGGTAGTGGGGTCTCTCAAAAGTATGCAGTGTGGGTTCTTGTTGGATGCGGAATTGAATTCCGCATCGAACGAGCTCTCCCGCTTGGAATTTGAGTAAAAACACAGGGAGATATGTCAAAAATATGAACAAAAAAATAGTTTTCTTTTATGACAAATATGTCAATTCAACCATTATGGTTGACTCATTTTATTGAAATTCTATTGGTTCTTGAATTCCAACTCACAAAATTGATTGTTGGCGTGCTTTCTTATAAGGCCCATTTTAGACCCCAAATTTCCTCTAATGATGACTAAATCTGACTTCCGAGCCCACTTTTATTACAAAACCAATTTTTCCAATTAAACTATTAAAAAATAGCCTAAGTTTTGGAAAAACTAAATTTTAATAAAAAACACTGAAAAAATTAAAAAAATTAAAAAACCTAGGGGGACTTAGACATGTTCATATGACTCAACCATAATGCCTAGCATGTTTATACATTGACACATAGACTCTAATAACCTCAATAGGCCTAAATGCCAAGCCGACCACCCCAAGTTTAAAGGTATTGAGTGAAAAACTCAGAAATTATAAGTCGTTTATTCAACAACCAATAATAACCAAGGGAAAAAACACCCTGGGTTGATCGAATTGACAAATAAAGTCTATGAGATCGATTCTTTTATAGACACTATCATGGTAGAATATTTATTACAACTCCCCCAAGGAGGTATGAACATGTGATATAGTACAACAAGAACTTCCCAGAATCACTTCCTAAGGTCTTCTAAAGTCCGAACAAAAAATCTTTGTCTGGTTCACCAGGCTCACTTGATAAAGAAACCACTAAGTACAACTTAGGTGGTAACATTCTAGCTCCAACTACGGGACGTGTACTTGATCTGGTCATAGGGCAAGGAGAGGATACGAGAACACCAGAATATCTAGTTTATACACCCTGTAAAAACATCTCAACTTGACAAGAAAACCTCAGTAGCACAAGCTTTACATAAAAACCAAATGAACCATTAAGCTAATTTATTTAAACAAAATAAATGTAACTAACTAATGAAAAAAAATATTATTATAGCTAAGTACAAAACAAAAATGCAGAAAGTAAATGCTCTTTTTCAAGGAGCTTATTTTCCTACTCTAAGCATGATATAAAAAGGGTTAAGTGTAATCAGAAATACAATGTAACCACCTAAGCATTTTATTAACATAAAAAATAAAATTCTTGTCTTTGGTTACCAGCCAAAGTAAGGATACTTTATTCAGAAAATGAAAACCTGCGTGATGATCCGGAAGGGGCGAGTTGGATGGGAAATCATAGGCATGAATAATGTCATCAAACTTCCTCCCAAACTAGTAAGTGCTTGCACAGGCTGCTTCTATCCATGACTAGATAGGGTTGATATAAAAATAAGAGTGCTGAGGCAGATTGACTACACCATCATACTAATCATCAAGGATTATCGGATGATAACTCATTGTATAAGCCTCAAGCGGCTCCAAATCATAAGGAAACTCCATATGTGAAGATGATAGCTGGGACTGATATTCCACTGACTGCATGACATCTATATTTTCACAACACTGCTTCTCAATTTCTTCATTATTGACTCATTTGTACGGCTCTGAATGGTCATATAAGAGTTTTGAATGCTGCTTTTCCATAATAGGATTTTCCCAGGTCTCCAGATCCATGCTTCCCTCTATGGAATTATAATAGATTGGACTTCCACAAATTTTTAAATAGACACTCCCCTTGCTGGATATAGCATAGATAAGATTGTTAATAAGATATCCACAAAAATCCCAATAGTCATCACCACCATCTATGTCAGATGTGATGGATTCCCAATTTTTAGATTTTAAACATTAAGCTAGCATATCATTAGGATCTTTAACTGAGAGAACAACAAGCATAGCAATCAAACACAAGAGACAATGAACACAGTGTTTTTCCTTGGGGAAACCATAAATGGAGAAAACCCCGCAACTTCCTCAGAGATAGAATCAGCACCAAAGTGAAACCCAAAAACAGTAAGACAATCTCCCGACAGTACTAAGCTCTTTCCTCTTTCCCCAGTGTCTTTCTCTTCCTCGGCTATGTACTACAACTGAGTGTGTATGAGATGTGTGATAAATAGAGAGGTCACCTCTCTATTTATACTAATTCCTGACATGACTAAAACCCCACTAGGTCCGACCTCACTAGGAGAGTCTAATAACCCTAGTGCCCCGGAACTGCAGGGACTTTAACCCTTAGACAATAGGAGGGTTACCCACAATGACTTGACATGACTTGTTTACATTATAGATCCTCCCTTTAGGAACATCAGGTCATGACATGACATAAGAACATCTTGGAATTAACATCGGGTTACAATAGATAAGAAATACAAGTGAATACATTCTGAAGTTACAATTACATCAACACTCCCTCTTAACTAGGAAGGTATTCTCTAGACACAATTTTCATCATTGGTCTTCTTCTCTGGATCTTCTCGTCATTTGCATATTCAAGTCATCTTCGTCTTCAAGTCTTCGTCATCTTCAAGTCATCTTCGTATCTGGATCTAGATCATCACTCTATCTGGATCATCATCACTGGATCTGGATCATCACTCGATATGGATCATCTCTGGAGCATCATCTCTGGATCTAGATCATCCCTCTATCTAGATCATCTCTGCTATATCATCAATACTGAATCTTCACAGGTTCTATCTCATGATTCTTCTCATCACAGGAATTTCTACAGAGCCAGCCCTTTTTCATGTTGGATGTAGGCCTAGCCACCATGTAGGTCTTCCTCAGCACTTATATCTGACACTTAGTCAGAATGGCCCGCCCAGCACTTACATCTGATCATTTAAGAACTAATCCTATAATCATATCAGAAAGGCAACGCCCAACACTCACATCTGACCATGTGGTAACATAGCCAAAATCCTATTAGAAAGGCCCAGCACTTACATCTGATTAACCAATTATCGAAGAAAGGCCCAGCACTTACACTTGGCCATGCGAGGAACCAATCCTCCATGCCAAAAGGCTCCTACACTTACATTTGATCAACCAATGATTGAAGAAAGGCACTGTACTTACATCTGATCAACCAATGATCAAAGAAAGGCACAACACTTATATATGATCAACCAATGATCGAAGAAAGGCTCAACACTTATATCTGATCAACCAATGATTGAAGAAAGGCTATGCACTTACATTTGACACATACGAGGAACCAATCCAACAACTATGTTCGAAAAGGCATGCACTCACATCTGATCTTGTAAGAACCAATCCTACAGGCATATCAGAATGGCCCCCAATCCTAGATTGAGCTACCTGGTAACTGACCAGGTGCCGCCATTCTCTAGGAGAATGGAAGTTGCCCTTACATCTGTCCTACTCAACAGAATGGCCAGCACTCATATCTGACATGGAAGGAACCAATCCTTTCACCATGACATAATGGCTCAGCCCTTATATCTGACCTACTCATCAAAATGGCTATGGATCTCAGCACTCATATCTGACATAGAAGGAACCAATCCTCTCACCATGTCATAATGGCTATGGGTCTCATTACTTTCCCTTGGAGGAAACCTCGATCTAGAGAACACCAAGCTTCTCCTTGAAGTACTCGAACTTCACCCTAGCCAATGGCTTCATCAATACATCAGCTATTTGTTCCTCCGTCGCAACATACTGGAGATTCACTACTTCCTTCTGCACCATATCCCTAATACAATGATACTTGATCTTGATATGCTTCGACTTGTCATGGAACACTGGATTCTCTGACAACTTCACGCAACTCTAGTTGTCACAATGTATACAAGTAGCATCCATCTAGAGATCAAATAAATCAAACAGTAGCTTCCATAGCCATACTGCCTCACAACTAGCTGAACAAGCTGTGACATACTCTACTTCAGTTGTACTTAGTGCCACATAGGATTGCTTCCTACTAAACCAAGAGATCACACCTGATCCCATACTAAAGCAACAACCTGAAGTGATTTTCCTATCGATGGAACTGCCTACCCAATCTGAATCAACATAACCCTCTAGGTTAATCTTCTGATTCACCTTGTACTTGAACCCATAATCAATTGTACCCCTTAGGTACCTCAAAATGTGCTTTGTAGCAATCACGTGAACATGTCTCAGATCTGTCAAAAACTGGCTCAAGGTGTTCACAGCAAAGAAAATGTCTAGTCTTGTGTTTGTCAGATACATCAAGGACCCAATCATCTGATGATACATTGTGGCATCAACCGTATTTGATGAAGCATCACTCAATAGCTTTAGGTTCGATGCCATAGGTGTGGCCATAGCCTTGCAGTCCATCATCCCAAACCTCTTCAGGATCTCTACTGCATACTTCCCTTGTCCGAGGGAGATTCCATCCACATTCTGCCACACCTCCATACCTAGAAAATAATGCATCATACCCAAGTCCTTCATTTCAAACTCGGCAGCAAGCTTTCTCTTTGTATCAGCAATCAACCCATCCATACCTTTTACAAATAGATCATCTACATATAGTAGAAGCATCACTAGGTTTCCATCTTCAACCTTGTAGTAAAGGTCGGAATCTGCTTTACTCTAAGTAAAGCCCAAACTAGATAGAAAGCTGTCAATTTTGTCGTACCATGTCCTGGGTGCCTGTTTCAAACTGTACAGATATTTATTCAATCTGCACACATGAGACTCCCTATCATGTGTCTCAAAACCAAGTGGTTGTTCTACAGACACTTCCTCTTCCACTACACCATTCAAGAAGGTAGTCTTGACATCCATTTGTTGTATCTTCCATTTCATTACTGCAACCAAAGCAAGTACTGTTCTGATGGAAGTGTATCTGGCCACAGGAGCAAAGGTTTCTTCATAATCTATTCCTTCCTTCTGTGAGAAGCCACGAGCCACAAATCTTTCCTTATATTTTTCAATGCTACTATCTGTAGCATGCTTGATCTTGTATATCCATTTGGAAGTTACAACTGACTTCCCTTCTAGTCTTGGGACAACATCCCAAACATCATTCTTCATGATCGATTGATACTCTTAGATCATAGGATCCTTCCATTCTTTCCATTCTTCCACTTCTTTATAGTTGGAAGGTTCTTTATTGATAACATCACATAGTAAAGCTACATATCCTAAACAAGATCTGGTTCTCTTTCTCTCTCTGTGATTCTCTTCTAGAGTCGCATATCTTTCCACACCTTAGATAATTTCTTGTACCCAAGCAAGTTTCCTCTTGTGAGGATTCTTCTCCTGAGGTGGATCTACAGGTCTTTGTGGTTCTTCAAATTCTCTATGTTCTTCTTGAATTTCTTCATTCATGGTTGTATCATGAATTCTGGGTGCTTCTGGTTCTTCAGTGTCTTCAGCAGGTCTCTTCCTGGATTTGTTGTAAGCTGTGTCTTCATCAAATGTTACATCCCTGCTGATGTTGATCTTCTTGTATCCTGGGAAGCATATTCTGTAAGCCTTTGAGCTTTCAGAGTATCCCATAAATATACCCTTCTTTCCTGAAGGATCTAGTTTTGTTCTCTTTTCTTTTGGTATGTGTATGTACATTGGACAGTCGAATATTCTGAGATGGTTGACTTATGGTTTCTTACCGGAGAAGACTTCTTCAGGAGTCTTGTTATCGAGTACTCTATGTGGAGTATGGTTCTATACATACATTGTTGTTATGGCTGCTTCTACCCATAGATGCATAGGAATATCTTGATCATGAAGCATTGCTCTTGCAGCTTCCATGATGGTTCTATTCTTCCTTTCTGCAACCCCATTCTGTTGTGGATTGTAAGAAGTGGAAAAATCCCTCTTAATCCCTTATTCTTTGCATAAGTCTTTGAATTCATTTGATGTGAATTCTCTGCCATTATCTGATTGAAAGGTCTTGATCTTCTTTTCTATGTGATTCTCGATCAAGGCTTTGAATTCCTTGAACTTGCTAAAAAATTCATCTTTGTTCTTCATGAAGTAAATCCATGTCTTCCTAGAAAAGTCATCAATGAAAGAAACATAGTATACATACTCTCTTATTGAGCTTGATGACATTGATCCGCATACATCGGAGTGGATGATTTCCAAGATTCCTTTTTCCTTGCTCTCACTACTTGGAAATGTCTTCTTTGTGTTCTTTCCTTTCGCACGTCCTTTGCAAACCCCGTCATGTTTTGCTTGAATTTCTAAAAGACCTTCAACAACTTTTCTTGCAAGTGGTAGTGCTCTGTAATGCACATGTGCAAGCCTTCTGTGCCAAAGTTCATTTGGCTCTACTGTGTCATGGACCATAGCTTGTTCTGGATTGCCCTTTAGCTTGTATAAGCCTCCTTCTTGTTCTCCAATCACTATTGCATCATCAATAGTCTTTCCTCTTGGCCACATGATGACTTGGCCATATACAAATGCAACCCTCATACCTTTTGCATCCAATGCTGATATGGATAGAATATTCTTCTTCAATCCTGGTACAAACAAGACATCTTTCATTTTTATAGATTTTCCGGAGTCTAGCTTGTAGGAGTATTCACCACTACCTTTTATGGGATATTGGTAGTCATCCCCAAGCTTCACCTTATGGGGTGAATTATGTTCGGATAGTTTCTCAAAGGATTCCTTGAAACTTGTCATGTGCTTGGAAGCCCCACTGTCAATAAGCCAATCTTTGCTTCCATGAGTGACAGTTCCCGTGAGAGAGGAGATCTGAACATATTCATCTTCACTTGAAGAGTCTTCACTTTCTTGTTTTACTCTCTTCCTGGGAGGATCATCATCCTCGGTAGTGTGAGCATGATGTCTTATTTTGGAGTTCTTCTTCTTCTTGGATCCATTCTTATTCTTGGGACAGTTTTTAGCAAAGTGTCCTATTTCATCGCATGTATAACATCTGAGTCTGGATGGATCCCTTCTCATAAATTTATTTTTCTGATGAGAATGCTTACCTTGGTGATGATGATTTTCCCTTCTTCCTTTCTTGGAGTGTACTGTGAGTGCTTGATATTCACTTCCCATCTTTTCTTCTTGAGAATCTATTAGAGCTTCTTCTTGAGAGCATTCTTCCCACAGTCTACTGAACTTGACCAAATTCTTTCTAGCACATATTCCTTGGATGAAAGAATCCCATGACCTAGGGAGGACATTAAATGTTGTCATCACAATTTCTACATTCTCCACTTCTTCATCTACAGCTTCTAGTTTTTCTTTGATCTAGGAGACCCTTGTGAAGTATGACTGGATGGTCTCCTCATTCTAGATCTTGACATTCTTCAACTGGTTCCTTCGAGTCATCTTCTAATTGATGTTCTTCCCTTCAAACAATTTGGTTAGGGCATCGAACATGGCTTTAGGTGTCTTGAGGGAGGAAACCTGTGGAATGAGGTGATCCTTGATAGAATTAGCAATGATCCTCTTTGCCATAACCAACTTATTCTTATGTAAGGCCTTGGCCTCATCTCCCTCTGGAACTGGAACCTCCTCCTGGATATAGGAGTCCAACTCATTTTCTTCGAGGACCAGGGAGATCCTATACTTCTAGGCTCGGAAGTTATCAGCTCCCTCAATATTTTTATCAAGCTTGGTATGATGAGACATATTAACTGAGAACCTCAAATGGAAATACAAAATATTTAGATATTACCAGGTCAAGATGTCGGATCTGGATTTGAAGCTGAAATCCTGCAATACTGGTTCAGGAGCATATTAGGGTTTTGCTTTTCTGTAGTGCTATCCAACCAAATGCTTTGAATTTGACCCCTAAATTAGATATTGGGGAGAAGATCAATCCAGGCCTGGGCTCACTGAAAAATTCCTCTTTTGTGAAAATCCCTAATTTTCGGCAGTAGTGTCAGGTCCAAAATTGAAAAACCTCAGAATTGGATTCTGCTTCAACAGAAAGATGCACCCTAGGGAGGAGAGTTATTCCACCGTACTTTTGCTGAAAATATGTGGAGAGAGATCCACAAAATAGAAATCCCTAGTTCCTGGATCTATGCAGTGTCTTCTCCTCAGGTTAGCTCTGATACCATGTTCGATTTTAAACATTAAGCTAGCATATCATTAGGATCTTTGACTAAGAGAACAACAAGCACAACAATCAAACACAAGAGACAACGAACACAGTTTTTTTCCTCAAGGAAACCATAAATGGAGAAAAACCTGCAACTTCCTCAGAGATAGAATCAACACCAAAGTGAAACCCAAAAACAGTAAGACAATTTCTCGATAGTAGTAAGCTCTTTCCTCTTGCCCCAGTGTCTTTCTCTTCCTCAGCTATGTGCTACAACTGAGTGTGTATGAGATGTGTGATAAATAGAGAGGTCACCTCTCTATTTATACTAATTCCTGACATGACTAAGACCCTATTAGGGCCGACCTCACTAGGAGAGTCTAATAACCCTAGTGCCCCGGAACTGCGGGTACTTTAACCCTTAGTCAATAGGAGGGTTACCCACAATGACTTGACATGACTTGTTTACATTATAGATCCCCCCAATAGGAACATCGGGTCATGACATGACACAAGAACATCCCGGAATAAACATCAGGTTACAATAGATAAGAAATACAAGTGAATACATTCCGAAGTTACAATTACATCAACACCAATTGCTGATATCAAGTTCTCTTTTTCTTCATTATTGATACTGATATATGCCTCAGACTGATCATATGGATAAACTGCATGCTCCTTTTTCATATCAAAGTTTCCTAAGGCCACATGGTCCATGCTCTCTCCTTTAGATATGCCATAGATAGAAAAATCAACAAAACCATCAAAAGTTTCTGGTTCATTATTTTCCTCTTTATTCATGTCATAGACTGGATTTTCCATGAATATCCAAGACTCCTCATCAGCATATGTGTCGGGGATAAGGAAGTCTTCATCACTTGTATCATGCTCCAAGTTATACTTGTCCTCATTTTCATACTCATGTTCTTTAGAGAAAAGGTCACAAGGAAGTAAACCTTCCAGACTTTCACCATTATATGGAGAACACATAGGAGTCCTATCATGTACATTACAGTTTTCATCATAAGTTTCACTATAAGATTCTGCAATGGTTTCATCCTTAGGTTTGTACTATTTATCTGGTGACAAAGGGTAGGCCTGGCCTACCATGTATATATGATTAGGCTCGCTTGAAGTTGTTTCTTGACTACTGACCTCGGGAAGTCCATGTTCCATGACTTGATTTGCAACATAACAAATCCTTTCTTGGTGGAACTGTTCACAGAGTCTACACCATGGAATTACTTCTTCTACCATGTTAGTTGAGTCTAACTAGTTTGGAATCCTAGGTTCTTGCTGAGGAAACTTCTTTTGATACATCTGATTCTATTTAGGCTGAAAGTTCCTAGGTCCAATATTTCTTTCCATTGTGATTATTCTATTTTGCATATGATTCAGTTGTGCGGACTAATTTTCCATAAGTTGGTTTTGACTAGTAACCAAGTCTTTTATCATGTCTGTTACCTTTTCCATGGGATCTTTAGAGGTTCCCTTTTCTTCTGATTCAAAGGCTTTACCCTTGGTCTCTTTGTTGCAGGAATTGTTTCCCCTAGTGTGACCTAGAATGTTGGAATTTCCTGAAGATTGCATATTCTCTTCTATTTTCTCAGCCAATTCCTGGCCCAGTTTTTAGATCGATCAGTTCTTTATCTCTCAACTGGTATCTTAAGTCACCGGTGAAGGCTTCAATATAGGATATGAGGATAGAGGCATTTTCTAGCTTGATGTCTCAAGGAAGGTCCGCAACCACACGCTTGAATTTAGTGTTAAATTTAGCCATGGTTTCATTCTCCATCTTCTTTATGCTATAAAGGGCAGCAAGAAAATGTCTTGGTTCCTTCTTTTCTCCCCACTTCTTCCTAAAACCATCTTGGAATTCACTAAGAGTTTTATATGAATTATCATCTAGGTCGAGGTACCACTCTTCAGTATCATCTTCTAAGGGTAAAGCAAAGAGATTCATTTTGACATTGTCATGGTCATGGGTAGCATCATTGCAATAAATGACCAGGTGCTTTTCAAACTTTCGAAGGTGAAACTTGGCAATGATGGCATTATTGCCCTGAAATATGGGGAGATTATTGATAGCATATTTTGGAATGGCATGGGGAGCACCTACTATCTGAGACAAGTCAAGGGGTTTGAACAATTCCGCCATTTCTTGAGATTGGTGAACATGACTCTCTACAAATATGTGATGGATATCTGAGAGGGATTGGTCTCCTAAATTTTCAAGGTTTCTACGAGAAGTCTGCCTATTCAATCTTTCCCTAATAAACCTTTCACGATCAGGGAGAGGATTGAATAATTGATGGCGGTTTCTTCGGGTAGAAATTCTTGGACAGATGTTAGACAGTGTAGTTTCCAGATGGATTGAGTTTTAATTTTTATGTTTTTTAAAGACAAGATCAATCAAATTATTTTTTATCTTTTTAGTTGTTTAGAAAAAAGTTAAGGTAAGTCATACATGGGAATAAAAATATTTTTGCCTGGCAACGGCGCCAAAAAGTGTTGCCACCTTTCACAGACCTGGGTTACGTGGTAGAAATCTTCAAGCCACTCGGTGTGTCCTTGGGGGCAAGTCTCGAGTCAAGGCTGTCACCTTGTTCTTGAATCCTCCGTTTAGGCTCAACTCCTAACGAAGCCAAGGGGGGTAGACCTTATTAAGTTACTAAGGCAAAATTATTTAGTATGATGATGGTATTAAAGAGTAAATTTTTTAGGAGTTTCAATTTAACAATTGTGAACAACAAATAACATGATTAGATAATCACAAGTAAGCACGAAAATGACACCCAATCACATATAGATTGAAAGAAATAAACAGTTGACCAGTGCCTTGAAAATGGAGTCAAAAAACAATTAAGAGTGCTTGCAAGTGCTGGAATGAATGTTGTGCAATTGTATCTTGGTTAATTTTAAATTAATGTAAGAATATGAGTAATTTAACTTAGGCGAGGGGACTCTAGATATACCCAGGGGGTACTTGAAGTATGTCCAAAACTAAATCGTCACGGATACCCGCAAGGAATATGTGGGTTGAATGGAGTCTCTGAGGTTGTTTTTCATAATGCACCCAAATGTGTAATAGAGATCGACGCCCCGAGGTCACTTTTTAGGAGTTCCCGCTTCCTTTGGGTATTTTTCCACCGTAATGGTTTGATCGAGGCGTTGGATTTTCACCTAATGGTTTGTCAATTTGGAAGGTGAATACTAATTAATCTAGTCACTCAAGTGCTTTTGATGCATCTTGACTGATCAGACGAACCACATCCAAGTACAAAGCATACACACTGGAGTCTTTGTTATTTTTAGTAAATTTTAAAAGAGGTGTTCTTATTAAAAAGAAAAGCCTCCAGGAACCTCTTTCGGTCCAAGTGGACCTCAATCAGGGAATCAAGGAGGGGTTGATTTTATTATGATTATCAAAACAATTAATGAAAATGGAATCAGAGATACACAACATTGGTTTTCTGATTAGTCCTACCACGCATCTCTTCCCCTTGTGGGTCAATTGGGAAGTCGTGGGGTAAGTAGTATGATTACTTTTGAATTGAAAATATGGAATAATAAAAAATGTTATCAAATTATAAAATCCTTCATGTCAATACTAGAATAGAACAGAAATAAGGTGAAGCAATGTAAAAAATAACACAGACGCGAATCCCCCCCGGGGGGGGGGGATGGTGAATAGGCTCGAAAGAGCCTATTCGAAAAGATTTTTTTCTTTCTATTAGCAGAAATTACACTATCAAAAAACTGAAATTAATCCACTTGTTCCTTATATGGAATGAGACCAAAGGTTTACAAATTGCAAAAAATTGAAATTTTCGGAAGACGGAGACCCCCTGGGGGGTTTTGAATGGTCCAAAAATGATTTCCGAACAGAGCCTCCTCCTCTTTTATGTTAGACCTTATAAAAACAAGAAATATTATCATAGTTAAATATTACCAAAAGTACTTTGAAATTACTTTTGGATGATCAAACGTTTTACCCAAAAATTCTAAGTTAAAATTAGTTTTTAAAGAAGCAGAAAAGGAACCAAGGAAAGCAAGATTTCCTTGGTATCTTGGCCTGCTTTTGGGGAAGAAAATATGAAGCACTTAAATTGATGAATGTAAATTTTTATACTCTAAGGAAACAACCATGCATTCAACAAGCTTTATATCTACTTTCACAGTCTTGAAAAATGACAATTTTTCCTAAAACTAGATGTAGAATGCTTGTAAATTTTCTTTTAGGAATGAGAACTAGTTTATGAGATTTCAGGAAGAAAGATCTATGTAAAATAAACTCTGAAATTTATATATCTAAACAATTTTAAATCTGCAAACAAGTAACCGGACTGAAAATTGGAGGAAGAGGAAAAGAAGAGTATTTTTGCTGGAAGACTTGAAGATCAACCATGGAGATTTTCGGTGGAATGTTGAGGGACTATGCCTTTGAACGATTTTGGAGAGAGTGAATAATCAAACTAGATTAGTATCCTCTCCAAGCTAGGAACCTGCAACTGAATCCAAAGACTTTCCAAAATACTTGTGAGATCCGGTTAGTACATACATAGAGATTTCAGAATAACATGCATATAAACTTATAAAACATGTTGAATCTAGATCTCTAAACATGCATCAAAAAGGAAAGAGATGGCCAATAAAATTATTAAAAAACTCCTTTCCTATCAATATTATAATAAACTTATTATCAATCTTAGCAATGAATCCATAGACAATCAGCAAATTATGAACATAGATACAGATTACCTCAGTAAAACATGACAATGCTCATCCACACATACAATGACATGACATCATATTTCCTCCAAAGCTTCACTTTATTCCAATAGAAAAAGATATTACACAGTATTACAACAAAAATAGCTCCTCAATCCAACTCTTACTCGCTTGGAAGAGGCAGCCTAAGCTTTATTTATACACAAAATTGAAACCACAGCCCAGAGGGGGCACAAATCCCAAGGAGATAGACCACTGTAGCTAAAGGAGAGACCATCAATGCCTGATCTGAAGCTGAACTAAACTTATACTGAGTTTGAATGTCAATCGAAGAGCTGATCTGACTAACACCTCAACCTGTTGACTGAAGCATCCACCGAAACTCATCCAAATGAGCCCACATGTGTGGAGGAGAGAGGGAGGGTGAAATTCCCCATAAAGGAAGCTGAATTTCAACTTTGGATCCACCTAGATAACCTCCTTCAGTCAAGGATTTGTCAGATCCGATCAATATCATGCATATCTGACTGATTTCAATCAAATTGAATGAGAATCCACTGATCTAGGATTTTGGATTTGCTCCATTATTCATCAATTTATTAATTAAAATAATCCATAATTGATTTTTTGGGGCTTTCTATATTGAGTGATGGAAAGTCACTCAAAACTAGGAAATAGTGGGTCTATAGGTTTATTGGGTGCCCTTAGCTTGAAAATGAGCACCTGCATGACTGAATCTGAATTTCGAGCCCACTTTTATTACAAAACCAGTTTTTCTAGTTAAACTATTAAAAAATAGCCTAAGTTTTGGAAAAAATAAATTTTAATAAAAAACACTGAAAAAATTTAAAAAATTTAAAAACCTAGGGGTACTTAAACATGTTCATATTACTCAACCATAATGCCTAGCATGCTTATACATTGATACATAGACTCTAATAATCTCAATAGGCCTAAATGCCAAGCCGACCACCCCAACATTGGAGGTATTGAGTGAAAAACTCAGAAATTATAAGTCCTTTATTCAACAACCAATAATAACCAAGGGAAAAAACACCTTAGGCTGATCGGATTGACAAATAAATTCTATGAGACCAAGTCTTTTACAGACACTATCATTCTAGAACATTTATTACAACTCCCCCAAGGGGGTATGAACATGTGATATAGTACAACAAGCACTTCCCAGAAGCACTTATGAAGGTCTTCTGAAGTCCGAACAAAAAATCTTTGTCTAGTTCACCAGGCTCACTTGATAAAAAACCACTAAGTACAACTTAGGTGGTAAAACCAAGTACTGTCTAAATTTGGCCAAGGAATGCATGATGGCTAGCATCTTCTTATCATATATAGAATACAACCTTTCATGTGGCTACAATTTTCTGCTCTCAAAAGCAATTGGATTCCTGTCTTGCATTAGGACAGCCCCAATGCCTACCCCAAAGGCATCACATTCCAGAACAAAAGGTTTAGAAAAATCAGGAAAGGCTAGTACTGGACAACTGCACATTATCTATTTCATTTCCTGAAAATACTTTTCACCTCCTCACTCCATTTGAATGCACCCTTCTTAGTCAAATATGTCAAGGGTGCAGTGTACCAAGAGTATCCTTTGACAAATCTACAGTAGTAGTTGCAAAGTCCAATTGAACCTCTCAGCTCAGTAAGGTTCCTTGGTCTGGCCCATTCTAATATGGCCTTTATTTTTTCTGGATCTACCTTAACCCCTTCTTGGCAGATCACATGGCCAAGATACAACAATTCTGTCATACCAAACTCACACTCAGACATCTTGGCAAAAAATTACAGATATGCCAGCATAGTGAGCACCTCCTCCAAGTGGTGCAAATGCTCCTCCCATGTCATACTATATATTAGAATGTCATCTAAAAACACAAGAACATACTTACAGAGCTGTTTTCTGAATACCTTTTTCATGCATGATTGGAAAGTTGTTGGTGCATTAGTCAAGCCAAATGACATGACTAGAAACTCGAAGTGGCCAAAGTGACAATGGAAGGCTGTATTTTGTATGTCCTCCTCCCTCATCCTAATTTGATGGTACCCTAACCGAAGATCAATTTTGGAGAAAAATTTGACTCCATGCAGCTCATCCATCAGCTCATCAATTCAAGGAATTGGGTACCTATTCTTTATTGTCTTCTTGTTCAAATATCGGTAGTCAATGCACATCCTGAGTGTCCCATTCTTCTTGTTCATCGGGACCACTAAAGAAGAAAAAGGACTGGAACTTGGTTTGATTAGGCCTAACTCAAGGAGCTCCTTGATGGCCTTCCCAATTTCATCCTTGAATCTATTTGGATGCTTGTATGGGTGTATTTTGATTAGAAGTGTGCCAGCTTCCAATTCAATCTTGTGTTCAATGCCACGGTCTGGTGGCCTACCAGGTGGAAGGTCTTCAAAAAACCTCTTATGCTTGTGTAACAATTTTTTAATATCTTTGGGCCAGGAAGACACTTTGGTAGTTGTTCCCTCAGTGGTGATTTGGCACTCAACAACCCACTCAATGTCTCCATGCTTCATAATAGATCTCATACTTTTTGCAGAAATTATTTGGCTGGGATATGTATTTATACCTCTCAATACCACTGGTTTTCCTTCAGCATCCTTGAAGCTTATTTGTGGTACTTGGTTGTTCACAGAATTCTCTCCAATAGAGTACAACCATTGTAATCCCAACACCATATTGGTGTCAGCCACATTGACAACATAAAATTTGTCTTTCACAATATAGTCACCTATGTTTACTTGCAGATCTGGTATCCATCAGTTACACTCCATGGTATGGTTACCAGGAATGACTATAGTGAATCCTTCAAAGGGATCAGTAGGCATTTTTATCCTCTCCACCAAGGCTGAATCAATGAAATTATGTGTGGCATCCCCATCAATAAGTACTGTAAATTTCTGCCCTTGCAGAACTCCTTTTAGCCTTAAATTATGGAACCTAGGCACTCCACTGAGCACAACAATTTTGTTGTTGTTTTGATGGGGCTGCTCCTCATCTTCAGCTGTTTCATACTCTCCATCCCCCAACTCAACTTCTTCTATCCCTTCTTCATCACTTTCATAAAAATTTCAATATAATGTGCTTTTCCTTTCACACATTTGTGAATGGGAGCCCACGGTTCTTGGCAGGAAAAACATAGTTTCTTCCTCCTCAATTCATCCTGATCCTTATAGGAGTAATCCTTCTTGCTAGGGGCAGGAAATTTTCTCATGGGAGGTTTTTGGTTCTGAAATTTATGTGGCGAGGGAGGTATGGGAGGATACTTGGTCCCCGGGATTGCATCTTGTAGGTATCTAGTCCTGCTCACAGCTTCCTGCAAAGTGGTAGGTCGGTAGGCCTTCACCAACCCCTTCAATGGTTCAGCCAGTCCTTCTGTAAACAAAAGGATCAGCCTTGATTATGATATGTCAGTGACCATTACAACCACATTTTGGAACTCTGATATGTATGCTTTTGGAGTTCCAACATGTCTTATGTGTGCCAAATCCCAAAAAAGAGATATCAGGATCTCTTTTTCTATCAATTTTCTGGTGAACTCCTCATAGGTGACTACTTGGTCATGGCCTAATGTTTTCATGCCATGAAACCACCAGTCAATGGTCTCCCCATCAATATGTAGGGATTCCAACTTAATGGTATCCCTTTCTGCCATAGGATTCAGCTGGAAATATGTATCCATTTTCTGAATCCAAGAGCTCACTGAGCAATTTGAAGTACCATCAAAGTATGGCAAGGTGATTTTCCCAATGGCATTCTTTAATTCCTAATTCTGATATGAATGTCTTGCAGCCCCTCTTGGCTGCCCCCTAAATTGAGTTTCACAGAAATATCAAAATGGCAGAGCCCTTCTGCATTCCTCACTCAATGATTGGTAGATAGAAAACTTATCTTCCCATGTAGCAATAGTTTCATCCTGGGCTACAGGATCTTCCTTAGGTGTCTCTACAAATTTGGGCATGGTAGTTCTTGGATGAAATTTTGGTTCCTCTCTAAATTCAAGTGGCCTATTGTGAGGCCTAGTCTTGGAAAAAACACCCCCCCCCCCCCCCCCCCATGACCTTTCTTTCTTCATATTGAGAGCCAATACTGCTCCCTTCCCCATCTTTCACTCCCAGCTGTTTAGCCAGGAATTATCTGGTCTCTTGACTAGAATGTATGATGTTTGCAGAGATGTCTTGTATACCTCTCAACATATTCTTAACAAAATTCCAGAACTCATCTTTTTCATCACTTTCTTCATGGAATCTCCCATCCACAGATTCTACTTCCTCCTCTTGAGGAATCTTTCTTTTGGTGTCGGAATTGTATTTTGGACCCATTGAATAATATCAATAGTAGGTATGGAGTACCATTCTTTGATACCACTGTGATGTCACAAGTCTGGTGTGCAGACCTGAACACACAGAGCCTACTCAGATTGGGAAAAACAAGGGTTTCTTCTGGGAAATTTTGCAAAGGACAAAAGTGATTAGTGGGAAGAAAAAAAATAGATTTAATAAATGTAATTTCCTCTCCCCCTAACACATTTATATCTGGATCCATTTAGGTTTCATATTCCGCACCACAGAAACCTACTACCACGCTTCTGGGAAGCCAAACCGTGAAACTAAGTAGAGTAGTTTGGTCTGTTTCAACCAGAGGATTCTAGAAAATTGTAGAGGTTTTTTCCATCCTTAATGTAACATACAAAAAATTATTTAGACAATTTTCTGAGGTTCTGGAAATTTTTAAGGAGTTTTGGTTGAATTTGTCGATTTCTGGCAGTTTTGGTCAAGAGAAACCCTGCGCAAAGGAGGATACAAAAATCTGGTATGACCCCCAAAAAAAAGGTTCTGTATATGGATATGGGAAGTTAGGCCTATTACTGACACACAATAACTGACAGATCTCAGTTTAAGTTTACATAACTTGTTTTACATCAGTTTTAGTAAAACTAGCTATTAAAAGCTAGTAATCTAGCTAGGGTCTTAAAAAAGCTATTAAATCAGCTTAAATCCATTTATGTAAAACATGAGATTTATAAAAGAGATAAATATAATATCTTGGAACATAAATACTTATTTCAATCACTTCCTCAGCATAGAATATTTATTACATCACTTATATTCACTCGATCCCCTTATACACTGATAAAATAGGCCCTTTTTATGAAACTGGGACAATATTATTTAGGGTATGAGATATATTGACCTGATAAATGTAATTTTCAGATTATAATGACACTACAGAACATAAATTAAATTATTTACTGACCATTACAAACATGCTTTCAAAATTAAGGGGCAGAAGGCCCGAATCATGACCAGCAAGGGGCTGTGAGCATAAGTGAAGCATGGGCTTCACTGGAGCTCGAAATGAACTTGATAGAGGCTGTAATATATTTCTGGAATAAGCTTCATTGGCTGAGCTTAGCTCTCCATATACCTGCAATAGATAGAAATGGATATGGAAGAGAAGGGAGGAGGGGTTTGGGCATCATCACCCAATGGTCTAAGGCACAACACTCAAAGAGTATGCTCACGTAGCATAAAAAAATATCAAATCATCAAAACTGAAGCAATGGGTTTAAATTCATCTTTTATCGACTTATGGATGACCTGCTTAGTAATTTGAGTCCAATAGTGACATGTGAGAGCAAGTCAACCCCATGGGTGACCTAACCCTAGCCACAAAAGTGCCCTCTTTGGGAAATTAAGCGAGTAGGACCATGTGGAATTGTTTCCAAGTCCAAATCATCCTTCACAATTAGAAACTATGCCCTCCCTTAGTCAAAATATGCCTCTTTTTAGTTATGACAGCTTTCTACTTTTCCTGGGTCATAAGGAAACTCTTTCTTTCCTTCAAAAACTTTCGTACTTTTCTCTTACATCTTTTCTGAGCTCCATAAGAGGAAACTATGCCCTCCCCTTTGAATGAATTTCCTGGTTTTTCCTCTGTCTACTTTTTATGCTTTTAGGAAACTTCCCTTTATTCTCCTGCTTGCTTTTGTCATGGACTTTCTTATTTTTACCAAGGCAAGTTGACTAGCTTTCCCCAATGTGCCCTCCTAACATGGAAGCCTTAATTCCACATCATTATTGTACATAATAAATAAAATTGTTGAAATAAAATTAAATACATGCCTTAGAAAAATTATTAGCAAAATTTTATCCTAGGAGGAATAATTAATAACAACTTGAGCCCTTAGGAACTTAGCATGGTCAACACTTTTAACGGTCAATTGGAGGGGACATGACAACACTAGTGACTTAGGATAACCCAGTAAACAAGATTGTGCTTGGTCCATAATTTCTCAAAGAAATGGAGCAAGAGGTAGCAAATATCAGATAGAGCATGAAAGCATCCCAAGATAGACATAAAAGCTATGTAGATAAGCATAGAGTGTATAGAGAGTTCATTGTTTGGGATCATGTTTATCTTAGAGTGAGGCCAATGAAGAGTTTCTTGAAGATTGGAAGTTTTTCCAATCTATCACCTAGATATTGTGGGCCTTTTGAAGTGCTTGAAAGAATAGGTCCAGTTGCATATAGAATTGCATTGATTTCTAGCACTAGAGCTCATAATGTTTTTCATGTTTCTTTACTTAAGAAATATGTACATGATCCTAACCATCTGATAAATTGGGATGTTATTCAGGTGGAACCCGAGGGAGAGTTCCAAACCGAGCCATTGCACATCCTCGACAAGAATATCACAGTTCTCCAAAATTGAGCCGTTGGAAAGGTAAAGGTGACGTGGAAGCACTACAGTCCTGATGAGGCTATGTGGGAGATGGAGGATGCCATGCAATTGGTACATCCATTTTTGTTCAATTTTGTAAAGCACTGAGGATAGTGCTAATGAAGGGGGAGGGAAATGTAACACTCTGGTTTGACCCCATGGTATTAAATTGTACATGATGTATATATTGTATTTGAATCATGGCAAGGAGCTCAAGGACAAGGCCCTACCATTGATTTGGTGTTTTGTGTATTGGTGATCAAGGTTTATGCCGATGGGTATAGTGCTAGGTCATGCACATCACCTTTTGAAGTTATCATGTAAATATACAATTTAATAAAAATACCACATCTAGATATGCACTACAACGTAAGAGATGGGGGAATGATTTCACAAGGAATAGGGAGGGTATAAATTGAGCACATATATATGTGGACCAACACACAACTCACAAGATAGATCAAACAATTATACTCAGAAATTTAAGAATGAAACAGTGCAAAATTGGCTTGCAACTATGATTTATTTCATCAATCATAAGTAATTGGATAATTGTTACAATGTAGTACAATGGCTAAATAGACTCATGCAATTCGAATCCATGTGAGGAAATTCGAATTGGTTTGACTCTACTTGACTGCATGTCTAACTGAA
This sequence comes from Pseudotsuga menziesii, assembly GCA_001517045.1. Lineage (NCBI taxonomy): Eukaryota > Viridiplantae > Streptophyta > Pinopsida > Pinales > Pinaceae > Pseudotsuga > Pseudotsuga menziesii. Next base: position 203,731 of record LPNX010075768.1, read on the forward strand.
CTTGTCTAAATCACTATCGGAGTTCAACAACCCAACTCAAGTGTCTAATTCAATATTAATTATCAATTAACTAGTCTAACTGACTGTGGTAGGTGAATAAATGTGCCTCACCCACATGCAACCATGAATAGCTAGTGCTAACTAAATATAACTAAATGTAACAGACTAGAACTGAATGTAACTGACTCCTAACTAAGCTTGACTAGTCACCAACTGAACTCAACTAAAGGAGGTTCGTGCCGGAAATCTCAGTGGCTCCTAAATTGTAGGGATTGATCTAGGAGGCTCCTAATATGATGCATGCAAGTGCATTCAGTGGGAGTTAGGCTCAATTAGTGTTCCCCGCACTCTAGCAATTGGTACATGTTTCCCTATTAGGCCAAGTGGACCCAATGGTGCTAGTGAAGAAATATAGATTGAAAGGACTCCTGATTTAGACATAATTGACAAAATTGGACAAGGGATGCTTATAATCCTAAAACCCCCCTTAATTCTAACTTGGAAAGTTTGTGGGCCCTGGTAACTAAGACCATAGATCACCCATTACATCTAAGCAAAGTAACTTCTCAATACAATGAATGGGGGAAAAAACCACATGGAAAAAAATCCCCCCCTCTAACTAAGTAGATAGATTAACGATTCAAGTTTTAAAAAAATGAAAAAATGTTTCTGCAACCTTCATCTCTATGGCGTAGTGAAGTAGCATGCACGATGTTCTATGCATAGGAATTCTGGGGCCTAGAATGTAGATGTATCCATCTTCTCCCAAAATGATGATGGAAGGAAGGAGGAATGCAACCACTTTTGGATGAAAAGACATATGATCCACTCTATTCTTCTGAAAGCAATGCAGCTGATCAAACCTTGCCATGTAGCATCTCATAGGGAGTTTGTTGCATATCTCTAAATGAGGTTAGATAGTATGACATAGCACAAGGTTCTTTGTTTTTTGTGTGTCAGATGGATTTCCAGTCATCTTCCTTCCTTCCCTCTTGGGAGTAGGGATTGGATCTAGATCTGAATCACCTTGAATCTCAATCTCATAAACCAATACAACTAGTTCTACAATACTAGTGGAAACTGTAAAAGAAGTAGATGGAATGTTTTTACCTCTCCTTTCAAGTTGTAGTTTAGAGTGCACTGGTTCTGAAAATGATAGGAAGTGTGAGAACTCATATGCCTTGGAGGCATGATTTGCAACACCCTTCGCTATGATGTTCCTAGTAGAGATATCTATGATATCCACTAAGTTGGGACCAAATGTCACTCACTTTGGAGGGCCAGTGTGAGTCATCTAGTATACAGATAATATATTTGCAGCTAAGGAGGGCACATAAAGCACATCTTTGAACTTTCCATGTTCAATCTTGATAGAACCCTTCCCTTTGGCTCGAATTTGACTTTTATTACCCATATGAATACTAGGGCCATTGAAATATTGTAAAGAAGAGAATGATTCCCTGGATGAAACCATATGATTGGAAGCTCCTGAATAAATGAGGAAAGCATGTGCTGTTGAACAACTAACCTTCAGTGCATGACATCTCTCATCATGTTCTTCACTTTCTTCTCTATGTTCAACCTTCCTTGCGCCAACAGGTATAGTGATGCTATGTTTCTCTAGAAGAGTAACCATTTCATCAATTTTTCTTCTCATATAGGAGTTTTCTAGATGAAATCCCCTTCCACAGTAAGAACAAAGAGTCTTTCCTTTGCCATTCTTCTTGCTTTTCCTTGGACCAAAGGACTGATCTGATTGCTCTTTCTCTACATGAGGCTCATTCTTTTGCTTCCCCTTACCATTCGTAGCCTTAGGTCCTCTAGCAACCAATGCTTGATCTTTGGAAGATCGAATGATCCCCATTTGGATCATCTTGTTATGCTCATTGGTGAGAGACTCAATGAAGGCATTAAGAGTGGGCATCTTCCAATTTGGTGTTGTGAGCTTCCTGGAATGGAAGCTTGATACAAAGACTGAGTAGTCTACACCAAGTTTTGAGAGGATGGAAAGGATGAGTTGATCATCCTCCTTATCAACATTGCTCAAATTCAAATGGAACACTAGGTTCTTGAATTTGGTGAATAAATCATTCAGAGTTTCGAAGTTTCATGGGTGAAGAGAAATCAACTCATTCTCTAGCTAATTGATCCTTAGTTCATCTTGCTTATAAAAAAAGGAATCAATATTATTCCAAACCTCCTTGGGAGTGTTCAATCCCTTGATGTGGAAGAGAAGATCTCTAGAGATTGAGAGGTACAGACATCCATATGCTTCATCAAGCCTATTCCAGTATTTTTCTTTGTCAACATAATGAATCGGATCTTCCTCTGTCTTCATTGTGAGTCTGAAGAGTATTTTGGAGTGAAGATGCATCTCCATGTCCTGCTTCCACTGGTGGTAGTTGAAAGGAGTGAGAAGCTCCATTGGAGGGGCCATTGTGCTGCTGTAGCGAATGCAGTGAAGGAGACTGAGCTGATGTAGTGAATGCAGTGAAGGATACTGAAAAACATGTAAATCACACAATCAAATAGACAAATTAAGGTTGACATCCTGCACTTTTGTAATTTTCTTCACACCCAATTTAGTTGATCAAGCAAGCTTGATAAGCAATTCCTTTGCTTAGGAGTTATGTGGTAAATTCTCTGCTTTTGGTGCAGTGCTGGAAGGAGCATTTTTGCTCAATTTTTTTTTGATCCAAGTATGAATCTATAGTAGGAGAATTTCCTTGTCCTGCCAAGGATATGATACCATATAACATTGAGCGCATATATATATGGACCAACACACAACTCATAATATAGATTAGACAATTTTACTCAGAAATTGAAGAATGACATAGTGCAAAATGGCTTGCAACTGTGAATGCTTTCATGAATCAAAAGTAATTGGATAATTGTTACAATGTAGTACAATGAATAAATAGCCTCATGCAATTCGAATCCATTTGAGGAAATTCGAATCGGTTTGACTCTACTTGACCGCATGGCTAACTAAACTTGTCTAAATCACTATCAGAGTTCAACAACCCAACTCAAGTGTTTAATTCAGTCTTAATTATTAGTTAACTCGTCTAATTGAATGTGGTAGGTGAGTAAATGTGCCTCACCCACATGCATCCATGCATAGATAGCGCTAACTGAATAGAACTGAATGTAACTGACTCCTAAATAAGCTTGACTAGTCACCAACTGAACTCAACTGAAGGAGGTTGGTGTCGAAATGCCCAGTGGCTCCTAAATTGTAGGGATTGATCTAGGAGGATCCTAAAATGATGCATGCAAGTGCAGTCAATGGAAGTTAGCCTCAATTAGTGTTTCCCACTCTCTAGTAACTGGTACATGTGGCCCAATTAGGCCAAGTGGACCCAATGGTGCTAGTGACTAAATATAGACTGAAAGGTCTCCTGATTTAGACATAATTAACCAAATTGGACAAGGGAGGATTATAATCCTAATAGAGGGGAGTTAGTAAAACTCCTCAGCCAATAGGGTGAGACCATATTTCAATGGGGAAACCCATAAACCCTTTGCTAATTTTTTGTCCTCTGCACTCAATCATTCAATTCTTCCAGAAGAGCGATTGAGGCAGTTAATGCCTTGAGAAGAGTAAGGCATGGAAGTTGGTTTCGTGACTGAGCCAGATTGTAGTCTAGGAATCTGTATTCTTTTTTTTGAAGAAAATAAGCAAGTGGATGCATTCCAGTCTGTCTTTCCCTTAGTAGAGAGAAGGTCTTGTGGTTGTTATTTTTTGTTAATGATTCATTATGTATTTTAGGATCCAGATTCATGAGGAGTTGTTCAACAGTGTTATCCTCACATAGCAAGAGCTAGCAGAGTATTTCTACATGTTCTGTAGAATTTGTCTATGTCCAAGTGAAACCTTGTTTATCCTTTGTTACATAGTAGTATGCAAACTTGGTTGTTTGTGCTATAGATTTGAGCCCTGTGTTGTTGTGTCTCGTTGTGGTTTGTTGTTATGTGTGCCTTGGTTTGGGTCTGAACTGTATGCAAGACTTAGGAGTGGAAGAAATGCTGAATGGACTTGATAAAACTAGTGTAGAGAGGAACCTCGCAGAAATATAAGAGTGGCTAGTGAATCTTCTATGCACACCTTGAAGAGAACTAGAAGGGAAGGAATAACCCAAGGAATTGTGTAGTAGAGAAGGGGATGCTTCCTTGTGTTGGGTGTGTAGGTATTGTGGATTCTAGGCTAGATAGATCTTGTGGAGGTGTCCCTATCTCTTTAATGAGCCACTATCTTAGCCATTATTCATTTTCCACTTCCTTAGCATCCTGATAAACCCAAAGGTATATTGGCTTGGCTGTCAGACTAATAAACCCAATTGTATACTGGCTTGGATGTGCATCCTGACAAACCCAATCGTATTTTGGCTTGGCTGAGCGGTCTGATAAACCCAAATGGTAGTTGGATTGGCTGTGCCTTGTGAATTTGTCCATGCATGATACTTTTCTTGACATCCTGATAAACCCAACTGTGAATGATGGCTTGGCTAAGTAGCCTGATAAATATAATAGTGAGATGGCTTGACTGAGCCAGATTGTAGTCTAGGAATCTGTATTCTTTTTTTTGAAGAAAATAAGCAAGTGGATGCATTCCAGTCTGTCTTTCCCTTAGTAGAGAGAAGGTCTTGTGGTTGTTATTTTTTGTTAATGATTCATTATGTATTTTAGGATCCAGATTCATGAGGAGTTGTTCAACAGTGTTATCCTCACATAGCAAGAGCTAGCAGAGTATTTCTACATGTTCTGTAGAATTTGTCTATGTCCAAGTGAAACCTTGTTTATCCTTTGTTACATAGTAGTATGCAAAATTGGTTGTTTGTGCTATAGATTTGAGCCCTGTGTTGTTGTGTCTCGTTGTGGTTTGTTGTTATGTGTGCCTTGGTTTGGGTCTGAACTATATGCAAGACTTAGGAGTGGAAGAAATGCTGAATGGACTTGATAAAACTAGTGTAGAGAGGAACCTCGTAGAAATATAAGAGTGGCTAGTGAATCTTCTATGCACACCTTGAAGAGAACTAGAAGGGAAGGAATAACCCAAGGAATTGTGTAGTAGAGAAGGGGATGCTTCCTTGTGTTGGGTGTGTAGGTATTGTGGATTTTAGGCTAGATAGATCTTGTGGAGGTGTCCCTATCTCTTTAATGAGCCACTATATTAGCCATTATTCATTTTCCACTTCCTTAGCATCCTGATAAACCCAAAGGTATATTGGCTTGGCTGTCAGACTAATAAACCCAATTGTATACTGGCTTGGATGTGCATCCTGACAAACCCAATCGTATTTTGGCTTAGCTGAGCGGTCTGATAAACCCAAATGGTAGTTGGATTGGATGTGCCTTGTGAATTTGTCCATGCATGATAATTTTCTTGACATCCTGATAAACCCAACTGTGAATGATGGCTTGGCTAAGTAGCCTGATAAATATAATAGTGAGATGGCTTGACTGAGTAGCCTAATAAACCCATCCGTTGGATTGGATGGTCCTTAATGTGAATGTTTTCTTGACTATGTGCAGTATGATAACCACAACTTATGTTGTTTTGGTTGTATCTTGATAAACCCAACAATGTATTGGCTTGTTTTCCTGTAGCCTGATAAACCCAATTGTGAATTAGCTTCGCTGGATAATTTGATAAACCCAACTATAGGTTGGATTGACTATGTTTGATGTGTTATGTCTATTTGTGAGCCTAGTGTTCCCTATTTCCTTGTGGAACCCATGCCCAACTCAGGGGTGGCAGTTTTGTTGAGAGATTGATGAACACAATTGACCTATGGTTGGGTGGAACATTGCAGAAACAAAGCTAGTTGCATGACAACTTCATATTCAAGATAAGTATTGTCTGTTATATTATTTTTGAAATATATTTTCTTATGAATGTACTGAATATGTTGAATTCTTATTAAATATTTAAGTAGTGTTACTGTTGTTAAATCTCCCTGCATTTTGCATCTGTATATTCCTTTTGATTCCACTGCATTTTTCTTATGATCATGGAGGTTGGATACCTGGACAAAGAGTTAAAATGAGACTATCTTAAGGTAATATGTGTTTTCCTCCCTTCGGAATCCACCTATGGAGGAGGAAGTTGAAAGAAGGAAAGAGGAACATGGGGGAAAAAGACAAGGTAAAGTGTATATTTTTGCATCCTAACCCTACTGTGGAAGTCGAAAATTGGCAGAACAGAAAATGTTTAAGGAAAAATTTGGTTTTTCGCACCCCAATATCGACCCGTGGAAAGCGGAAGGTTAAAAGTCGGAAAGTGGGAAACTGAAAGAAAAAATAGTATTTTCATGGATTTCCGAATTCCGAAGTTGGAATTCAAAAGTTAGAAGTCAGAAATTGGAAAGTAGAAAGTCAAAAAGCAGGAAACCAAAAGACGAAATAGTTTTTTCATAGATTTCTAAGGTCGAAAGTCAAAAGTCAAAAGTCGAAATTCGAAAAGTCAGAAGTGGGAAAACAGGAAACCAAAAGACGAAGTAGTCTTTTCATGGATTTTCGAAGTCCGCAGTCAAAAGTTGGAAGTCAAAAAGTAGGAAACCAAAAGACAAAGTAGTCTTTTCATGGATTTCTAAAGTCGAAAGTTTGAAGTCCGAAGTTGAAAAGTTGAAAGTCAGAAAGTGGGAAACCAAAAGACAAAGTAGTCTTTTCGTGGATTTCCGAAGTCGGAAGTCAGAAGTCGAAAGTCAGAAAGTCGAAAGTCACAAAGTGGGAAACCAAAAGACAAAGTAGTATTTTCATGGGTTTCCAAATCCCAAAGTTGAAATTCAAAATCCAAAAGGAGGAAGTCAGAAAAGTCAGTTTCAGTGTAAAAATGACTTTTCTGCTTACAGAATGGATTTGTGAGATGCGAAGATACTGTTATAGTGATTTTTATGCTTAATAATGGATTTTACAGGATGAGTTTGACACATGACTATGTTTAAAGAGAGAAATAATAAGTTTTAAATTATTTTTCATATCAGTCAAGTCTATGGGCACCGGGTTCATGGACATCGAGAAATCAGAGCAGTGATAGAGTAGCGAGGACGCTACATTGTGGTGTTAGAGCAGCATTAGCGGTCGTGTTCACCTCCAAGGTGGGAGGGGACATGAAATTATGGTATTAAAGTAGGAAAATCAATTACATTCTCCTCCAAGGTGGGAGGGGACGTGACATCATTTATCTATTTTTAGTGGTTTCAGAATATATATAGGGAACAGAGGAATTGAAACACCAAATTCCTTCCTATATGGCAGGTGCTATTCCATTGAGTTACCACCCTTAAATATAATATATTATATAATTTTACATCAATGATGTAATACAAAAGAATGGTCTCATTCAAAAGGTTATATGGTCACAACAAAGGAAAGGAAGCACTCTATTTGACTAAGTATGGAACCTAACTCCAAGAGAAACTCACAGGAAAACAAGTCATATTGTATATGATAATATAAGGTTTTCTTTTACTTTTGGAACAAAGAAAAAATAGACTAAAAATCACTCTATCACATAAGAAGACGTGCATTCAGGGAAATAATATTAATTGACACTCCATAGAGGCTAAATTATAGATATAAAGAAACTTTTAACTTAACTATGGAATTAATAGTAAGTATAGCTCTTACTATTAGCCAGATATGCACACCTTCTACAAACAGGAGTTGTTTCCCTAGATCTGAATGGTTTAGGTCTAGAACAAAACACAAACACAAAATGTTAAACTTTCCCTAGATCTGGGTAATCACTTGAATGAAATGGCATGATACTTCTCTCAAAGTTTGTCCTCACTATCCTTGAATATTTCTCCTTTGACACTGCATAAGAACCTATAAAATATGGAATATAACAAGAGAAACATGATAGCATACAATATAATAAACTATATCTATGCTTGTGACCAAGAAATCAAGCAATATATACACTTGAAATAGTGAATATGGAAAAGAAAAGACATTTTTTATTAAGAATGATGGTAGTGTCTACAATCTTCATGCCTTGGTGTTGAGAGTTCCTTCCAATATATCATTGCCTCTAACTTCATCTTGCCTCCAATAGCTCAAGAATCATTTTGATAGAGATTGTATATATAAAAAAATTCTTCCTCTCACCCATGGGGATGAGCCAGTATTTAAAGACATGGGAAGATAGGAATGGTTGAGGATCTCATGGGTGAGGTGGAGATAAGATCCAAAAATGAAGGATCTTGAGCTCAAGCTAGTCCTAAACCATAGGGATGAGATTCCACGAAAGCAAGCTTTGAGAAGCCTCTTGAAATTTCTCTTTTTGCCTTGAAAACTCTAGCACCGCTCATTTAATGAAGCATGTTAGAATAATCAACCCATAGTTACCTACATTTGACATTAATTGATTATTTTTGTCTTATTACCTAGATTCCTCGATTCCATTCTATGCTAGTTTCCTTCTACATGTCCTAGAAGTCAACAAATGCTAAAACCGAGTCATGGAGCACTTGGGAAACATCCTGGAAACCAATTTTAGCAATTCTAATTTATTCCTGATTCCTTAAAGTGCATATCTATTTTTTCTGAAAGTTTCCTTGCTTTATAGTTGTTTTAAGCCAAATGGAAAAGCTAGTCTAGGTGTAATTTCCTTGTTTCTTTCCCACATCCTCCTCCCTCCTTTTCTCCAATTAAAAGCATGTATGAGTTGTCTTTCCATCCCTCTTTATCTTTCCCTCTTGACTTAGCTAATTTTTGAGCATCTTCATAGATTTGGAAATTGCTTTATGCACCTATGGGGGATTTGACTAGTTTTGGTAAGCCTGCTTTTTGAATATTTCGAATAGCATCCTTATGCATTTGAACCTCTCATGTAACTATTTATTGGAGAATCCTATTTCTTCACAAGGTTGGATATTGTACACTTACTCAATACAAATTAGTTTTATGCTCCAATTTCAGTCTCCTTTGGTGTGAATTTTGCATGTTTGATTAGCAGTTTTGTGAGTGTTATTGTTCTATCTCTTGGGTTCAATTTCCACATGGTATTAGATCCTTTGTAGATCAATTTATATCCTTCCAAATTGTTATTACAGTTTTTACATATTGACTGGGAGCGCATTCTGCTGACTGGAGGGCACAGTTACTGAGCTATAAACCAATCTCAAAAGATCATCTTGACTCCATTAAATTTATTTGAGTGGAAAACTGAGATGGAGATATTGTTGAGAGTGAAAGGACTCTACAAGGTGACCATGGAAACTAAGGTAGTTCCCAATGCAACTGCAGGGAAAATTAAATGGCACAACAGGAGGGATGAGGCCTATGGTATTTTGTGTCTGATCATATCAAGAGACCTCCTCTTCCATCTTGATGGATTGAAATCACCTAATGAAGTGTGGGAGAATCTTGAAGATATTTTTGGAAAGGAAAATGAGATGAGAGGACATCAAATCAAGAATGAGCAGATCTCCTTGAGTCCCAGTAGCCTTGAATCATTGCAACTCTACTTTTTCAAGTTTAAGGCCCTTGTTTTGTAGCTAAAATAGTGTGCGATCGAAAAGAAGGAAGAGAAACTAGTCGTGGCCATACTATCTAAGCTTGGCCTTGACTATTCAATGTTTTTTTTGACCTTTCATGCCACCAAGTTGATAACATGAGCCTGGAAGATGGCTAAGCTTGCAGAGTTCATGGAATCCCTCACACAGGAGCAAGATCAGTTGGTGATGATGGACACCATCAAACCTTCCAAAGACCAATCTTTGGTTGTTGGAGATGCAAGGGTGGATTCAAAAAGCAATAAAAAATATAAAAATCCACCTAAGAAAAAGAGAGACAAGTCAAAGTCTCTAAAGGAGCCCCAAGTTCCAAGAAGAAGAAGAATAAAGGAGAAATGAGCAAGTGTGCATACTGTAGTAAGATCTATCATCCTGAGATCTCTTGTATGAAGAAGTAAATTGACATGTTGACACAACTCCTAGAGAAGAATGACATCTCTCTTCCTGATTGCTCAAACAAGAAGGAAGGAGGATCAAATTCAGAAGACAAAGAGAGAGTACATGCCTTGGTTGCTGGCACATCAAACTCACCTAGCTTCATCATAGATTCTCGAGCTTCTAGACATATGGTTTCGACAAAGGAGACATTATCCTCTTTTGACATGTCGAAAGGTCCACCAATTGTTTTGGGAGATGACTCTCTCACTGACAGTTTGGGGAAGGGTAGGATTGATATTGACCATGGTAGTTTCAATAATGTGTTGTATGTTCCAGATCTTGCCTCTAATCTCTTGTCATTGTATAAGATGAATCATACTGGGTCTCCAAATAAGGTCATCTTCTCCCCTGATGATGTTGAAATCACTGAGATTTTGAATGGTAAATTCATAGCAAAAGGTGTTGGTGATCACACTTCAAAGGTATACAAGATTTCCCATTTTCTACCCTACTCAACCCCCTCTGCTCTTCTTATTCATGCTAATGAAGCAAGAAATATTTGGCATGAAATATTCGGCGATATTAACTACAATTATATTTCTGATTTGAGTGAAAAATATATGGTCATAGGGTTACCAAAGGTCAAGTTTTCTAAGGGAGTCTGTCAAGGTTGAATCCTAGGAAAACACCTAGAGCACAAGTATGAGAGAGCTAGTCATGAGAGAACCTCTGCACCTCTTGAGTTGATCCACAGTGACATTGCTGGTCCATTCCCTCATATGTCCATGATTCAAGAAAAATATGAACTCACCTTCATAGATGACTTTCCCAGGTATTGTTGGGTTCACTTCCTAAAGCATAAGTCTAAAGTTTTTTACCCCTTCAAAGTATTTAGAGCCTTGGTTGAAAACCAATCTAGGAGGAAACTCAATATCCCTAGATCTGACAATGGTGGTGAGTATGTCAAGTCTGATTTCATTCAGTATTGAAAATATGTAGGTATCCAAATGCAGCATTCGATCCCTTACACACCACAGAAAAATGGTGTTGCTGAGAGAAAGAACAGATCACTGAAAGAGATGGCAACCTGCATGATGGATGCTAAGACTTTGCCACCAAATTTTTGGGGAAAGCCTATAAAATATGCATCCTACATCTAGAATATGGTTCCTCATAAGCATCTTGATGGTATTACTCCTTTCAAATCTTGGAGTGGGCACAAGCCAGATGTGACCCATTTCGGGATTTTTGGCTCAAAGCCTTGGGATAGAATTCCAACTGAAAATAGGAAGGATTTGCAACCCCAAATCCATGAGTTCCTATTTGTTGGGTATCCTAAATATTTTTAATGGTACAAGCTGATAAAATTGAGCACTAACAAATATTTCATTGAAATAAGTGTTCAGTTCCAAGAAGATCCTTTAGCAGCAGTTTAAGTTGGGGAGTCCTCTTCATCACCAGAACCATTGATTGTAAGTGAAGAGACTAATGAGTTTGCTGATTCTAATATGTCTGATAATGATGATTTTATTGCAGATCCTAACAGTCCTAAAATACCAAAATGGGAAGAAAATACCATTCATGTAGCTGGGGAACTAGCTGGAAATCCTAATGACACTAAGAGGACTAGATCTCAATTTAGAGTGCCCTTTGTGTGAAAGATCCTCTATTTGCTGAGAAGTGCTATCTGATGGTTGAATAATATCCATAGACATATGAATATGCAACACATGATCCAATATGGCAAACAGCCATGAAAGAATAATTCATCTAGCTCCAGAAGAACAACACTTGGGAACTGGTTGATCTTCCCCCAAGGAGGAAGCTAGTTCAATGTAAGTGGGTCTTCAAGCCTAAGTTTTATGCTATTGGTTCACCCTTGAAATATAATGCAAGATTGGTAGAAAAGGGCTAATCATAAGTACATGGTATTGACTACAATGAAACCTTTGCACCAGTGGCAAAGATGGACTCCATAAGGCTAGATCTAGCCATTGCAGCTTCGGAGCAGTGGGAAGTACATCACTTGGATGTGAAGTGTATTTTCCTAAATGGAGATCTCATTGAAGAGATTTAAATTCCACAACCTGAATGGTTTTTTTCTAATCCATCTTTAGTGTATATTTTAAAGAAATCATTGTATGGGCTCAAGCAATCCCCCAGGGCTTGGTATGCCAAGATTGATGGCTTTCTGTTGTCACTAAGTTTTGTTCGATGAAAGTCTAACCCTAATGTCTATTTGAAGCCAATTCATGGTTCTTTGATGATTATTTTTTTTTATGTGGATGGCCTACTGATTACAGGATGTTCAAAGAAAGAGATTGCCTCCTTGAAGGATGCAATGAACCATGCATTTTCTATGACAGATTTGGGATTGTTGAGCCAATTCTTAGGTCTCAAAATTGCTCAATACCAACATGGGATAAAAATACATCAGTCCAAGTATGCTTCATATTTTCTCATCAAGTTCAAAATGAAATATTGCAAGCCAAGAAAGACTCCCTTCCTTTCAGTAGTTAAGCTTGAAGAAGCAGGTTCTTCTCCTATGGTAAATAATACACTGTATAGGAAATTGATTGGGTGTTTGATTTATCTTACACACACTCGACCTGATTTATCTTATGTAGTTAGTGTGGCTTTGAGATATATGGATCAGCCTCATGATATCCACTGGAGAGCAGCCAAGAGGATCCTAAACTTTGTTCAAGGAACAAGAACTCATGGGATCTTCTACAAAGCAAAATATGATCTTGATTTGATTGGATTTACTGATAGTGATTGGGCAAGTGACAACACAGATCAAAATTATACATCAAGATATGTGTTCATGCTTGTAGAAGGTCCAATTAGTTGGTCAAGCAAGAAGCAGAGTATAGAGGAGGTGTAAATGCAACAACTCAATGTTTATGGTTGCAAGGGATACTTGGAGAATGTGGCTTCAAATCAGAGTTTTCAACTATTATCTATTGTGATAATTAGAGCACCATTCGAATATGCAATGATCCAATTCAGAGACAGCGAACCAAGCACATCAAGATCCATATGCACTACATCAGACAACTTGTGCATGATGGTACCATTGTTCTACCCTTCTGTGCATCTTCAGAACAAGTAGCAGACATCTTCACCAAATTTTTTTTGTGAGAAGAAATTTAGCAATCTCAAATCACTATTGGGGATTGTTTATCATGCTGTGAAGCATGATTGATGACAACATTTCCAAATTTTTTTTTCATGTCAATGTTTAAGGGAGGATTTTCCCACTGGGTTTCTGCCTCTTTCCTTGGTTGTATGGACAAGCAGTATGTAAAGGGTGACTAAGACTTGTTGCTAGGCCTATATTTTTCTAATATTTACTCATAAATTCAGGATTAAGGGGGGTTGTTAGAATAATCAACCCATAGTTACCTACATTTGACATGAATTAATCATTTTTGTCTTATTACCTAGATTCCTAGATTCCATTCTATGCTAGTTGCCTTCTACATGTCCTAGAAGTCAACACATGATAAAATTGAGTCATGGAGCACTTGGGAAACATCTTGGAAACCAATTTTAGCAATTTTGCTTTATTCCTAATTCCTTAAAGTGCATGTCTTTTTTTTCTGAAAGTTTCCTTGCTTTATAGTTGTTTTAAGGCAAAAAGAAAAGCTAGTCTAGGTGTAACTACCTTGTTTTTTTCCCACATAATCCTCCTTCCTTTTCTCCAATTAAAAGAATGTATGAGTTGTCTTTCCATCCCTATTTATATTTCCCACTTGAATTATCAAATTTGTGAGCATCTTCATAGATTTGGAAACTACTTTATGCAGCTATGGGGGATTTGACTAGTTTTGGTAAGCCTTCTTTTTGACTATTTTGAATAGCATCCTTATGCATTTGAAACTCTCATGTAATTATTTATTTGAGCAGCCTATTACTTCATAAGGTTGGATATTGTACACTTACTCAATACATATTAGTGTTATGCTCCAATTTCAGTCTCCTTTGGTGTGAATTTTGCATGTTTGATTAGAAATTTTGTGAGCGTTATTGTTCTATCTCTTGGGTTCAATTTCTACAAAGAAAACATGCGGTGTTAAGGGGGTAATTTTTCTTACAGCAAGGATAGAGGTGGTGGAACCACCCTTTTCTCTTGTATCGGGAGAATTGTTGACTTAGGTAATGCTTTTTGTCAATGGGGAAAGAGCATTACCTGCTCAATACAAGGAAAAATAAGAGGAGTATGTTCTACCTTTCATTTCTTTTGGGATAAAATTTGAGGGATTGAAGCAGACCAAGGAAAAGGTCTAGTGGTCAGAACTTCTGAAACATAACAAAATTTCTTTAACACCCTTTACATTTTGATACATGTCTCAAATGACTCACAACATGGCTACCGACAAATACAATGCAGATCCATGTGAGATACAAAAAATCCATGGCTACTAAAATACAACATAGATCCATGCAAAGAAGACTCAAATTTGGACATAGCTACTAGACATATAATATAGATCTATGTCATACAAATCTAAGAACAACCAAGGACATAGAAATGTGGGTCCATGCTAGGACTCATACAAGATACTCCATCACAACCTAGGGAAAGCCATGAGTGCTTAACAAATACCCAGAGTCTTCATCTTGTATTTCACAAAGTACGATCCTATCCATATGATTACAATGTTTTCAGGTAGAACATGGTAGAAACCACTTGATTACCGGTCAATGATGAGAACTGTTAACAAGTGCGAGGGAAATATCCATTGATGTCAATGATTCCCAAGGTACCCTAATACAATCTCCTGAGTGTGAATAGATGCTTTGATGTCGAAGACTCAATTGAATCTATCAATCAAAGGTCAATAATGTGAACCTATGTCGAGAGAGAGAGAATCTGTCATTTAGGTATACAGACCTCATGGTACTAACATTGTTTCTAAGACTAATTCTTGGATGATGAGCGGAATTCGACAAGACCAGTCTCGTCGAAGGAGGGACATGATGAATCCCACATCGACGACACTAAACTCGGAACAAAGTTCTGGAATTTTGAGTATGATGTAACCATATGACCAACTCAAAAGTAACTGACACAAAAAATTGTTTTGACTATAGGTGTAAAATATCAACATGGATTCCCTTTGAACATCGGGCGGCACGACCAAAGACTTGGCAGCATTGACTAGATGAGGTGGAACACAATGTAACAATGGAGAATGCATTCTTTGAAATACTCAAAGGAGTGACATGAATCATGAAATTGGATTGACTCAGAGATAAGCTGAATACTCAATTAACTGAATGAAATGCAAACAAGTGCCATGTTCAAAGGTGACTAATAACTTCCATTGTTGCAAATGAAATTTATTTCCCTTCTCTTAATTTCCCCATCATGATTTATAAGTGTCTCTTTTCTTTTTAACGAGATTGAAAAGGGTAAAAAATGCTCGATATAGCTCGTCTTTTGGACGATTCCAATCTCATATGTTTTATGAACCTGAGAAAGGATGGGTTTGTTCCCAAAAAGGGTCTTTCAATGTTTAATTTAACGATTCCAATGAAAGAAAACTCACAGTAGTTCATGTTTAGAGAGTCTAAACAAACTAAAGAAGACTCCAAAAGGGTCTGTTTTCATATGATTTAGTCCCTAGGGCCCGAAAAAATATAAAATAATGCCCAAGAGAACTCTTCCAGTCATGATTGCTTGGAGCGTACCTTTTTTGTAAGTAGTGCCCCCTGGTCCAAAAAAGGGGTAAACTATCACCAGGAGGAAGACTCTTTGGGTCCTTTCACGAGCGTGAAGAAGACAAGTTCACTCAGCATTCTTTTCACATTTGAGAGTCCAAAAAGAGCTTAAAGAAGACTCTATTAAGGTTCTTTTTTCAAAATCCAATTTTAACGAATCTGAAAAACAATAAAAGTACACTCGATACCTCTTCACTAAGTTTTTAACGAGCACGCCGGAGGTATAAAAGGCACTCAGAACCTTTTTCATGTTTGAATCTAGAGCACGAAAAAGCGATAAAGTAAGCTTGAACCACTTTTCATGTTTTAACGAGAGCATGAAAAATGAAAAGTAAGCTCAACACCATCTTACTGTTTTTAATGAGCTCGAAGATCAGTTGGAAGAATGCTCAAGGTATCTGATTCATTTTTTAACGATCTTGACACAAAATAAGAACTGTGCTCAAAGGGTCGTTTCATGGTTTAACGAGCCCAAAACTAAAACAAAGTATGCTAAAAAAGACCTATTTCATTTTCACACAATATTAAAACAGAAAATAACTATGCTTGAAACATGGTTTCATTTTTATGCAAGCTTGAAACCGAAAGGTAAACTTTGCTTGAAACGACCTATTTCATTTTTTAACGAGCTTGACATAGAAAAAGAACTATGCTCAGGAATGGTTTCATTTTTATGCAAGCTTGAAACCAAAAGGTGAACTTTGCTTAAAGTGGCTCCCATTGACAGGTGATTTCCAAACATGATGTCAAGTGGTTGGTACTTTCCCTCGGTAAGACTTTCAAGTAGATTAATACCAACAAAGGGTGGATGCTTTCCCCCCAAGCTTTGTTTCGTCTTCCTACTCTATTCGTCATCCAACTAAATTCAGGGTTACTACTAGGACAAGGTTCACCAGAAATGGATGAAGAAAGAGGATCAAGTTATATAGGAAGATGAAATGAAGGATCAATACTTGACATAATGGAAGAATCTGTTTCATTTTTTAATGAGATTCAAACAGAAAAGGAGCTATGCTCAAGGCCAGTTTTATTTTGTAATGATCTTGAAACCAAGAATAAACATTGCTCAAGGTTACCTGTTTCATTTTTACACAAGATTGAAACAGAAAATAACTATGCTTGAGGACATCTATTTCATTTTTTAACAAGCTTGACATAGAAAAGGAGCTATGCTCACAGACCTCTGTCTCATTTTTTTAATGAGGTTGACACAAAGAAAAGGAACTATGCTTGCAAGCATCCATTTCATTTTTTAATGATCTTGACACAGAAAAAGAACTATACTCACAACATATGTTTCATTTTTTAACGAGCTTGACACAAAAAGGAACTATGCTCACAATGTTTGTTTCATTTTTTAACGATATTGACACAGAAAAAGAACTATGCTCTCAATGTTTATTTAATTTTTTAATGAGCTTGACACATAAAAGAAACTATGCTCACAACGTATGTTTCATTTTTTAACGATCTTGACACAGAAAAGGAACTATGCTCACAATGTATCCTTTACCCAACATGATATCCAGAGGTTGGTAGGTTGCCCCCTTACATAAGAATCTAGTGACTTAACTCCAGTATGATTTCCAGAGGCTGGAGCCATGCCACCCATTTTACCTATGATGGGAAGAAGCTAACTAGAATGGGATGAAACCACACAAATATGCAGCACAACAGGGAAGTCTGATGACTAGGAGTAATGTGATGGTCAGGTGTAACAAAGGAAAGTTGATCAATGGTCATAATCTTCCCATCATGGGGAAAATTCATAAATCTAAAGAGTGTGGACACTACAGCCTTCATGGCGTACACATAATCATGTCCAAGGAGAATATTGAAATCTAAAGGACCTTGGACCACCATAACATCAATACAGACATTTTTCCCTCCTAATGGAATAGGAAAATGAGGAAGGATCCCTAAAGGTGTAGTAGTTCTGCTATTAAAATCCATTATCTGATCGGTGGCTGACATAAGATGAGGAGAACCTAAATCTTGCCAAGTAGTTGAGGACAGAATGCTAACAGAATCCCCTTTGTCAACAATAGTGTGAAGCATCTACCTAGCATTAACTTGCACAAATATATCGAAAGGATCACTCGAATGAAGACAAGAATCTGTTAGGTTACTCCAGTCAAAGGAAATAACCTTAGTACTTGGAGAGGGTTTTGTCGAAATAGAAAAAATTTCCTCTTGTCGAGAACAATCATAATGAAGCATAAAAAATTCAGTAGGTTTCAGTTCAATCTCTACTAGGAGAGAAGAACAAGACGATGATTTGGTCAAAGCGACTACTTCAATTTTAACACTCTCAGATAAAAGTGTGGGATCACGTGGAGATGACGTCGACTCGACCACTTTAACTTCACTTTTCAAAGGAAGCATGGGATTAACCACAGATGAAAATGAATCGACCCCTTGGAATTCACTCTTGGAAGGAAGAGTGGGATTGACCACGGGTGAAACCGAATCAACCAATTGGAACTCACTCTTGGAAGGAAGAGTGGGATCAACCATGGGTGAAACTGAATCGACCACTTGGTCAACCAGTGGGATGTCAAGTGACAACTTACGATAACCGATTGGAATCCATTTTGAGGAACAGTAAGATCTTCCAACAACTTATAAGCTTCATCCATGCGAGGACAAAGGTAAGTAAAGTGCATGTTCTTACAGAGAAAACAAGGATTTCTAAATTTACCCTTTCGACTCTTAAACAAAGAGTCACTGGTTGAGGGGGGATCATTAGTATGATGATAAGAGGATGATGACATCAATTGCAGAGAAACCTTAGACCATTATTCTAAAACCAGGGCCAGACCATTACAATCTTTCAGAAGGTGATCGCCGTTGAAAAGCCTGCAAGGGAATTTGGGCTTATGCGGTCTTTGGGTGTGCAGATCAACATTCTCTACACTGGGAGGAGTAATTCCTTGAGACTTGGTTTTCTATTTTTGTTTCTTCTTCTTAATCTTCCTTTTCTTCTTCTTCTTATTTACCTAACTGCTAGTACTACAACTTTCAATAGGAGAAGAGGGAGAAATGGGAAAAGATACATTAGGCGAAGAAGGTGAGGGATCAACATGATGTTGATGCTCTCCTGATGAAGGGTTAGGATCTGAAGCAATTGGTGTACATGGGATAACTAGATTGGAGAATAACCAAACAGGTAATTTGATAGTTAATCCAGGAAGGATTAAAGTAGCCATGAGAGGAGGACATCCCCATATGGAGGAAAAACAAAAGACGTTTTTGGTGAAGGAGTCTCTTGGTTGGTATTCATGGAAGGAGAAGCCATAACTATGTAACAAAACTATCTCTCTCTTATAAAAAAATCCTAACTGTACAGAAAACAAGCGCTACTCAAACTAAAGAAACAAGAAAAACATGTGAGAGGAGTGGATTAAAGGTATGGAACCTCACGATATTTTCAAATCACCACAACTCACTATATACTGCAGGGTCCAATAGTAGAGTGTGACAAGGAGGATTGGGACCGTACCCCTTCCTGAATACCTGACTACCTTGACAGTATGTGCATGGTAATATCCCCGAGTGTTGTTGTCGATGTATTGCAATGATAGGACGATCAAAGGGATTTTCTCAGTTGGTGACAAGATTCCTAAAAGTGTCTCCCGATATACGTAAGGTACATGGGAGCTCCATTCCATAGTAGTGATGTCTAATTCACAACCATTCGATAGGATTCCTTGCGATATAATACCAAGTACGTGAAGTACCTTTCAATATACCTCGAGGGTACATGAAAGGTCATTCGATATACCAGTTGGTACATGGAACAAATACAAGCCCCCGGGATGCAGTGCAGGAAATACATGACAACTCCTACATTTAAAGACGTTGGAACAAATCTCTAACCTATCACACAAATTGCTAAAGATTTTAAACTTAAACTAGAGCTTAATTTTATCTTGAACGGTTAGGTGGATGCATGAGGTGAGGACATAAAAGGTAAAACCATGCACTATGATTGTGAAAAAATTCACTTTAACTTTAAAGGTATGCCCTACTTAAGGAAGGGAGAGAGAGGTTCAATTCCTTTGAAACATAGAATAAATACCATACAAATATAAAGCAAACTTATATGATCTGTTCCTAACTGAAACAAACAAAATCTTATTTTATTAACTGAAAAAGAAGTGTGATCTCTAATGAAAAGAAAGAAATGATTGTTACAACTTTTATACACAAGTGTTCAACTTTTTCAACTAAAATGAGAATT
Organism: Pseudotsuga menziesii; assembly: GCA_001517045.1. Classification (NCBI taxonomy): domain Eukaryota; kingdom Viridiplantae; phylum Streptophyta; class Pinopsida; order Pinales; family Pinaceae; genus Pseudotsuga; species Pseudotsuga menziesii. The sequence goes on from LPNX010075768.1 coordinate 223,609, forward strand.
AAATAATCGCAAAAATTCTACAATAACTTTTATGTGGATTTTTCACAATTTATGAAAAAAGGAAAAAAACATACAAAAATCATTTATAACAAATGAAGAAAAACTGAAATGAATCTTTTCTTGTTCTGTGAAAGAAGACAGAAATCAGAGATCTAACAAAACCAAGTTCAAGTCAAATCCAACTATGAAGATTTAAAGACCAACATGAATCACAATTCTTGAAAATACCTATGAATTCACTCATGTGCATAGGGGAGGTCCAGCCTGAGGGTCTTTGGGGGTTTGTGCGTGTGAGCCCTCGAGAAAAAGTTTTGGCTCATTTTTTTTACTTTTTTTAATTTTTTTAATTTTTTATTGATTTTTCTATTCAAAAGTGAATGCAGAGTTCAAACTACAACTGTAAAAATTTGAAGCATGGATCCCAAATACTAATAACAAGCATTTAATAATAAAAAAACCACACAAGTCTAAGAAGAATACCTAGCACCATGAGTTGCAGGTGTTGAATAGGGTGTTACTAGCTTGAGCACCGCTTCTTGTCCACAGAAACAGAGCGGTGGCACCGCCTATTGCAAGTTAACACCAAGGCGTTACCAGTTCCAACACCGCTTCTTTCACATAGAAAAAGAGCATTGGAAGCTCCATAACCACACCTAATATACAGCCCAGGCATGGTGGCTGAGATGGCAATTCGAAAAATAAAAATGCAACAAAAAATTAAGTTACAGACTAAAAATTGAACCCAAACAATAACCAAAAAACCTAGTGAACCAAAAATATGAAGATCCAAAGGTCGATAGAGGAAAATCAATCAAATTAAAATCAGATATATAGATCTATTAATTGAAAAAGTAGATCTACAAACTGAAACTGAAGGTGGAGGTTTCAACTTACCAAAGATTCAGAATTTGAAGTAGTACCTAGTGGAGTCACCACTTTTGTTAGCCATAAATATGCACCTCCTGCAAATAGTAGATGTTTCCCTAGATCTGAATGGTTCATGTCCATGATACTTCTCTCAAAAGTTGTCCTCACTATCCTTAAAGATTTCTCCTCTTATACTACAGAAGAACCTGTAAAAGATGGAAAATAACAAGAGAAACATTATAGTATACAATATAATAAACTAGATCTATACTTGTGACCAAGGAATCAAGCAATATATACCCTTGAAACAATAAATATGGGAAAGAAAAGAAATTTTTTTATTAAGAATGATTGGAGAGACTACAATCTTCATGCCTTGGTGTTGAGAGTTCCTTCCAATAGATCCTTGCATATAACTTCACCTTGCCTCCAATAGCTCAAGAATTATTTTGACAGAGTTTGGTATGTAACACAATTCTTCCTCCTCTCACCCATGGGGGATGAGCCAGTATTTAAAGGAATGGGAGGATATGAATGGTTGAGGATATCATGGGTGAGGTGGAGATAAGATCCAGAAATGAAGGATCTCGAGATCCATCTAGTCGTAAACCATAGGGATGAGGCTCCACAAAGGAAATATTCGAGAATCCTCTCGAAGTTTCTCTTTTTTCCGTGAAAACTCGAGCACCACTCCTTTAATGAAGCAAACAAGTCATGTTAAGGGGGTAACACTTCTTTCAGTAAGGATAGAGGCAGTGACACCACTCTTTTCTCATGTATCAGAAGCATTGCTGACTTAGGTAACACTTTTTGTCAATGGGGAAAGAGCGTTACCTGCTCAATACAAGGAAAAATAAGAGGAGTATGTTCTACCTTTCATTTCTTCTGGGATAAACTTTGAGATATTGAAGAATACCAAGGAGGACCTATCTCATAACATGATGGTGACGAGATTTTGGTGTAACACTTACACAACTACAAATCTTTCAATGTACAAAATCCATAAAAGAACTAGACTACTTTATCTATACAATTGACTTCCTAGATCATATCTCCATTTGGGTATCGTTATGTTGAAAATTGTTCTAAATATTCTGATTGGAATTTTGTCTTTCCATATAAATATCATGGGGTGATCTCATTACTTGAGGAGGTTTATAAAAAATATTGTTAAAGTACATTCCCTATTGCAAGGTCTTTCATAGAATTTATTTATCTGTATTATGCATTTGTAGGAAAACAAAATGTTAAGTCGATATATTATAGTCTAGATTTCGGTCCTCTAAATGATCTCAGTTTAAAATCTACTTGTTGAAACTCAAACATGTAGAATTCGTTATATAGATTTCTTCTAGGAGTGTATTATTCATTGGTAGGATTTTCCTATTATTATTCAAATTTAGGTTTGTATTTGGAAATATTTTAGGATCATGTATAGACTAATTCTCTTGGTCTTACCTAGTTTTATGTAAATTGTTAGAAAATCCATGTTCTCCACAGTCAAGGTTTTTTTGTTGAAGATATTGCATCACAAATTTCACCATGGGAATTTTCTTTATATTGGTTTCTACCTCCATTCATCAAGAAGCAGGTCTGATTCTATTTTGTTCTAGTCCTTCTCTACATACTAATTTGTAGGTTTATGAGCTAGAAAAGTATACTTTGAAACATATTTTAATGAGTTTGGTACATAATTTTATCATCAATATTTACAGTCTAACTTATGAGAAATCAAAATGTTCTTTATTGGAGTGATGAATGCCTATAATTCCATTGCTTTAAAAAATGAGTGCATCTTTGTAAAATCCCTTAATTTCGTAAATAAATAAATAAAATTATTTAATGCATTTAATATTAAAAATTCCTAGACAATATTTAGAGAGATGTTATTACTCATACTTCTTTTTGTCATGAATTATTGTCGTCATGTATCTAATTTATTAGGATCTTGCTTGTTTGGTGATCTATCATTATGAGATTACTTTGTGACATAAGAAAGCTGTCTATATTTAACTTGTTGTCGTCAGACAATTTATTGTTGTCATTTGTTTGTTTCTAAAACCTAAGCAGCACAACGAATGGGTCATGGTCTTACTTAGTCATTATTACTAATGCATGAACCTCTATTCTTCTATGTGTAGGGGGTGATGTTACCTCCACAATTTGCAGCTACAGAACAAACTCTAATCTAAGAAGCCATAGGGGACAATGAAAAGGAAACCTTAAGGTTTGGGTAAGGATATAACCCTTAACCATTTTTTTCTTATCCTTTTATTGTAACAATTAAAATTCATAACCAAAATCCACTTATAAAATACTCAACCCTTTGTGCAGGTTTATTTAACTACAAAAGATAAATCAAAGGTTATATAAATCAGTCATGATAAACCTTTGTTTGTGGACTGGAAATATATACAATGGGTGTTAAAATTTTAAGCACATCCATTCGTGAAGATTTTAACAAGGTTCTTGACCCCCATACTGACACCATGGTTGACTTAAGTGTGATGGTGAAATATAGGGTACAAGATATAAACTCTCTCCCTCTCGAACCATGTGAAAATGAACTAAAATCCAGCTATCAACAACGTATGTCGTGTAAAACTCTAGAGGTTTTAATGTGCTTTGAACACTGTGCTAGTCTTTTCGATAGAGTTCTGGATGAGTTTAACCATTCCTTCATTTTCTCAAAGGGCTTTCGGTTTCTTGACCCTGCTACTCAAATATATGCAAACAAAAATGGGAGAGCCACCAACCTCGACCCTTACCACCTTCTACCTCAGTCTATGCTTGAATATTTCTGATGGAGTTTATGATTGCTGTGTTAACTATAGATTTTTGAAGCTAAGAAGGTAAATCATTAACTGTAATCACCTTCTTTGTTTTTTTTCTTTGTGTAATGATACAAAAGGTACTTTAACTTCCAACCTATGTATTGCATGTGCAGGGTTCTTCTCTGTGATGAGAGGGTGGTTTGGACTTTCACCGAGAAGACCTCTCTTAAATAGGTAAGACCCATGTCATTCCTTGTGTGGCTCTGTGGAATATAAACTAGGTTTTTTGGTGTGTTTACATGGATTTGGGGTCTTCCACTTGGTGTTGTGTTGGTGACGTAGAAGTGATTTATCGCTTTGGCATAAAATGTAATTTTTTTACTGTAATGGTATTTTATTACTATGGAGTCTTTAGATGACTATGAAACTTTGTAATAATTTTGTTGGTTCTTAAACTTGTTTAAGGATGTAAGCATCCATAAGGGTTTCGATACTACAGCTTGGTTTGTTTCACAATAGCGACTGTGTAATTTAAAACTATAAAATAATCCTTACTTGTGGAGTCTTTCAACTATGCCACTTCTCTTAGAGAGCTACATGATTTTCAAAAATACTTCTATTTCTTAAACTGCCACTGCTTTTCTTTTTGTTTTTATAAAATTCAGAATTTCAACTTGGTTTTCTTTGTAAGAGCTTCGTGGTTTAGTTATTTGCGGTGCTTAAGATTCATGGCCGTGATCCTTTAATTTGCTGGTTTGGATTTTTGAAAGACCACTATAACACAGTTTGTTTCTTTGATAGGTAAACAAACCGGTAGCATTCAGGTTTGTTTCCCAAACCACTCGTCATGTGGTAGAAATAACCTTACTTTGATAATAGAGACGACTTGGTTTCTATCTCAGTTAAGAAGATAATTTTGTAAAATTTGAACCCATGAGCGTTACATGTTTCTTAAAATTTTTTAGTGTTCAAACCGTAATATTGAACTAAGATTTTAACACTTTTACTTAACAGTATTGTTTTGGCTATAAGCCACTACCATAACTTTATTATTGGTTTGATAATACGATGGATATGATTTGGGAAAATTCTGTGAGATTTAACTGTGTACATTCCTTACTTGACTTACTAAGCTGTGTTATTAAATTATAATATTCCCCATTTATTGAGTCCTCCATTTTTTTATAGCTTGTAATACCATTCTGGATATGCTGTTGTAATGTATTTGTAAAAGATTACTATTTAAAATTGTTTATTCATTTAACTTAAATTTACTAAATAGATCTAGTCGTGGAGTCTTTGCCATAAAGAATAACATGTTTTGAGAGAAAGGTTGTAACTTCCGTATGAAGAAAATCGACTGTCATCCAAACATTATGGGGTTTTTAGATAAAGTTATAAATAAGGTTTTATTATTCAAAAGATTTATTATAGAATCATTTATTCTCCTATTGGCAGTTAATAATCTGACCGTGTAGATAAAAATGAACGCAGTTATAGAAGATTTAGGGTTTCATCATTTTTTAAAGCTTTTACTTGAGTGTTTTAGTTTATTTATTTAATTTAATGGCCATGATACTATAGGTAAACTTTCATCACTATTGAAAATATTTAAAATTTGTTTAGTTTACCATAATGTTTAAAAACAATAAATAAATAAGTCCTAAGGATGTAACTTCCTTCTGCAAGAGAAACTCTACAGAACAACACTAGTCTGGCCTGAAGCCTGTAACCAGTACTACGGTTTGTCGATGATTTCGAATTGGTGTTACTCAAATAATTTAATGGTTAAGAAAACTGGGCTTAAGATGTCATTATAACATCTAGGTTAGCTATTTATAACTCTGTTCCTATACTTATTCTGTATATTGGAAGTTCTTTTTTACTACTATAGTTGTTTGAATTAGTTTTATCTTTTAGATTAAGAGCTTTAGTTTATATATTTAACTAATTACCAATCTTCTAATTTTTAGTGTTTTTCAATCCATATATATATCTTCTAAATTCTACAATAATCTAAGATACTCAAGATTCAGTCATTCTGGTAGTGCTAATCATACATAAATTCATATCTTCCTGTACTAGAGAACGCCACTACGATGAGAGGAAAAACATAGGAGATAATTTAAATTCAATTCTCTATCAGATAGATTCTATGCAAATACTAAATCCTATAATCATTGAATAACTATCCACTAACCATAACATCATTTTAAACAAATTACAACTTTCTTAAAATAGAAGTAAAACAATGTTATATTACAGATTTAGAGTTGGAACCTGGATGTGTTACAAAAAAGGGACTAACACCCAAGGGAGACTGTTCCACCCAACCTTTTCCTGAAGCAACCAAATCACTTTATTAGGACCCTGATATTGTTCACTAAACCACTAGGACAAGATCTCTGCCACACAAAAGACTTCTACAAATTAGCACTCAGTAGCAGACTTAACTCACTAAAACACTTTAGCTATCCCCTCATCAAATTATTTGTGTTCCTGACTTTTTAGTTTGCAACAGTAAAAAATTTCATTCTCTTCGAAATTAGAATGAGTGGTGAGCCTCCTGCTCAATTTGATTGTTTATATAATATTTCCTAGGTCTTTGGGTTAGTTTCGGAATTCAATGAGCCGCCATCTCAGTTCCCCCTCTCAGGGAACATGACCACTTTTTTAGGGATTATGCTGCTACAACAGCTAGAAAGTGAATGCTAGTGCTGCCACTTGTCAACAAGCATTCTACAACTGCTCCTTCCTCCTAGTGGGTCAGTGAACACTCATTTAAGAGTATCCCATGAATAGGTGTCTCCTTTTATTAATTATTAAAATAAATAATCTTCAATTACATTCATCCTTGCTTTAATCATAAACTTTACAATAAAAATTAACATAATGTTTTTGCTGAAATAAATAATAAATATTTATTTTTCAGTTTTGGGTATGTTACAAACACCCACCCTTATGCTCAACATTGTCCTCGATGTTTCTTAAGTTATTATGAGTCTTCTTGGAACAGAGCTGGATATGCCACTCCCATATCGCTCTCCGATTCCTAGGTCGCTTCATGTGGACTGAGGTGTTTCCACTGCACCTTTACCTATCGAATGGTGCGATTCTAGAGAAAATTTTCCCTCCTATCGAGAATACAATCTGGTTCCACCAGAAAATCTCTTTCTGGTTCTACTTGAATCACATTCCATTCAATCACATGAGTATCATCATGTATATACTTTTTCAAAATAGAAATGTGAAAATCATTGTGTACATCCTAAGATTAGGTGGAAAAGGTAGTTGATAAGCCACTGGACCCACTCTTGCCAATATATCGAATGGTCTGCCATACCTGGGTGCTAATTTATCACAACTCCCTAGTTTAAAGGAGCTCTTTCTGGTTTTCACCTTAACAAACACATGCTCAGCTACTTGAAATTACTTCGTAGTTCTTTTAAGTTCATCATGGCTCTTTTTCCTGTCTTGAGCAGTTTTCAAGTTGCCTTGTACCTGTTTCACTGTTAGTTCCAATTATTTTAACATTTCGGGTCCTATCATGTATCTATCAACTGGATTAATCCATGTAATAGGAGTGTTACACTTTCTACCATATAATATTTCAAAAGGACTAAGCTTTACCGAAGCTTGATAATGGTTATTATAAGCAAATTCAACCAAGTGCAATTAGTCTTCCCATTTCTTGGGATAGTCTCTAACATACATTCGTAACATGTCTTCTAATACTTGATTGACTCTTTCTATTTGTCCATCCATTTGCGGATGATAAGCAACGTTGCAATTCAATTTAGTATTTAATCCTTTAAATAAAGTTTTCCGAAAATTACCAGTAAATTTACGATCTCTGTCAGAAATTATTACCTTTGGAATTCCATGCAAGAGAAAGATTTCTTTCATGAAGATGTCTGCAATGTTAGAAACTATCTAAGTTTTTTTGACAGGGATAAAGTGAGATTCTTTACTTAATTTATCCACAACTACCATTATTGAATCATTCTATTTCTGATTTCACAACAAAAATTGAGCCCAAAACCCGACACCTTGCATGTCTGAAATTCGACACTTCTCTGTCGCATCTTCGACACATGCAATTTTTTTGGCTGTCAGTGGCATACCGTCAGATATTCGACGTGTTTTCAATGCCGGTCGAAGATCCGATACAACCATGGTGTTGCATATTCGACAGTTATCTATTTCAAAGTGTCACTAAAAACTTGCAAAAACTGTCAAATATCCAACACTTACCAACACTTGAAGGGTCAGTCTTCCAATGGGATGAAGTGTCAAAGTCATGGAAAAACCATCAAATATCCGACACTTGAAGGGTCGGTATTCTGACGAGATGAAGTGTCGAATTCATGGAAAAATCGTCGAATATCCGACACTTACCGACACTTGAAGGATCGGTCTTCCAATAGGATGAAGTGTTGGATTCATGGCAAAAATATCAAATATCCTACACTTACCAACCCTTCGTGACACTTGAAGGGTCAGTCTTCCAATGGGCTGAAGTGTCGAAGTCATGGCAAAGTCATCGGTGGTTTTTTGGAAAGAGTCGAATATTCGATAGGAAAGGTGTCAGAGCTTCAACAAAAGCATTGGTTGACCATTGGATGAAGGTTCCAGAGCTTCAACAAAAGCATCAGAACACCGTCAAAAAAGCGACGCCTAGTGGTAGAATTAACAAAAAAAAATTTGACAGGTTTCCATTCAGGAAGCGGTGTAGTGAAGTTCACTTAAACATGTAGTAACAGTGGTAACATTTGAATGTCTTGAATGCACAAATATTTTGTGGTTCGTCATAATGAGGAATGTATAAGTTGACAACTTCTAGAGTACTTACAGTTTTGCAACAAAGTTGAAACCACCAGGTGCAAGCCCACCCTGAATAAAAGGTAAAGATGTTGTGTAAGTAGGAGTTTACAATTTTTATGACATTCATAAACATGAAAGCAATTAGAGACTTCTCTAGATAAAAAGCAAGTAAATGCTTACATTCTAATAGTCAACATGATCAAAGTTGCTTCACTAATATCTGTGAGAAATTGATCAATATCCCAACCTAGACATGTTGAATACAAAATATAAAATATTATCTCAAAAAGGGATGCGATCCATTCTTCGAAAGTGGAAACTTATGAATTCAATCAAACAAAATAGGACTATAAGACTCATTACATGTCTGGGCATCTCTAGTGTTTGCGTCAATATTACCAAGCATCCCATAAATTCATGCCATTTCCAGCTCGTGATGACAACTGAAAAAAGTCACCATATATTAATTCCCAAAGATATCATCCATTTTACTACAGGACTGTAAACATTCAAAAATAATCATATAATCTAGTCCCTAGGAGAAATCACAAGGAAATAAAACTATCAAGGGGCGGATAACTGACAAACTTTACACTGGATTTACCAGAATCCAATAACACTAAAATTAGCAATTTGATAGAACGTTAGTGGGAAGTTTGCTTACCTGTTCCCAGAGAAGGTTGCATGGTTGCACTCAATGTTCAGTTTAAAATCATCTGGATTGCAGTCTATCCATGTCAAATGCAAAAAATGATTATCAATTTAGCAACTAAAAACACTACATGTTAGAACTAAAAAAAACAATTTCAAGAAGCAGTCCCAAACATGGTTTACAAGAGACTACAAAAATACAGGGAAAATCACGAATCTATGAGACAAGGAATATGCCCAAACACAATCCCTTAATATGCACATGATGGTGAAAAACAAAAATTCCAAATAAAGGCCACCAAAAAACATCTAAGGCCAAAGTCCTTGCAGAACAAGGAATGGCTTCATTTTGTAATAAAAAACCACAAGAACTATGTACATGCAACATTGTGCAGTATTAAAGTGTGCTTTTAAACAGGAATTAGCAAAGTCCAACCATATCAAATGCAGTGGAGCTGGAAACTTGATATTACAAAAGAAAAGCATGGCAGTCCCTTCTAAATTACATGAATTCATTAATAAAAAAATTCAAATGTCCAATTGTAACCAAAGGATAATAGACACAATGTTAAGATGTTAAAAATATGTTGTAATTAGGGATGAATTAATTCAAAGTTCAAAAAATGCTATGTGCAAAGGTTGGATCAAAATTCAAAAAAATGATGTGCAACTAGGAGGCTAGAATACTTTACATAAGTATATGCAACATTCTGACAAAAGAAAAGCATTCAGGAATGGTGTAACACCCTGGTTTTGACTCCGTTGCATTAGATGTATATGATGTATATATTGTAAATGATCACGGTGCAGAGCTAAAGGCCAAGGCCCCACCATCGATTGGTTATACTATGTTTTGGATTTAAATTGTCACCGATGGTATATCAGGGCATACGACATACATATTGAGTTTTATCATCATGTAAATATGCATCTTTAATTAAATAACCCAACGAGATACATTCGCAGCAACTAAATTGAGAAGGGGCATGATTTTCACAAGGATAAGGGTGGGGGAATTGTCAAACCTTGAGCCATGAGAGAAAATCCATGTCTCACCGCCCTATTTTGATTTTCCCATCTTTCCTTGTTTTATCCAACCACCACCATTAAAAATTGTTGCTGTTTGTTGGGGCAATTATGGCTGGGAGTGGAGTGTGGCAGGACTATCAGTCCTTTCCCACATGCACACTCCACCAGCGGATTGAACCTCACGACGGGTAGAGGAATGACTACACCTCTCATTCCACTCACTCCACGATGCCATTCTTTCCCTTGGCTATTCATTCTCATGCACAGGATTTTCCTGGTTTTACTCACACAGTTTTCCTCTATGGATTTTGTGGATGGTGTGGGTGTATACTTTCCTCACAGACTGATTGTGGGTTTGCTATGGTCTCCCTTACATTGTGTTGTGTTGGGTTCTTCTTTACATTTTGGGGATGGGAGTCTGTTCATTTTCGCACACAAGCATCTATTATGTTTGATCTCACGCAGCTAGGAGGGGAGCCGCTTATCGATTGTCATTCATGTTCTTCCACAGAGTGGAATCTGGTGTGTTTTCCCTCTGTAGTTTGGGGTCTAGTGCAAGCTTCCCTCATGCACAGGTTGGGAGACTACATTTTCTTCCCCAATGTGGGTTGCGTAAGTTTTCCCCAGTGGCTTTGCTTGTGCAGAACGGTCTGTTGTTCCACACATTTGTTGGTTGTGTATGTTGTTATGCTTTGGGGTTACTGCAGATTGTTTGGAGTTGTTTTGGACATGATAGGGCCAAGAACGACTCAGGAGTCGTTTTCCCCTGTTAAGCTGTAATTGCTGATTAATTGCATGTGTGCAATGGTTGGTCTTCAGACTGTGTTGGGAGCAGGGATGGGGGATTGGGTTGCTTGATAAACCTGGTGTGTTTGGAAACCACACAAATAGAGCTAGAGGGCTGGATTTCTTCTCCACAACCCATGAATAGCACTGGAAGGGAAGGCAAGGCCTGAGGGACTGTGTAGCAGAGAAGGGAGTGATTCCTTGTGTTGGGTGTGTGTGGGTGTCTTAGAAGTCAAGCTAGTTCTAGTGTAGGTGTTCTTAGCTCTGTAATGGGCTCACCATCTTAGCATTTAGCCTTTCCTAGCTCCTTGATGGCCTGATAAACCTGACCATGTTGGATTTCCCGTCTTGTTGATGGCCTGAGAAACCCAACTGTGTTGGCTTGGTTGTGTTTTGTGTATCCTTGGCTATGTGTAATATTGCTTGTTCCTTATTCCTTGGAGAATCATGCCCAGCTTAGGGGTGGCAGCATTGCTGAGAGATTAAGGAGCACGCTGGCCTATGGTTGGTTGGAATGTTGTAGCGACGTAGCTAGTTGCAGAACGAGTTCTTTATAAGATAAGTAATCTTGTCTATTTTACTTCTGCAATCCTATTTACTGTTACTTCTACAAGCCTATTTTCTTTCAGAAGGTTCCATAATAAGCAGGTCTATGGTTGTGATCAAACTGCAAAAGGTTTCTTCTCTTATTGTGAAGCCTATTTTAGCTTTAAATCAAGTGATAAACATTCTAAGAGCCAGGAAGATTCAGAAACTTATTGCTAATGGAGACTCGATGATTATCATTTGCAAAATTAGAGATTTGACTCCCTATGCATTGTAATTTCTTTCAAAAATGATCTCTAGACCTAGAATTCAAAAAATTGCAAGTATTGCAAGTATTTAGCATTGAATCATTTACTGTTTCAAAGGTACCATTTTGTATGGAGGAGTTATGCTTTATGAAACATTATTCCTTGGCTATAAGGTCACCTAACAGTGGATTCAATAATGAAAGAGTCATGTTGCAAAGATAAAGAGAAATACCCTGCTCCTACAACATTGCATCTTTAGAGAAACCTTTAAAGGGATGTATATTTGGCTTCTAGGTGATGATACCAGTGATTTGAAAGGATATTAGTGATTTGAAAGGCAGGACAACTGGTTAAGCATGAATTAAACTTGAAAAACTTTCAAACTATTAGGTATAACAAAATATATATCAGCTATGTCTGGAGATGTACAGGATCTGAAACAGCTTCTATGATGATTGGACAACAGTTTTCCAAGATAAATAACCACTGATAAGAACTGAAATTTCCTTAGAATGTATGGTGACAGTTATCTATTTCAAAGTGTCACTAAAAACATGCAAAAACTGTCAAATATCCAACACTTACCGACACTTGAAGGGTCGGTCTTCTAATGGGATGAAGTGTCAGAGTCATGGAAAAACCATCAAATATCCGACACTTGAAGGGTCGGTATTCTGACGAGATGAAGTGTCGAATTCATGGAAAAATCATCGAATATCCGACACTTACCGACACTTGAAGGATTGGTCTTCCGATAGGATGAAGTGTTGGATTCATGGCAAAAATATCAAATATCCTACACTTACCAACCCTTCGTGACACTTGAAGGGTCGGTCTTCTGATGGGCTGAAGTGTCGAAGTCATGGCAAAGTCATCGGTGGTTTTTTGGAAAGAGTCGAATATTCGATAGGAAAGGTGTCGGAGCTTCAACAAAAGCATTGGTTGACCATTGGATGAAGGTTCCAGAGCTTCAACAAAAGCATCAGAACACCGTCGAAAAAGCGACGCCTGGTGGTAGAATTAACAAAAAAAAATTTGACAGGTTTCCATTCAGGAAGCGGTGTAGTGAAGTTCACTTAAACATGTAGTAACAGTGGTAACATTTGAATGTCTTGAATGCACAAATATTTTGTGGTTCATCATAATGAGGAATGTATAAGTTGACAACTTCTAGAGTACTTACAGTTTTGCAATAAAGTTGAAACCACCAGGTGCAAGCCCACCCTGAATAAAAGGTAAAGATGTTGCGTAAGTAGGAGTTTACAATTTTTATGACATTCATAAACATGAAAGCAATTAGAGACTTCTCTAGATAAAAAGCAATTAAATGCTTACATTCTAATAGTCAACATGATCAAAGTTGCTTCACTAATATCTGTGAGAAATTGATCAATATCCCAACCTAGACATGTTGAATACAAAATATAAAATATTATCTCAAAAAGGGATGCGATCCATTCTTCGAAAGTGGAAACTTATGAATTCAATCAAACAAAATAGGACTATAAGACTCATTACATGTCTGGGCATCTCTAGTGTTTGCGTCAATATTACCAAGCATCCCATAAATTCATGCCATTTCCAGCTCGTGATGACAACTGAAAAAAGTCACCATATATTAATTCCCAAAGATATCATCCATTTTACTACAGGACTGTAAACATTCAAAAATAATCATATAATCTAGTCCCTAGGAGAAATCACAAGGAAATAAAACTATCAAGGGGCGGATAACTGACAAACTTTACACTGGATTTACCAGAATCCAATGACACTAGAATTAGCGATTTGATAGAACGTTAGTGGGAAGTTTGCTTACCTGTTCCCAGAGAAGGTTGCATGGTTGCACTCAATGCTCACTTTAAAATCATCTGGATTGCAGTCTAGCCATGTCAAATACAAAAAATGATTATCAATTTAGCAACTAAAAACACTACATGTTAGAACTAAAAAAAACAATTTCAAGAAGCAGTCCCAAACATGGTTTATAGGAGACTACAAAAATACAGGGAAAATCATGAATCTATGAGACAAGGAATATGCCCAAACACAATCCCTTAATATGCACATGATGGTGAAAAACCAAAATTCCAAATAAATGCCACCAAAAAACATCTAAGGCCAAAGTCCTTGCAGAACAAGGAATGGCTTCATTTTGTAATAAAAAACCACAAGAACTATGTACATGCAACATTGTGCAGTATTAAAGTGTGCTTTTAAACAGGAATTAGCAAAGTCCAACCATATCAAATGCAGTGGAGCTGGAAACTTGATATTACAAAAGAAAAGCATGGCAGTCCCTTCTAAATTACATGAATTCATTAATAAAAAAATTCAAATGTCCAATTGTAACCAAAGGATAATAGACACAATGTTAAGATGTTAAAAATATGTTGTAATTAGGGATGAATTAATTCAAAGTTCAAAAAATGCTATGTGCAAAGGTTGGATCAAAATTCAAAAAAATGATGTGCAACTAGGAGGCTAGAATACTTTACATAAGTATATGCAACATTCTGACAAAAGAAAAGCATTCAGGAATTGTGTAACACCCTGGTTTTGACTCCGTTGCATTAGATGTATATGATGTATATATTGTAAATGATCACGGTGCAGAGCTAAAGGCCAAGGCCCCACCATCGATTGGTTATGCTATGTTTTGGATTTAAATTGTCACCGATGGTATATCAGGGCATACGACATACATATTGAGTTTTATCATCATGTAAATATGCATCTTTAATTAAATAAACCAACGAGATACATTCGCAACAACTAAATTGAGAAGGGGCATGATTTTCACAAGGATAAGGGTGGGGGAATTGTCAAACCTTGAGCCATGAGAGAAAATCCATGTCTCACCGCCCTGTTTTGATTTTCCCATCTTTCCTTGTTTTATCCAACCACCACTATTAAAAATTGTTGCTGTTTGTTGGGGCAATTATGGCTGGGAGTGGAGTGTGGAAGAACTATCAGTCCTTTCCCACATGCACACTCCACCAGCGGATTGAACCTCACGACGGGTAGAGGAATGACTACACCTCTCATTCCACTCACTCCATGATGCCATTCTTTCCCTTGGCTATTCATTCTCATGCACAGGATTTTCCTGGTTTTACTCACACAGTTTTCCTCTACGGATTTTGTGGATGGTGTGGGTGTATACTTTCCTCACAGACTGATTGTGGGTTTGCTATGGTCTCCCTTACATTGTGTTGTGTTGGTTTCTTCTTTACATTTTGGGGATGGGAGTCTGTTCATTTTCGCACACAAGCATCTATTCTGTTTGATCTCACGCAGCTAGGAGGGGAGCCACATATCGATTGTCATTCATGTTCTTCCACAGAGTGGAATCTGGTGTGTTTTCCCTCTGTAGTTTGGGGTCTAGTGCAAGCTTCCCTCATGCACAGGTTGGGAGACTACATTTTCTTCCCCAATGTGGGTTGCGTAAGTTTTCCCCAGTGGCTTTGCTTGTGCAGAATGGTTTGTTGTTCCACACATTTGTTGGTTGTGTATGTTGTTATGCTTTGGGGTTGCTGCAGATTGTTTGGAGTCATTTTGGACATGATAGGGCCAAGAACGACTCAGGAGTCGTTTTCCCCTGTTAAGCTGTAATTGCTAATTAATTGCATGTGTGAAATGGTTGGTCTTCAGACTGTGTTGGGAGCAGGGATGGGGGATTGGGTTGCTTGATAAACCTGGTGTGTTTGGAAACCACACAAATAGATCTAGAGGGCTGGATTTATTCTCCACAACCCATGAATAGCACTGGAAGGGAAGGCAAGGCCTGAGGGACTGTGTAGTAGAGAAGGGAGTGATTCCTTGTGTTGGGTGTGTGTGGGTGTCTTAGAAGTCAGGCTAGTTCTAGTGTAGGTGTTCTTAGCTCTGTAATGGGCTCACCATCTTAGCATTTAGCCTTTCCTAGCTCCTTGATGGCCTGATAAACCTGACCATGTTGGATTTCCCGTCTTGTTGATGGCCTGAGAAACCCAACTGTGTTGGCTTGGTTGTGTTTTGTGTATCCTTGGCTATGTGTAATATTTCTTGTTCCTTATTCCTTGGAGAATCATGCCCAGCTTAGGGGTGGCAGCATTGCTGAGAGATTAAGGAGCACACTAGCCTATGGTTGGTTGGAACGTTGTAGTGACGTAGCTAGTTGCAGAACGATTTCTTTATAAGATAAGTAATCTTGTCTATTTTACTTCTGCAATCCTATTTACTGTTACTTCTGCAAGCCTATTTTCTTTCAAAAGGTTCCATAATAAGCAGGTCTATGGTTGTGATCAAACTGCAAAAGGTTTCTTCTCTTATTGTGAAGCCTATTTTAGCTTTAAATCAAGTGATAAACATTCTAAGAGCCAGCAAGATTCATAAACTTATTGCTAATGGAGACTCGATGATTATCATTTGCAAAATTAGAGATTTGACTCCCTATGCACTGTAATTTCTTTCAAAAATGATCTCTGGACCTAGAATTCAAAAAATTGCAAGTATTGCAAGTATTTAGCATTGAATCATTTACTGTTTCAAAGGTACCATTTTGTATGGAGGAGTTATGCTTTGTGAAACATTATTCCTTGGCTATAAGGTCACCTAACAGTGGATTCAATAATGAAAGAGTCATGTTGCAAAGATAAAGAGAAATACCATGCTCCTACAACATTGCATCTTTAGAGAAACCTTTAAAGGGTTGTATATTTGGCTTCTAGGTGATGATACCAGTGATTTGAAAGGATATTAGTGATTTGAAAGGCAGGACAACTGGTTAAACATGAATTAAACTTGAAAAACTTTCAAACTATTAGGTATAACAAAATATATATCAGTTATGTCTGGAGATGTACAGGATCTGAAACAGCTTCCATGATGATTGGACAACAGTTTTCCAAGATAAATAACCATTGATAAGAACTGAACTCTCCTTAGAATGTATGGTGACCTAAAATAAGACTACACTAAAATTTAGATTCTAGTAAGCTTTTGAGATTGACTAAACCTATCGAAAAGGTTGGAGAGACTGGTATTCTACAATGTTCTTATAATGCACAGTTGCATAAAGGCATATTCTTATCAAGATTTATGACTCTAAAACTGGAATTTACTTGACCATGAAATGCACATTTATGATGAAGCAAAGGATAGAGAAAATCATGATGAGGTTCATATTCCCCATTTGAACTGTCTACAAGAAACTATTTCTTCGTAAGGGTAATAAAGCATGTCTCCATCCTACTTGAGTAGAATGTGAAAGTGCCCTGCCCTAGTTATTTGATTATGAATTAGTTTGAAGTTCCAATTCCCTTCAAGCCCTATGACATGTTTACACCTTCCACTCTGACTCCCCACATGGGATGTGTTGCTTCTTCAATGGAATATAAGAGCCTCACTAAGACCTGGGTCTCATATTTTGGTGTGGAGTTATATTTACAAGTACAAATTTCAAGGTTCATGAAGAATTGTTGAAAAAATACCATTAGTATAGCATTATAACATAGGGTATGTTTCTACGGGAGGATAGAGGTAGAGCAAAGTAGACGGTAAGAGTAAGAGAGGATCTGACCTAGCTAATTTAAAGAAAAAAATCTAAATCTTGGCTGAATTAGAGATTGAATAGTCTCTTAGTAAGGGGTAATGTGTTGGTGAGTGAGTGTAGCGCTAAGGCCTTATATTTCTTTTCTCTTAGGCGTTGATTTTGGAAAGTGATGCTAAGAAGTCCCCAAGATGGCCAAGGGATATCTGACAATCCTACATGACATTGGTAATGTCCCGGTGCAACTTAGGGACATCCCCTGTGCAGTGTTAGATCTTAAAAGATAGGCTCCTCTGAAAATGGATATCTCTTATATTTAGATCCATAAAAATAAGTCTATATGCATAGATAACAAACTTGGAAAAATACAAAGGCTTAAAATGGATGGATAAAAGGAAACAAAAGCTGTAAATGCCATATTAGCAAGAGGTAAAACACAATTATTAAAATAAAATTACTAATATCCAACAACAAAAGAAGACAAAACTCACCCTTGGCCTCTGAAGGAACCAAAAATGTGCTTCCCTCTGAAGTACTCTAAAATCCTTGCACCTTTGGGCCAGAAGCATTATTAGATAGTCCATTAATATTCAATAGTTCATGTCCATTTGTGCTTTCCAAAACATCTTGTCCATTTTTCCACTCCCTCTGCAATTGCCTAGACAATGCCAAATTGGGAGTGGAATAATGGCTTGATCTTTCTATAGAACCTTCTAGCCTTGCAAATAAAAATATTGACTACTTGCTATTCTGAGACTTCCATGAAATTGATATTTCCTTTAACATCCCATTGCATTTATCAGTCTCAATAAGGAGTAAATTTGCTAAATTGTGAGGAATATTTAATACACTATCATTTGAATCAAAATTCAAAGACAATATGTTTGAAATTATACTGTTTTCTCCAACATCTGAGCCATTCATATAAACTTCTGGAAGGATATTACACACCAGATTCTCCAAGCATTCTAGCTTTCCAGAACTGGCATTAAAATCTCTAGCAATTTCTACATTCTTGGGAATTTGAAAACCAGTACTTGTACTTCTATCGGTTGCATCTAACATAGAGTCATTTTCAAAATTTTGGATAGAGCTTGTACTAGTATTTCCAGCTTTTGAAACTGATCTTTCCTCTAACATAGGCTCATTTTCACAATTTTGGATAGAACCTGCACTAGTCTTTTCAGAAATTGAAACTAATCTTTCCTTTTCTTTATGATCAGTAACTCCAAAGTTGTCACCGTCACCATTAAGGGTGCAAGTATTTACATACTTTTGATGAAGAGAACAATCTTTAGAACTATAATCATCCACTAAAAATTGGACTTTTTCCATAAAGGAAGGCACCTCTGCTTCTGAAGAAATAGCTTTAGAGCAACCTTCACAATATGGTTCTGCAAAGTGTTCTTCATAATTGTTTTGATACCTATCATCAAATGGAGACCTTTATAGACAATTCTCAACATGGTTTCCTGAAAGCATTCTACTGCTTTTATTTAGAGCAACAACATTCACTTCACTGTTGCTTTGAACAATAGAGTTGCTTTGAGGGACAGAGATTGGAAAGCTATCTTTAGAAAGTCCAACATAGACAATACCATATGACACTGAAGCTGCATCTTTTCTTTCACTTCTTGTTGTTTCAATGTGCCCACTGCTCAGCTCAGATGAACCCTTGTGTGTGTCAGAGGACGAATTCTTCAATAGACTTTTAAAACCTTCATGAATCCTACATTTCATAGTAGGATAAAATAAACTGGCATTCTTTCCATGGAAAGCTTCCCCAGCGGTATTTACACATGAATTTAATTTTATATCCTTTCCACTCATTGCATTAGATTTGGCATCAATATGTTTTTTAGATATAAACATTGATGACTGCCCACCCTTATTGACCAATAGCTTTCCATGATTAGAACTCAACCCTGATGCCGCAGCTTCCACCACCAAGGCAGAGAGATTTAATGTTGGAGACACTGAAAGTGAATGAGATGAACTTGTTTTAGGATTAGAGGAGCCCTGAATAGCTGGGATCCTCATACTAAATGATTTTTCCTGTGCAGCATGGGAGCCCTTGCAACAACCATTAATGTCTCAATATTCAGTAAGATATGTAATATTCCACCACAAACTCCTAAATCATATGGAAGCTTATGTTCACTAAACTTAATGTGTAATGTTACTCTGCACCAATTCAGGGGGTGTTGGAAAACTAAACAAATATTCCATGACAAGAAATAGATTTCATACCAAGATGCACTAGATGGCAATACAACTGATCTTCTAGCAACTCCATTGGCAAGGGAAGTCTCAGCATTACCTCCTGTGTTCTAGTTTCACATGGAAATATGAACAGGTATATATTATTAGGAAATGAAAATGAAGCCATGTATAAAGAATCTAGAATACAATCACTGAAGTAAAACATAAGCTGTCTAAAGAAAATACACATTAGCTTCTATACTAATGATTATTTAGGACTGAATCAGAATCTATTAAATAATCTAATATGGAAGCATAGAAAAAGCTGTCTGCACAGATATCAATAACAAATTTTAAAGATAATTGGACGGAAGTACAATATACTAAAATCCTAAAGTCACTTACAGGAGCCAGTGATTTGCTCAATTTACTTGAAGAAGCTGATCCAAGCAAGGAAACCTCTGCCACTGGTGGAGGTAAACAAAGTCCCCAGTGTTGCTATGAAGGATTTGTAACATCATAGAACTTCTGAGTTTTGCTTCTAGAAAAATAGGACATAGAAAATCAAAAATCATAAAAGCTAAATGTGAAATTTTTTTTAAACAATTTATCCCAATAAAGAAAACTTTCTAAATTAATATAAATATATTAATAAGAATATTATGTTGAATGTTTCAAAATGAACTAAAAGAGATAATTGGGGAATCAATACAGTAAATATTACATCCCAAAACTAGTGTACAGATATACAAAGTAGCCAAGGCTGATGTCTGAAAATTTTTCCATTCCAATTTCCTCCAACAAATTTTACAAATTTTTCCTCCAAATGATCTCTTGAAATATTTCTTCACTACAGTATGCAACCCCATCCATGTGGGGCCTTCCTCTTATCCATCACAAATTACATGGGCAAAACCATTGAATCTTCCGGTTAATGCA
Organism: Pseudotsuga menziesii; assembly: GCA_001517045.1. Classification (NCBI taxonomy): domain Eukaryota; kingdom Viridiplantae; phylum Streptophyta; class Pinopsida; order Pinales; family Pinaceae; genus Pseudotsuga; species Pseudotsuga menziesii. Next base: position 244,005 of record LPNX010075768.1, read on the forward strand.
TGAAATTCCTTCTCTCCATCATTAACATGGTAAAAATCAGAGTTGAATTTGGTTGTTAACGTGTTTTGCATGAAAACCCCCAAATACCATGAGAGGGGTAAAGATGAATTCCTTACCACAATTGAATCTGCAGATGATGAAGCAGAAGAGTGTTGCAAAGACCTCTCCATTGTCTTCAAATGGAATTCTTGTCAAGTTGCAGCCAAAACAATATTTAACTTGATCCAAAAAGAATTTATAAGAGGCTTGACCATGTGTTAAGATGCATATAAAGAGATAAAATGTATTGAATGTGTTTGGTTCCCAAACTGAACCTCAAACTCTGGTAATTGAGGAACACTCTTATGCAATGGTGGCAATAGTGGATCCTCCAATATCTGCAAATTACAAAAAGGATGAGAACATGTCTGAAAATTCAGGTGGAATGAAAAGAAATAAAAACTAGCTTGTAATAGTTTGTGTTGAATACTTACTTTTGTGTTGAGTGGGTGTGCTTTGAACTTTGGAATTTTGGCAAGCATCTCTTCTTCAAGCCCATCCACAATCTTAAACCTGAATAAATAAAAGAAGAATATGTCAAAAATGTATGTTGCTTTTCAAGCCCTTATGGTTTGCTTGTAAATAATCAAATGCACTAGTGCAAGTTAACATTCACACAAACTTGAGAGTTTGAAAACAATTGATTCCACAATATACCTTGTAGGCCAACTTCTCTGAGCTATTTCAAGTCTAGGATCCTTCGGTATTGTGAGTATTAATGTTTTGCACTTTTGAAAAGGTGCACCAGTACCATCCTGAAATAGATTTCTTATGCAATGAGACACTGGGGACACTAACCACTTAAAACACTAAGGAAAGATGAATGATATTGTTCTTACATGAGCTAGGGATTGCTTGTGGAGTTGCTCAGATGTTCTACACTGAAAAAAAAAACACTTTTTCAACAACAAAAGAAATAGAAATTGAATTTCGCTAACTACAAAAAAGCATGGACATTATCACAATTTACACTAGGTAGGAAAGGAATATGCATAAAATATCCAAGATGTAGGATTGACAAAAGCACACTCTGCCTTCAAGGCTAAGTTCCATTTTCTTTCATTGTTTTTATTGATAGAAGCAGTTGAACCTTTGTTTGGATTTGTTTTGTGTGGAAAAATGTGTTCTTTTACCTTAAGAATATAAAAGAAAAATTAAAAGAAAAGCATAAAACTAACAGACATACAACCCTCTCTCTATATTAAACATGCATCGCTCTCCCTATCCTAAACATAACCCATCCGCACAATGCATGTTAAAATCATTCAACAAAAACAATATCAACAAAATGAACATTCAATTAAACAATCATGTCACCTACCTTAATCGTCCCACTTCAAGCTTTTGCCTTTTCACTGCTTGGTTTTCTTGTGCAACACTCTTTTCAGCACAATATCTGAAAATTACATTATTACACATGGACGTTAATGGATAATATATATCTTACTTGGTATTTACCACATACAACTAGATTACTACAATTTCCTGACAAAACTTGCCTGTCTATGGCCTATTTAGTATTTTTAACTTCTGTTGTGCAATTTCGTCTTGAATTTGCTTGTTTGGACAACTTGTTGCCTACATACTTTGCTATAGAAGGCTTGCTTAGGAGATGAGTAGCTTTAATGATAGTCTTTTGAACTTCCTTAGGTATAACTTGCGCACTAGGAGTATGAACCTCCATCTCTAAAACTCCAATTTAACATGCAAAGCATGAGCAACTTCCACCAATACCAAAATTATAAGTACATTTGAAGTTTAATTCTTTCAAAAAATAGATTGCACAGATCTTCATATTTCTTAATTTTAGGTAAGTTTGATTCTGCCTTAAAGTGGTTACAATAAATGGAGCAAGAAAGAATCATTGCTGATCTTATCACATATAGTACCCTTATTGAATTGGCTAGAAAGCTGAAGGAATACTCAAAAGCAATCTCACTTTTCTCCAAGTTAAAGGTTGCAAACCTATATCCTGATATGATTTTATATAACGCAATGATCAATTTCTTTGGAAATGTAAAACGGTTCCAAGAAGCTAAAGATATTCCCATCGAGATAAGGAAGAAGAATATTACACTAGATACTGATCTGTCTTAGATCAAAGGTTACCTAGACACAATGAGTTGACACTCGTTCAAACTTTTCACTATGCAGAGAAATAGAAAACAGAATTGTATGTTTTTTAACTGATTGTGTGGCTTCATCATCTTGAGAGTTGGGCCAAAAACAACCCCAACGGAAACAAGGCTCCAATTAAATCACATGTTCATTTTCCAGTAAAAAATACTGCAAATCTCTCAGTGACAACTCCAGATAATCCAACACCAATAGGGAATGGACATGATAAACACCTTCATGACCTTTCTCAGACAGACAGAGATATGTTAAAAGAAGTAAATTCAGATAATTGACACCTGCAACAAGTAAAAGTCAAGAAGTTGATATAGCTAGCTTGAGATCTGCTGATGATTCTACTTGTAAGCTGATCAAGAGCAATAGTCACTCTCCCACTGGGCTACTAGTACTACCAAGTTACCAACACAAAGAACGAGTATAATGGACTGAGGTGACATACTACAACCATTGCCTTCAGTAATTATACCGTCACATTGTAACATTAAGAAGACTGGTGTTTGTGTTGTCCTTAAAAGGGTAATAAATACTTGGGGTCAATTTGCATGCTGTTTTAACAGCATCAGTTATATGGAGTTGCATGAGATATAACAGTGCATGCCTTTTCACACATAAAAGTTTGAAAATTTGCATGTGGTCCCTAAACCATGCTTAGAGACTCGTGTTGTAAGGAATACTTAGTCAGTACATTCACTGACCTTAAGAAGAATCTGTTTGAGGGTAATCTGTAGTATGTACTGCAGTAATGAAAAGATGATCCTCTTACACAACAAGATCAATGGAAGCAGTCTACTAAAGGTAAAAGAAAACATGAAATGCATGAAAATTTCAAATATCAGAGCACAAATATTCATTCCATACTTCCTCTCCTAGAATTAATCTTCATTTTGGTGACCTAAAAAACACAAAAGATAAACACAGCCAAAACTAATGCAAGCACCAAAGGGAAAAGTAATTAAAAGTTTAAAAATATCTAAGACAAGTATTCCAATGCATTTAAAAGGATTTTAAAACATCCTCGAACATATGTTCATGCAATGCATGAATATAGGAATACAATACACCAAGCCACAAAGTTCACACCAACGCAACTTTACACTTTTGAATGCAACCAAATGATCATAAGAATCTTCATTCCATTCTGTTCCATTCAATCATTCTACTTTTCATTCTATTCCATTTTTCATTTATCCACTCACAGTGTGATTAAACATGCAAACTAATCAATTCCCTTACACTCATATATTCATATTATTCATCCACCATGTATGCCCATGTAATGTATATTGGCAGTGTTTCACCCTTTATCTATCCACCTATAGAGACTCAACCTACAAGTTTCTACATGAGACTGTACTTACAAGAAAATACATGATTTTACACCTATAGGTTCCATAGGAAACCACACCTACAAGTTTCTATAGGAGTCTCAACCAACAGTTAGAAGTGTGCACCTACAAGAAGCTACAGAAAAGTAGACCTACAAGCATAAAATACCCCAACCTCCTAAGGGAAGCGACATATATTTCAACTTCAAATCATTAATCCACATGCAAGAAGGGTACCTACAACCATATGTTTCATTGCATCCTCGACTAAGTATTGATGCAAATAACAAGGATTGGGTGACAAAACATCAAAAGTACAGTCATATGCAACTATACTAAAGAAGTTTCAAATCCAATGGATATGAAAATACACCATGAAGTTTCACAAATGCAATCAAATGTTCACCAAGAGTATCATTCATATCTCCATACACTCATTCCATCATGTCATTTTTTTCATTCCATTCCCTCATTCATATACTCATTAAATGTATGAGCACTCAATAAAAAAATTCACTTGCATCCACCTTCTTCTTCAGGCATTCCTCTAATGGTTCATTCATCCATATTTTATCTATGCCACTCACCTCATACCTCATGTATACACCTACAAGAGATTGCAACATTGAATCATCATGTTTCTAACCCATTTACCTACAAGAGTATCAAACTAAAGTATCTACAGAAGAGGAACACTAAAGAACTGTCAAGCTACAGGCTTCAACATGATAGACATCTTCTTTCTATGTACTTTAAAAGAAATATTAAAAAGACTAGGATATTAGTTTAATTACATTGAAATTATCATATGATAAATAATTTTTGCAACAAAAAAAGGAAGAAAATATCTAACATGTGCTTAAGCTCTCTAAGAAGAAATAATCATCAGTAAAGGCCCAGATCCCTACAGTCAAAATGGGCATGAGGAGGGTCCATCGGTCTCAAAAGAATTTCCTTCCTATATGGAAGAAGAATACAAAAATACTGAAAAATCTTCCTTGTTACATCAAGAAAGGATTTGCAACTTGGGAAAGATGGTGCTAAGAAAGAGAAGCCAATAAATATGGAGGAACAATTCCTACAGATCTTGCCAATAGAATGAGTAATACTTCATTGTTTTATGTTGCTAACCCTATTCCTATAACAAATATAAATTGTGAGTCTCTTGTTGAAGTTATGAAGGTGCTACACCCATGGAATGGATGAGCAAAAAACAAAATTCAATTCATAAAGATAAAGTCTCATGGTCATAACTTGCTTTATGATTGACATGGGTATTCATAGGTGTTCTTGCACTCTGGTGGAAACATCTATTTGAGAAGGATATACTGGATATTATTAATGCAAAAGAGCCCATAAATATTTTAATGGAAGCAATAATAGCAGATGAGTTCTATGGAAATGTTTTATAGATTATACCCATATTTCTAATATGTATATGTCACAAAATTTGTGTAATTTTGTTCAGTTAAATGACTTTAAATGTGTTATGCAGAGTCTCCTGTATAAGACAAGTGAACTAGAAAATGTTTCCTATTTGAAACATTACATTGTTGCAACACTAGGAATCTTTCCCACATTGTCCAAGAAATATTTCTCAAAGAAAAAATGATATTGAAGAACTTTCTCTTGCAAGATTATGGGAAGAAATAGTAAAACATTACATAAGGAATGTTTAAGAAGGAAGACATTAAATTCCCTAAAGAAAAAATTGATGTTTTCTAATGATGTGTGTAATAATTTTATTGAGATATGTGAGTTTTGTTGCATGAAGAGATAGAATTTCTACAAAATCAATCCTTTGAATTCCTTTTGGCTATCATGTGATGATAAATATAAATGTAGGATGTGCAGAAGAGAAATACATGGAAGTTAGCAAGAGAAATCAACCCAAGAAGCTCTACTTCAAAAAGTGGAGACTCCCTGTATCAAAATCTAGTTTCTTCATTTTTAGAAGAAGAGGCCATTGGGAAAATAAGTGTCCAAAGAAAAATAAATTTCATCTACATTCTAAATTAGTTGCATTGTTCTCAACCAAAAATAATCCAACTCAATGGGACTCTTGCTCAGAACCCTGTTCAGATCAAGAATGTATTTCTATTTTTTATTCTTCTAAAGAAACAGAGTTCATTCCACAAGCTAATCATGTTTCTCTCTTACATGACTTTTCTCCCTCATCAAATTCATCAAATTATTTTGTAGATATTCTTGAAATTGAATTTTTATCAATTAAGATGTTTTCCTTTGTTCCCCATGAATTTGACCTCCAAAAAGTTATTAATGGATGTCACAAATAGCTTGGTTCTACCCCTATCTCTAATATTTGACTTCACAGACACGCTACTTTGAAATGAACCAGTTCACCTGTCATTTTCACTCGTTTACATAGCCTATAATAGTGAATTTTACACCTGAAGCAATGTTTTCTATTCCACATTTTGTCACACCAACACAAAAGCCACATATGATATCTCCCACATGTCATGTATACACTCTTCTTGACCTTAAGATGAAGGAAAAATAAATTTTACCATGTTGAGTAGGGATGGTAGGAAACCATAGGAGAAAGATCTCTTATGAAGTTGCACAAGTATCAACAGATTCAAGAGAAGAAGCAGTTAATTAGAGAATTGATGGAATCCCTTGCTATAGATAAATGAGAATGGATAGATAAAATTGATTGCCATGAGATATCCTTAGATGAATACATTTAGAAAGAATATGAAGGGGTCATGATAGAACAAGAATATTTGACAATGGTCCTTGATGAGTTCAATCAAGATGAATAAAATAGGGTAACATCTTATTCTAAAGAAAATTGCATATATATGTCAGATCTAAATTATAGATTAGTTATAAGTGTTGGAATTAAGGTAGAAGGATATAAACTCTACATCCTTGATACTCAAATAGATATATGAGCCATGATTTTATATGCTAAGAGAGATGTTATCCCCAAATATTATTGGAAATCCATAACATTGAAGTTTAGAGCCATAAATGGAAACATAATCCCTATTCAGGGTTATGCTCCTAATTCTCCTATCTTGATAAATGGCTTGATAAATACAGTCATGTTATATTGTTATGATTTAGGATGTGACATGTTGTTTGGCCAATATTTTTCTAACACACACTTCACCAATTATAAGCATAAGTGAGAATGAAATTTGATGGTGTTTTGGTCACTCTACTGTATAAAAATAACTATTGAAAATAAATTCAAAATAGATCATGCAGAAGAAGAGCTACCACAATCTATTGAGAAAAATATTAAAATTAAGAAGATTGTCAAGAACATGTTCAAAGAATATGTATGAACAACATCAAAATTTTAGGCCTCAGGAAAAGAAAAACAATCTAAACCTTGAGTTTGATAAAGAATCTAAGTATTGTCAAAAAGATATTGAGAAATAGAGCTTAAAAAGGGATATCTACTCCAGAAAAACACTAAATTTCTTAAAGCCCACAAGTGGAAGCAAGGAACAGTTTCAAGGATAAGTAGTATAAGGTAGAACAAAATGAACTTGCAAGGGAAACTAGAAAAGGAAGCAGAGATCAAGGAAATCTAACACAAGAAGATCGGGAAAGAAATAAGTATCTATCTCAAAAGTTTCTTCATTCGCAAAGAGAAAAGAATGATTGAAGAGGCCCAACCCAAAGTTTCTTCATTCTCAAAGAGAAAATAACAATTGAATATGCATGAACAATATATAACCAATGTTTTGTTTCTCTTATGAGTAAGAATGATTTAAAATAAGAGGTAGAACCATCCTAAAATAACAGGTTCATTGCTTAATAGGGTGAAAGAAATAAGCAGAGTACGTTTTACCCCTAGAAAAATACAGCATATAGAATAGGGTCTTGATCAACTACCAATATCGGGATTGGCCTCAACATAAGGGATCCTATAGACCCTCCTAAATTGTATGCTTCTGAATTTGCAGAGAATTTCCAAAAAAACTAAGTAGTCAAGCTACAATAGAACTGCCAAGCTACAGGCTTCTACAAGATACAAATTCTACAGAATTATGAAGCTATATGTAACTACTGGAGATGAACAAATTGCTACATCAAGTGATTTGTTCTGCTTCCACAACCCAATCAAAGACATGGGCTATCTACAGAAGACATTCAAACTCAAGAACAAGTCATGCAAGAAAAACAAGTCTCATATGGTAAATCACAATAGTCTTCAAATCAACATCTATGCATTTCTTCAACATCAGAAATTTCATCACAAGAAATGTACGTCACATAACACCTATTCTTAGGCAATTATCATTTTAGATAGGCATGCATGTCACGATGCCTCTAACCTTCAGATCTTCCTTACCTCAATTTGTCTTTATATGACCACCTCAACAAAACTTGTCATGTGGACATTGAAATATAAGATAAAGGGGGAAGTAACTTGGCATTAACATGTTGAATTTCGTTAATACAGTAAAAATTGGGCAGGAAAAATCAAATCAGAGGTGCAATCACAAAAAGAAGCCGTCAAATAAAAATCAAATTTGAATTTTTATTGACCGCATCATTTCCAACCAAAAGAGAAATAAGAAATAAGTTAAAATGGAGAAACTAACCTCTATAAAGACTACAAACCCTAAGGAACCTTGAACACATGTAGAGATTTTCCACTCATCCATTGTCAAATTGCTTTCCAATCAACCACTTTCAAATTGTAATCGAAATCAAGCTTCAAGTCCATGCAAAGATATGTTGATTCTTTATTTGGGTTTTTACTGGGTGAATTGACGACTCTTGTGGCATTATATAGGGGAAAAATTGTCCTGATTTTTTATTTTACTAAATCGTTCCACATTTTTTTCCCAAATATGGACCATTTTGGAATGAAAAAATTCAAAATTCAACCCTACCATCCATATCCTAGTGAAATAATTTCTCCACACCCTACGAAGTAACTATTATTCTCCCTATGGCCCATAAATCAGGGGCAAAGAAACTGCTATTCACCTCCATTAATGAAAAATATGGGGGAACTAGCTGCTATTCACCTCCATTACTGGGCGAACCAAATTCTCTTGTCCTCCATTACTGAAAACATGGGGGGACCACACGATTTTAGTTACATTTGACAGGGCTAAATTCATTTTCCCCTCTTTCACGCGGTTGGTGATTTCATTTCTCATAGTTATGGGTTCAATAAATATCGGAGTAATGTATTAAATTTTAAAAAAATCTTATAAAAATTAGTCCAAATTTTTTTTGTGACCCCTGTAATTTTGCTCATGGGCTAAATTTTGCCCTTAAATTTTCCCCGCTGATAAAATGACAAAAGCTACAAGGTTTTGTGTGTTGAAAATTGACAAAAGCTACAGGGTTTTGTGAAATTGTCTAAAAATAGAGAGAGGTTGGTAGAAACTCATTCCTAGATTAGATTTGATTTGGACAAACAAACAAAAAAATGCAGAGACATGAGGAGACAGAGATGAATACATATGTAGAGTGGAGTAGCATGGATTTTCTTTCTTCATACATTCTTTATTCTTATGTACCTATGGAGAATGTCAAAGACAAATCGTTAACAGATTGCTAAAGATATTTCATATCATAGAAAGACAAATATTAAATTAGGAAGACAAAACAAAGAAGAGAACATCAGACTAGACACATTCTCTATTAGATGTACTTCCCAAAAAAGAGTGTTCGAGTAGATGTCCTTCCAAATCCATTTTCGCTCGAGGCGACCACCGTTCAATGCAAGCAGAGATGTCTACTCTCAAGACTCAATGAAATCTAGATTCAAAAAATACACAACACACCAAACGAGAAGATATGATCCATCTTGAAAGCACAAAAGAAGATGGACCGGCAAGCGAAATGCCATGGCCATGGAAAGAGGATAGAAAATTGCAAAAGTGGAAATGCCATAAATGCGATAATGGAAAGATTGTTATTGTCATTTTTTGCCTGCGATTTTTGGTTCTCTTCATTCCCTTTTCAATCCAAAGTGCACAAAAGTTCTAAAAGGAAACAACTTAAATCAATTCAATCTTAAGCTTAAAAAGGTAATAGCCTTAAAAAATCTATTGCCCTTTTGACATTGGTATTGTTAGAATTCTTCACATTGGGCTAAGAAAAATGAGAGTCTGGTGTTTTGGGAGACAAAACAGGGGAGGATGTATCGGTTGCAACTGAAACACTCCCAAATATAAGATATTTCTTACTAATGGGGCTTTTTATGTTAGATTTCACTATGGATTTAACAACCGATGTTTCGATAGTAGAATGACATGTAACCCTTGGCGTTATAGGGGAGAAATAACCCTTTGGCTTAGGGGAGCCTACATTCTCAAACACAGGTGTTGTTTTACAAGGTGTGTCTACATCAATAGTACCTTCATCCACAGACTTTGGGTTAGGGGTCTTGGAAGGGGACTGACAAATATTTGTCAATTGGACAGTACAGCAAGACTTTGAGATCTAGGACTCTAAATGGATTTTATTACAAGTAGATAATTGACACTCTATTTCATTGGATTCCTTGATGTCTTGAGTATTTGTAGGGGGGAGAACTTGACAGCAAAGTGGATCTTAAACCCTGGAGAGAGATGATAATGGAGAGATGAGAGATGAACCCCATCAAACCCATCTGGCTTCACTATTTCAGGGACCTCAAAAAGAGGATTCAAATCCGGTTCTTGCTCCAACATGGGGAATGGTGAGTTTACATATGGTTGAGCTGTGGATTTTCTCTGAGAAAAACGCCTCTAAAATTTTTTGGGTATAAGTGAAGACATCATAGAGGATTGGGGTTCTCCTTGATGATGGTTAGGTGGACTAGAAACAACACCTCTTGCTGATGAAAGACTGTTACATGATATAGGAGGTAGTGGAGAGAAACCTACAGAGGCTAGCTGGCATTTTATATTGAAAGCCTCTGGTAGGATTTCCTCTAGAACATCATCCCCCTTAGGATGAGCCTCAACAAACTCCAGTAGATGCATACGAAATGAATTTTGCAAACCCAGCGTATCGTTGGCTTTGGAGAACTTGTCCTTTCCACTTAGCACTGCATCATGCAAGAGAGTGATTTTCAAGTTCAGATTTAGGTTAAACCAGAAAAAAGGAAACAAATTTATATATATATAATATATATTATATATTTGTCAAAATAGGTGGTGTTAAATTGTGATTTTTTCAAGGTGTAAGTGAAAAAGTATGGAATCTTGAAATATTATATATTTTGTTATAATTTATTGAAATTTAGATTATATATTTTGTTACAATATAGCTTTGTGTTTCTTCTAAATATAAAAAAAAACAAGGTAGAATCTCTCTTTATAAATTGTTTTTTTTCATTGTAAACAAATATGTAATTTGTTATTCATAAGAATCAAAATTACATCATAGTTGTTCTTATAAAATCCCCTTCAAAGTAGTGTAGAAGACAATATTGAAGCCATGGGTAAAACATTACAATATCCAAAACTAAACGACAGGGCTACCCATCAACCTGTAGAAAGCAAAAATGCAGAAAAGACAAAATAACTATAAGACAAAAAATAGCAGGGCTTCATAGAATTGTCATATAGATACAATCTAAAACAATCTAAGGAAAAACTGGAATGGATAAACTAGAAGCAAGTAAGCAACCTCCAACAATCATGATTCCATTTGAATACTTAGAGAAGTGAAGAATACCAGGGCAGTCTCCTATCACTAGCTTTGGTAGGTGGTCTGCATCAGAATTGAACTCCCTGACAGGTGCCTGAAGGATAAAGAAAGAAAACAATTCTTTAGGATCCCAATCCTTTTCAACTAGCAATCATAACTCACTGACTGCAAATTGGTGAGACCTGATCTATCCCAATCAATTACGACCTTTGAATAGCCAAAAATAGAGAGCTCGAGAATATTTCTTTTTTTTGTAAACCATAAAATCCCCCATAAGGCTAAAATTTCAGCAAAATTATTAGTGCCATTGCCAACACCCATCCTTTGCTTGAAACTGTGGGAGTCATCTATACGGAGGATCATGCCAGTACCACAATTTCCAGCCTGCTCAGCCCCATCAAAGAATCCATATATAGTATCAGATTCCAACACCAGGTTGATTCGAATCTTTTAAAATTTTGGGGCACAATCTCTTTTCCATTACAGAAAACCTACCACAATATTTGAAACAAGTAAACCTCCTTGCAAAGTTTAATCACTTCTTCTAATGCCTGCTTCAGTTTTCCTTTGGAGCATGTGAGGAATGTCGATGTGCAAAAACAAGTGACCTTTGCAAATAGTGGCATTGTAGGAGGGTGCTCATGCTTTTCCCAGGATGAAATCTCAAAATGCATTTATGAGCACATAGGCTGGAGATGGTGATAATTGCGAATGTAAAGTAGAAGAAATAACTCCAGCAACATTGAGACCTGTAAAAAGCCATAACAACTGGTTATTTATTGGAGTGATGAAAATAATCGAAGCGGTAAGAACCATACCTTTGAAGCACTCCAACTGGTCACTGCGAGATCTTGAACCGTCCTATCATCTGTAAAAATAGGTTATCAAGTGCAAAAATAGGGGAGCAGGGATCGAACGATACCTTCAGCCCACATATCTAAAGTTGGCGTGTTTTTTTGGCCATGCATTGGATGCATTTGGTAATTTTACATGGAGGAGGCACATTCGAATGGCCGGTTCTTAAGGGGATGTAGGGCTATGATGCTTCTAGCTAGGTATCTATATGGTACTGGTTCTAGTATCTAATTCGTAATTGACGTAGGAACCTAATTTTCCTTTACAACATGCGTAACTGGGTTTGCTTCAATGGTGCAGTAGGGATAAAGATGGTCAGGAGAAAATTCATCCGATTGCTTTGTTGGATCTTTGAAGATCGAGGTGCATAGCACCAATATTACTAATAGAAGGTAGAAAATTTATAAAATTTACACTCAATTGTCAAATTTGCAATTTTCCATGACACAATTAAAAATGACTAACATAAATGACCAATTCATAGTCTTCTAGCTAGTCATTTTTTATTTTGTGACTAAATTAGTCGTTTATGTTAGTCATTTTTAACTCCATCACTTATTATCTAGTCATATTTGTTAACTTGGGACTATATTAGTCGTTTATAGTTGGGTCAATAAAAATTGCTCATATTTAGTAGTAAATCGCTTGAAAAACCTGTGGTGACTAGAATTTTTAGTCACCTAGTGGCTAATTCCTCATTTTGTACTAGTGATGGTTTCACCATCTAGCACCAAATCTATTAGTCACTTCCAACAAATCATAGATTCCTTTGTTGGACACTTTGACATAGCTAGACCTATGATATTGGCATGAAACTTTTGTTCAACATAAAATAGAGGGATGATGAATCACTATTTCATTATTAATTCTGAATGTGGTCTCAAGTTGTTCCCTTGTGCAAAACAAATATTGATTATTGTCAACTTGTTGAGCTCACAAATTCACTTAAACCACGAGTACGTCTTTACTTGCTTACAAACATCCAAAGTGATAATAGAATGTCATAGAAAACTGCCTTGCATATGTGAAGCTTTGGAGATTCAAGCTAGTCTAGACTTGCAACAATACCAAACACCTATTATTCATGTAGATAGAAACATTAGCATAAGCGGAGATAGTGTGGTTGAAACTTCAAACACAGACAAACAGATGTGATACAACTCTTCTGACAGACAATGTTGATAATCTGTTTTAATTTACAGTTCGTTACCGGACAACTCTTATGACATATTAGTATGGTATGCTTCTATATATATTTTTCATTCCAGAGCACACACTCTGTCAGTGATCATTGAATTTTATGCATCAAAATAATCTAAGAAGTGTTTTAGATATGATAGATTTTCACTCAACATGTCCAAATGAGTGATGATATATAATCATTTTGTAAAACATATAAATAAAAGGCATGCTCAAGTCCAAGTTAACCAAAGGAATAAAATGTAAAATATAAGTAGTTTGTGGATGCCCAATGGAGATATAAATCACTTGAGAAGAAATCAAGACATTATAAAGGATAGAAAAATAATTTAGTTGTTAATTAAAGATAAGGGCCAAAGAGAAGTGTTGTTATTTACAAAGAACTTCATAAATGCAATAAAGGATGCCAAGGAGTGTTATGAAATGGTGCAAATAAGAGTCTTAGATGGCATAAAGTCCAATAATGTTGAAAAATGTGACACTAAGAAGGAAGTATTAGTATAATTGAGTAGAATGCTAGAAGGATATGTTGAGATTACACATGAGATTCCAAGCAGTTTTCCTCCAAAGAGGAAGATTTGGAACACGATAGACATAATTAATTCATCCATGTATGTACAAGCTTCAATAATTACTCTTCTTCATATTATACCATTTATCCTTCAAGTTAAATAGCATACACAACTTGTCAAGTATCGCTTTCCCATGTTCCAATATCCATTTCCATGGGATTACATTGTTTTATCTCATTGGAAATATCTACATACTTTTCTTTGTGAAGAAAAACTTCCCTAAAAAATGAGCTAGTTGGATTATATAGCATATTACTGAGTTTTTTGGAAAGCTGGAAGGGCTGTTTTTTAAGAACGCACATGGAAATCAAAAGTTTCACCTAGAATGGTAGATGCATACAATTTTAAATATGCATCATGCATGGAAATCACACGTTGCAATAGTACAATGATCCTCTTTTGTACATTTGAAACAAATTTTTTCACACGAACAAATTGATGTAGATCACTTTTCAATGTTTCAATAGGATATTTCAATCACCTTTAAATGTTTCAATAGGATATTTCTTTAGTGTAGAAATACAAGTTTTTTTATACTATGAATAACAACACAATTGCATCAAGCATTAAAAAGACAAAAATGATAAATTCATTTTCTCTAAGAAAGAAGGATTGAATTTAATTTACACTAAGTAAGAACAAATATTTTGTGCAGAAATAAATTCCTAAAAGGAAGGTCCCTTAAAATATGAAGACATCCACATGAATCATGATAATCTATGGAGATACCCATCAAATTTTTATCACACAAATACAATGAACCAAACTTATGCAGAAAAACCTATTCATGTTATTGTCTATGACATATGGGAGATCTATATCAGAAGTATAGGTTTTCCCTATTGGTCTTGAAATAATTATTGCTAGGAAGTGGCCTCAACATCATGATAATCTAAAGAATTAATTACACTGACAGACACAATATAAATGGTAAAATTCATGAATATAGTATCCCCAATATGTCGAGGTGATCAAGATATGGTTGGTCAAAACAAAGATACTAAGAGATTTGTTTTGTGTGTGATACCTTTTGATCATTCTTGAAGGAAATTCATGTTGTTTCATGAGGGTTCAACTAAATATCTTTTATACTACAAAGATGGCATATCAATTTATCAAATGAGCATTATTGAACATTCGTTGATTGCTTGAGCATACAAGCATCAAATGTTCCACACCCATGTGGTTTATATTATTTTATTGTGCATAGACCTAGAAAAACCCACTAACTTATACACGAAATTTCCAAAAGATCAAAGTTATGCAAGCTTTACTGATGGACCAGCTAGCAAAGAATTCTAGAATCTGCAATAGAAACACAACCTCTAGCACAGAAACCTGCAACTAAAAGTTCATAAAATGCCATCGATATTTTCATAAGATTCCTTAAGAAGCAATAATGTGCCCAATTGAATAAGATGGATTGTATGCTGATCTGTTGATTGATCATCAATGAGGAAGTCTCCCATGTAAAACTGAAGGAAATAGAAATATTGATTTATTAGAGTATATTAATCCCATGACATACCTACCAGTAACTATGACTCATACAAAGAACACGGTATGCATGTGTTTATCCTTAAATACAGTAAATCTTGAACCTGGAAAACTAACATGATTCTATTACATACCCTCCAGTAACCCTTTTGAGTAATAGGAGCATATTAATGTTTACCCTTGAAGTGATTAGGATCAATACCACCAAAAGTCATGGCTGTAAATGGGATTTCTTCAATAAAAACATTTTTTCCTTGGGAAAGAACCTCGAAACTATTTCCAACAAATGTGAAACTGTTTCCCTTAGCGAAAAGATGTCATACCAAATCTAGTGATCTATAATTGTAAATCAATGAAAATGACTAATACTCTTTTTTAGGCCATGGATACCTCTAGAAGATTACCTAAAAACAACAAAAATAAACAGTTTTTATAACTTAAGCATTCAAACAATGACTTCCAGAAATAAAGTATCAAATAGATCTTTATTTTTTCAAGCAGATCTCAATACATTGTTACCATAATTATCAATGCAGATATTCTTCTTTTGTATTCCAGAGTTGAGATGTTTTCTCTAAGTGACCACTTTAAACTCGGTGATAAATTGGAAGCAATAAAGAAAGATATAAATTCCTAATAAAAGATTTGCACAAAGAAGACTTTGTAACAAATTAGAAATTATGAGTAATAAAGTGCACAGTGATGTTGGGGGGGGAAGTTACAATGGAAACTAAAAATACCAATGTGCACCATGCCCAACTCACAACCTACAGGGATAAGCACAAATATAAACATAGGTTTTCCACTGCACAATCAAACATGAAATTTGAACAAGATATGATATTAAAAAACAAATTACAAAACTACACAAGAAAGATAAACTTGGGCAGATAACAATATACTCATGCGGAATACTGAGGGAAACAACGCTTTAGATTCCATTTTCCTCACAAGTCTATCTATCTTTTTCTGTCTTTTGACCTTTCATATTCCCATCAAACTCAAATGCCTATCATATTTGTTAGTTTTTCAACATTAAGCTAGCATTATGTTAGGATCTTTACTGAGAAAACAACAAGTACAACAATCAAACACAAGAGACAATGAACACAATGTTTTTCATCGAGGAAACCATAAATGGAGAAAACACCGCAACTTCCTCAGAGATAGAATCAACACAAGATATAAAACCCCAAAACAGTAAGATGCACTCCCGACAGTAGTAATCTTCTTCTTGTCTAGCCCCAATGTCTTCTCCTTCCTCAACTATGCACTACACTTGAGTGTGTGAGTGATGTGTTCTAAATAGAGACCCAAGCTCTCTATTTATACTAATCCTGACATGACTAAAACCCTACTAGGGCCAACCTCTACTAGGAGAGTCTAATAACCCTAGTGCTCCGGAACTACGGGGAATTTAACCCTTAGACAATCGAAGGGTTACTCACTATGACTTGACATGACTTGTTTACATTATTAATTCTCCCAATCGGAACATCGGGGCACGACAACATGAATCAATTACATAATAGATACATCATGGAATAAACATCGGGTTACAATACATAAGATACATAGATGAATACATTTTGAAGTTACAAATACATCAACACTCCCTCTTAACTAGGAAGGTATTCTTTCGACACAATTTTCAGCACTGGTCTTCTTCTCTGTATCAATTGGATCATCTCATCATTTGTATCTCAAGTCTTCTAAGTCTTCAATTCATATTCATTCTTCAAATCTAGATCATCATCACTGGATCTAGATTATCTCTCGATCTGGATCATCATGGGACATCATCACTGGATCTGGATCATCTCTCGATCTGGATCAACATCACTAGATCTGGATCATTACTCGATCTGGATCATCATCACTGGACCGGATCTGGATCATCACTCGATCTGGAACATCACTGCTGTATCTGGCTCATCACTCGATCTAGATCTCTTGGAGTCATCATAACTGGATCTGGATCATATCTCGATCTGGATCTCATATGGTCATCATCATGTGTGCTATCTCATCATGGGAAGTTCTACAGAGCCAGCCTTCTTTCATGTTGGTTGTAGGCCTAGCCATCAGGTAGGTATTCGCCAAGTAGTTACATCTGACCTACTCGTCAGAAAGGCATGCCCAGCACTCACATCTGATCATGTAGTAACCTACAATCACATCAAAAAGGCCCAGCACTCACATTCACTAGTATGATAGGACATCACATCACTAACATCTGTGAAAAAGATTCAGCACTTATATCTAACCTAGAAGGAAACAAGTCCTCCACCCTCGCTAGAAAGGCTTGCACTCACATCTGACCTGGAAGGAACTAAATCCTCTCACCATGACAGAATGACCCCCAGTCCTAGACTAAGCTACCTGGTAACGGACCAGGTGCCTCCATTCTCCTGGATAATGGCAGTTGCCCTTATATCTGACCTGGTAGGAAACAAGTCCTACACCCTCGCCAGAATATCCTGCACTCACATCTAACATGGAAGGAACTAAATCCTCTCACCATGATATAATGGCCCCCAGTCCCAGACTGAGCAACCTGGTAATGGACCAGGTGCCTCCACTCTCCCAGAGAGTGGCAGTTTCCCTTACATCTGTCCTACTTGATAGATGGCCAGCACTCATATCTGACATGGAAGGAACTGAATCCTCTCACCATGACATAATGGCTCAGCCCTTACATCTGACCTGCTCATCATAATGGCTTTGGATCTTAGCACTCATATTTGACATGGAAGGAACTGAATCCTCTCACCATGATAGAATGCTTAGCCCTTACATCTAACCTCCTCGTCAGAATGTCTTTGGGACTCGTCACTTTCCCTTGGAGGAAACCTCGATCTGGAGAACACCAAGCTTCTCCCTAAAGTACTCGAACTTCACTCTGGCCAATGGCTTCGTCAACACGTCAACTATCTATTCCTTCGTCAAAACATACTGGAGCTTCATTGCTCCTCTTTGCACCATATCCCTGATATAGTGATACTTGATCTCTATGTGCTTTGACTTGTCATGGAACATTGGATTCTCTGACAACTTCACACAACTCTGGTTGTCACAATGTATACAAGTAGCATCCATCTGGAGATCAAATAAATCAAACAGTAGCTTCCATAGCCATACTGCCTCATAACTAGCTGAACAAGCTGTGACATACTATACTTCAGCTGTACTCAGTGCCACACAGGATTGCTTCCTGCTAAACTAGGAGATCATACCTGATCCCATACTGAAGCAACACCCTAAAGTTCTCTTCCTATCGATGGAACTGCCTACCCAATCTAAATCAACATAACCCTCCAGGTTAATCTTCTGATTCACATCGTACTTGAGCCCATAATCAACTGTACCCCTCAGGTACCTTAGAATATGCTTTGCAGCAATCAAGTGAACATTTCTTGGATCTGTCAAGAACTGGCTTAAGGTGTTCACAGCAAAGCAAATTTCTGGTCTCATGTTTTTCAGGTACATCAATGATCCAATCATCTGACGATACATCGTAGCATCAACCGACTCTGATGAAGCATCAATCAATAGCTTCAGGTTCAATGCCATAGGTGTGGCCATATTCTTGCAGTCCATCATCCCAAACCTATTCAAGATCTCTACTGCATACTTCCCTTGTCTAAGGAATATTCCATCCGCACTCTGCCACACCTCCATACCTAGAAAATAATGCATCATACCCAAGTCCTTCATCTTGAACTTGGCAGCAAGATTTCTCTTCATATCAGTAATCAACCCATCCATACCTATCACAAACAGATCATCTACATATAGTAGAAGCATCACAAGGTTGCCATATTCAACCTTGTAGTAAAGGTTGGAATCTGTTTTACTCTTGGTAAAGCCAAAACTAGATAGAAATCTATCAATTCTACTGTACCATGTCCTGGGTGCCTGTTTCAAACCGTATAGGTCTTTCTTCAATCTGCATACATGAGACTCCCTGTCATGTGTCTCAAATCTGAGTGGTTGTTCTACATACACTTCCTCTTCCACTACACCATTTAAGAAAGCAGTCTTGACGTCCATCTGGTGTATCTTCCATTTCATCACTACAGCCAGAGCAAGTACTAATCTGATGGAAGTGTATCTGGCTACAGGTGCAAATGTTTCTTCATGGTATATTCCCTCTTTTTGAGAGAAACCCCGAGCTACAAATCTTTCCTTATATTTTTCAATGCTACCGTCTGCAGCATGTTTGATCTTGTAGATACATTTGGAAGTTACAACTGACTTCCCGTCTGGTCTTGGGACAACATCCCAAACATCATTCTTCATGATCGATTAGTAATCTTCGATCATAGCATCCTTCCATTCTTTTCGTTCTGCCATTTCTTCATAGCTGGAAGGTTCTTTATTAATGAAATCACATAGTAAAGCTACATACCCGAAATAGGATCTAGTCCTCTTTCTTTCTCTGTGATTCTCTTCTAGAGCCCCATATATTTCTGCACCTTGGATAAGTTCTCGTACCCAAGAAGGTTTCCTCTTATGAGGATTCTTCTCCAGAGGTGGATCTACAGGTCTTTGTGGTTCTTCAAATTCTCGATCTTCTTCTCGAGTTTCTTCATTCATGGTTGTATCATGAATTCTGGGTGCTTCTGCTTCTTCAGGTTCTTCAGCGGGTCTCTTTCTGGATTTGTTGTAAGCTGTGTCTTCATCAAATGTCACATCCCTGCTGATGTCAATATTCTTGTATCCTGGGAAATATATTCTGTAAGCCTTCATGCTTTCAAAGTATCCCACAAATATACCCTTCTTTCCTGAATGATCTAATTTAGTCCTCTTCTCTTTTGGAATGTGGATGTACACAAGACAGCCGAATATTCTGAGATGGCTGACTTCTGGTTTCTTTCTAGAGAAGACTTCTTCAGGAGTCTTGTTCTCGAGTACTCTATGTGGAGTATGGTTCTGTACATACACCGATGTTCTGGCAGCTTCCATCCAAAGATGCATAGGAAGGTCTTAATCATGAAGCATTGCCTTTGCAGCTTCCATGATAGTTCTTTTCTTCCATTTCACAATCACATTCTATTGTGGATTATAAGGAGTGGACAACTCCCTCTTAATCCCTGATTCTTTGTATAGCTCTTTGAATTCATTTGAAGTGAATTCTCCGCCATTATCTGATCGAATGGTCTTGATCTTCTTTTCAGTATGGTTCTCGATCAAGGCTTTGAATTCCTTGAAATTACTAAATACTTCATCTTTGTTCTTCATGAAGTAAATCCATGTCTTCCTAGAAAAGTCATCAATAAAAGAAACATAACATACATACCCGCTTAGAGAGTTTGAAGACATAGGACTGCATACATCGGAGTGGATGATTTCCAAGATTCCTTTTGCTTTTCTTTCGCTACTTGGAAATGTCTTCTTTGTATTCTTTCCTTTCGCACATCCTTTGCAGAACCCATCATGTTTTGCTTGGATTTCTGGAAGACCTTCGACAACTTTGCTTGCAATAGGTAGTGCTTTGTAATGCACATGTGCAAGCCTTCTATGCCAAAGTTTAGTTGGCTCTATTGTGTCATGGACCAAGGCTTGTTCTAGATGGCCCTTTAATTTGTACAATCCTCCTTCTTATTCTCCAATCACTACTGCATCATCGATAGTATTTCCTTTTGGCCACATGATGACTTGACCATCTATGAATGCAACCCGCATTCCTTTTGCATCTAATGCTGATATGGAGAGAAGGTTATTCTTGAGTCCTAGCACAAACAATACTTCTTTCATTGTCAAAGATTTTCCAAAGTCTAATTTATAGGAAGATTCCCCACTGCCTTTTATTGGATATTGGTAGTCATCTCCTAGCTTTACCTTGTGAAGTGATTCATGTTTTGACAGTCTAACAAAGGATTCCTTGAATCCACTCATATGTTTGGAAGCCCCATTGTCTATAAGCCAATCATCACTTCCATGAGTAATGTTACCTATGAGAACGGATATCAGAACATATTCATCCTTGCTTGAAGAATATTCACTTTCATATCTGGATGTCTTCCTGGATGGTTCATCATCCTCTACAGCATGAGCATGATGTCTTCTTTTGTTTCTCTTCTTCATTATCTTTTGTTTGTTAGGAAAATTCCTTGCATAGTGTCTTGCTTCATCACATGTATAGCATATGATCCTAGATACATCTTTTCTATTGTTATCTTTGTGAGAGTGCTTACCTCTAGAGCTATGAGGTCTTCTTTTGTTTGACTTGGAGTGTACCGTGAGAGCTTGGTCTTCACTTCCAATCTTCTCTTCTCGGGCTGCTATCCGAGATTCTTCTTGAGAGCACTCTTCCCATAGTCTGCTGAACTTGACTAACTTCTTTCTAGCACAGATTTCTTGGATGAAATAATCACATGACCTAGGAAGGCCATTCAAGGTATTCATTACAATCTCTGCATTTTCCACTTCTTCATCAACTGCTTCTAGTTTCTCTTTGATCTAAGAAACTCTTGTGAAGTAAGACTATATTTTTTCTACATTTTGAATCTTCACATTCTTCAGTTGGTTTCTCAGGGTCATCTTCCGGTTTATGTTCTTCCCTTCAAATAATTTGGTTAGGGCATCAAATATAGCCTTAGGTGTCTTGAGAGAGGACACCTGTGGGATAAGGTGATCCTTGATAGAATCAGCAATGATCCTATTTTCCATAACCATCTTCTTCTTATGTAAGGCATTTTCCTCATCTCCCTCTAGAACTGGAACCTCCTCATGGATGTAGAAGTCTAACTCATTTTCTTCCAGGACCAGGGAGATCCTATACTTCCAGGCTCAGAAGTTATTAGCTCCCTCAATATTTTCATCGAGCTTGGTATGATGAGACATCTTAACTGAGAACCTCAAATGGAAATATAAAATATTTTAGATCTTATCAGGTTCAAGATGTCGGATTTGAAACTTGAGCTGAAATCCTGTAGAGCTAGTTCAGGAGAAAATTAGGGTTTTTCTTTTCCAGAGTTCTGTCCACCCAAAAGCCTTGAAATTTTTCCCTAACTTCGATTTTTGGGGGATATCAATCCAAGCCTGGGCTCACTGAAAAATTCCTCTTCTGTGAAAATCCCTAATTTCCGACAGCAGTGACAGGTCCAAAACTGAAAAACCTCAGAATTGGATTCTCCTTCAACAGAAAGATGCGCCCTAAGGAGGAGAGTTATTCCACCTTATGTTTGCTGAAAATATGTTGAGGAAGATCCAAAAACTAGGAATCCCTAGTTCTTGCAGCTGCACAGTGTCTTCTTCTCAGGTTAGCTCTGATACCATGTTAGTTTTTTAACATTAAGCTAGCATTATGTTAGGATATTTACTGAGAGAACAACAAGTACAACAATAAAACATAAGAGACAATGAACACAGTTTTTTTCATCGGGGAAACCATAAATGGAGAAAACCCCCCAACTTCCTCAGAGATAGAATCAGCACAAGATGTAAAACCCCAAAACAGTAAGATGCACTCCCGACAGTAGTAATCTTCTTCTTGTCTAGCCCCAGTGTCGTCTCCTTCCTCAACTATGCACTACACTTGAGTGTGTGAGTGATGTGTTCTAAATAGAGACCCCAACTCTCTATTTATACTAATCCCGACATGACTAAAACCCTACTAGGGCCGACCTCTACTAGGAAATTCTAATAACCCTAGTGCCCCGGAACTGCGGGGACTTTAACCCTTAGACAATCGAAGGGTTACCCACTATGACTTGACATGACTTGTTTACATTATTGATTCTCCTAATCGGAACATCGAGGCATGACAACATGACTCAATTACATAATAGATACATCCCGAAATAAACATCAGGTTACAATACATAATATACATAGATGAATACATTCCGAAGTTACAAATATAGCAACAATATTTATTGTAATGAAATGCCTACATTTAATTTTGTTGTCCTAGCTATGTGGAATTGGTAAAGTATTACCAAGGGGCTAGTTATCATGATAAATCAAACTATTTAAGGTAATTGTTTAGATCAAATAGAACAAAGTTCGCCTTAATGTATGGTAATCATCATCATCAACTAAATGTATGTGTGTGCACATACATAAATACCCAATACACAACTCAATCAAACAAAAGAAAACATAATTATACCTTGATTTGTGGATCTTCACACTATCTTCTTATGCTTTACCTTTCAAAACATCATTCAACATACTTCATATTTTGTCCTGTTGCAATAGTTTCATGTTAGGACCCATCAAATAAATTTATGTTTGTTTATTAAAATAACAAAACCAATCTAAATAAATACAATTCTATTACAATGTAAATTACAATACTATTCAACTATTCAAGTAAATTAATTATTAAGAATAGATCACCTGATAAAACATGGGTAACCAAAAATACTATGTATATAAGGCCATCGATCTAATCAAAATTCCATTTCTTTCCTCTTAACTATGGAAATGTTTCTCAACGCTATCTGTAACAAGTTCCAATGGAGGAGTCAAATAGCAATAGTGAAAATTATACACTAAAAGTATAGAAATAGATGTTTTTTAATGTATTATTCCTTACCATTCATTGAGCTCCTCTCTGTTTCGAGAATAATTTAATGTTCTCTACTAAACAGGACCAACCATGTGAAGGTGGAAGATCTTATGGCCGCTCCCCCCCATCACATTACTCTCAACTCCCCAAACCCAATGCATCTACTTGCAAATAACAATTTATTTCACTATTTCACAATTCAAATAACAATGCATCTACAATGAAAATAACAATGCATCTACTGCAATTTATTTCACTCAATAGTTGAAAGATGCTTTCATTAAATCATTCTTTAAATCATTCATTAAACCATTCAATCATTCAACAGCTGAAAAAACCATTCATTAAATCATTCATTTAGTCAATGGCAGAAAAAAAATCAGTAAACCATTCATTCATGAAACAGAGGAAAAAACCATTAAATGTTTTTTTTATAAATAAGAATTACTCAAAATTTGTTTAGTCACTTCCTTTTTACTTTTTTGCTCTTTAAATATTTAGTTAGAGTCACATCTTTCAGAATCTGATCATCGGTATCCCTACTAGTCTGATCTCAAGGTTGAACTTCAAGTGATGCGCGATGAATTTCTGTAATAATGTCAAAATCTTTCATTAATATATTTATATTTTGATAAATACATCTAATTCATTTAAAAAAACATTATGAATGTGTGGTTTTACTTGCCATGGGCACATCAACATGTTCAACATTATCTTGTATAGGCCCAACCTGTTCCGTGTTATCTGCATCTACATGCTCTGCAGTTGAATTGTGTAGAATTAGAATTAATGTTCATCATCTACTATGGTCTATAAAAAATAGTAGCACATTAATAAATTCATTACCAGGATGAGAAGCATGATCTTCATTTGGTTGGTCATGTACATCCTCGACATGAACGGGATCATTACTTTCCTGCACAAAAAAGAAAAAATAATTTATGTTAATTTCTTTATAAGGAATAAATTGCATGAGCATTAATAAATTATCATTAAACTATACAATTTTTACGTACCTGGGCACCAAATGGATCAGCAGAATATCGTGTAGTATGCCCAGAAAAGCTTCTCCGGTGTTCAACAACGGCGTCAAATCCCTATTCGAAGCCAAGCTTCATGTAATTCGCACTAGGAAATTATTTGAACCAGTCGGCCTTCATATTTGCATGATGTCGTTAATTTTACATTTTTTTCCAGAACAAAACAAAAATAATAAATTTGTATGATATTTGGATGCGGATTCGGGTTTTGCGATACTTACATATCAGGCCGCCAAGTTGGAGTAACCACCAGGCCCAAGTTTGTGTTGGCCAATTTTTTCAATTTTTTCCTTGGTGGCCTTAGATGTGTCTGAGAGCCTAATTAAGTTTTTAAATACATTAGTCGATGTACCAAAATTGATATAAAAACTAGTAATAATAATACTTACCACTACATTTAGGAATGTATTGCATACCTCCCTGTTCCAGCTGGTGGTATCTTTCTTGATTTTCTTAGGCCCTTCTCTTTTCCATCTTCCACTAGGGCTTTCCACTCCATAGATGGAATCATTGGAGGGCGCTCATACCTAGGGTTCTTTTCTAGGTGAACCCTATACTGGTCTTGGACAATCTTCGAATGTTTTCTAGCCTTCTGTAGGACCTTCGATGTATCGAAGGTATCTTTTCCGAACAGACTAACCAAGCGATTAGTTAGATCATCCTTTAAAACTTTTGGCTACTTTTTCCACATTGTACAGATGGTGGGCCCGAATATCTCCAAGGCCAAATCATTCATATGTTTATAAAATAAATCATTTCCTACAAAACATTAATGCCATCATTAGTCAACATTAAAAAATATTATCGGTATATTAGACACAAATTATAAAAACTAAATTGAACTATCTATAATGACCTGGAATCCTCTCTATCTTTATTGGAACTAGTTCTTCATTCATGAAAAATGTACACACTATTGAACCAGTGCTAGTGACACGAGAAGATCCAGGAAATGATTCCACATCTCTATCAAACCCTACATCCACCCCTTCTTCTGCATCATCTGTTGTGGGTGCAGAAGCATCAGTTGCACCCTTTGCTGCCCTCGGGGGTGTCGCAGAGTGTGTTTCCAACCAATCTAGTGGACAATATGGGAGCAATATGTGGTGTACGTGGAGTGGTTTGGTCATTGGGACCAACATTGCCTTGACCACCACTGATAATATCCATAGCGCGTTGTAAATTCAAACCATTGTATTATAATTTCAATAGCATATAAAATCAAATATTATAAAGTTTTTATAAATGAATTTACATTATTATTCGAGAACTTACATCCAATATTTTACGTTGCTGTAATAACAATTGAATCCTTTTTTCGATCCCTTCTATTTGTGAAACTGCCAATGTCAGAATAATCAGTTCCTCATTTTGTTTTTCCCTGGTCTTTTGTAGCACCCTCAACGGGTCTACAGACTCTCTAATTTCAGTATCTCTCATCAACCAGGAGACCTCATTCTATAAAGAGTTTTGAGATGATGTTTCATAAACCGAATCCCCTGTCTGCAGTTGAAATATAAAAAAAATTGCTTAGTCTTTGAAGCAATAGTGTGTGCAAACAATTATATTAACAAAAATTGTCTATCATGATAGAGTCATAGTATTACATCTAGGATTACCTGACGCCTAGACGAGGGTGTGGTCTCATCAACAAATGGGGAATTACCTCGATCATCCACTTGCAAAAAAATTAGAGAACATTATCACAATGAACGTAATATGGAAAAGCTAACAAATACAGAACAAAAATAAACACTATGCTACATGTTTTATATGTGTACATTTTTGAAGTTTTTAGAAAGTGGAATTACATATAGGTTTAATGGTTTCCTTGAGGCTCCAGTCGTCTGATCAATAGCTGGGGACTTTCCCTGGTCAATCTGAAAAAAATGTAGACAACATTACCATCATGAACGCAAACATAAAAATGAAAGAATACATAACAAAATAAAAATTATCTGTCATGATATACATGTTTACGATTTTAAAGTATTTGAAATGGAGAATTAGATTCATGTTTGGTTGTTGCCTCGATGTTGTAGTCGACTGATTAATAGCTGGTTGGATTTCCTGATCAACAATCTGCTTGGAAAATAGATAAGATTATATAAACGAACCTAACATACTAATGAAAATACATAACAACATATATGTATGTCCATTCTAAATTTATTACATTGGCAATATTGATGTATACCTGTTTCCTTGACTCGGGTCAACAAACATCTACGGAGTCTGAGGTGCCCCTGAGAGAACCCTGCATAAAAAACATACTAAAAATTACCTAAGGAAACATGAAAAGTAGAAAATTGCAATTATATGCTAACGAAAAATCCTATAGATGTTAAAATAATTAATAAAAGGTTGGTTAAATTGTTTTTTGTACCACAACCATACTAACCACGTTTGTATCTACACGATTCAAATTGTAATTGATAAGCAGTGCTTCTCCAACAGCTATTGATTTAATTTCACATACAAAGACACGGTTTCCTTCACGTGAATCGAATATGCAGTTGGGTTGCTTTAGTGTAGACCCCGGTTGTGTACTGTTTATAAACCCCACAATATTACTAGTTGTTTTTGGCCTTCCGTCCATGTACAACGTTGCTCTTTTATTTTGAGCTTTGTCTTCCAATTGTATATAATTCACTAACAACCCATATCTACGTATACTTCGTGTATATTGGACCAGCCACATCCAATCACTATAGTTGTAATAGGGTCCAACATACTCCATCAATTATGTACATCTACCCTATCCAACCTTTATGCCGTCCATGCAAAACAACCCCAATCCATGCAATGACAATGGTGCAATTCTATATATCCTCTCATTCACACAAAAATCAGTGTTTACTTGAGGAATATCCCTAGGCACCCATTGTTTCACTAGGTGTTGGTGCCTTAAGGGCACATCAATGTCTCCCACTGTCTCATCATCATAGGAACATGACCCCCCTCCTTTGAGAAAAAATTTCACGCGTTTGTTGAATTTTCTTCTGATCTTCTGACATCTAGTTGATCTAGCCCTTGTAGACCTACTAGATGTCTCACTTTCCTCTAGCCTTCCCAAACTCCCTTTGTTGGAGGAAGACAGGTCTGACAAATACATGTTTGGTTCTACCTGCACCATGGCCAAAAAAAAATGGCATAAGCATAGCAAAATACCAGCAAACAAACTTGGAAAGACTTATAAGCAAAAAACTTGTTAAAGAAAAAGCTTGTCAAGAATGAGTTTGGTTAATAGGTGTGGGCATTTGGTAGCCCTAAAAATTCTAATGTGTGCCCCTCTTTTAGTTACATACAAGTCTCCATTCTCACTTATTGCTTGCATTTCCTTTTCCTAACATGAATTGGGTAGGCTTCATAAGCTTCATATGTATGCTTGTGCCCATTGGACTTTGGCCTTTCATTGTTTTCAAGCTTGAGATGATCTATTATGCATATGCAGTAAATATAACACTGCAATTTATGCCAATATATGTCTGTACAGGGTCTAGAGGTTCTCCTTTAATGGACTATCTCCTTGAAAGAACATATCTTCACATTCATCTACATTTACTTCAGATAGAAGTGATACGGAGTTGGTATGTTGGTCACTTCCATCAAAAATCATCTTTGACATGAGTTCCTTTTTCAAGGAATCTTGGTTAATTTCTTCCAAACTTCTAGGTCACTTTTCCACTCTACATTGGCCCAATTATTCATTTTCCTGGCCATTCCTCTCTCCTTACTCTACACTTGTTGTTGTTGTAACCCTTGCTTTTGATGGTTGTAAGTGGTTTTTAGTTTTCCCATGAATGATGTTGTGATGTTGTAGATGATTATCCATTTTACCTAGTATGTTTTATGATATTTTTCATCGTTGCTAGGGTGCACATACCTATTGTTTATGGATTCTTAAGCTTGAAAGATCAAGGTCCTAAAAGTGCCCAGATCTCATCTAGGACCCTTTAAGAGTCATAATAACAACTATTGTTACAGGATGTTATTCTCCAAATGATACACCAAAACCACACTTATCGGTTAATATTTGTGTAGGGATGTTTTTCTGATCTCTCCCATAATTTATCATACTAATGGGATTGTGAATATCAAGTCAATGCCTTATTTGCATAGTGGCAATCCTACAACAGTACACTGAAAATTCTAAAAAATTCTAATGTATGCCCTAAAAATTATTATCTATGCCCCTCTTTTAGTTACATACAAGTCTCCATTCTCACTTATTGCTTACATTTCCTTTTCCTAACATGTATTGGGTAGGCTCACAAAATATCATGTTATACATGGGCACTATGATATGCTCACAAATATTTGTATAATGTATTATAAATGTGTGTTCCTAAAGGATTTGGAAATATACATGAATGGGCACTATGCTTGGTCACCAATGCTTTCACGTCTTTGGAAATATGTTTGAAACATACATCACATATAGCAAGTATGATGACATGTAGAATGTTGGAGTGATTATGGTGGTTGTGTATTTGGATAAGCAGGTGTTCTTATTACTGGCCTAACCCCTTTTCAACAATAATATTTGCATATTTAATCAAGTGTGTTTCTATATACAATATAGAAACATATATAAAATATATAGAATAATCCTTGATCGATAAAAATATTACAATGAGCCTCATGACTCAGACACAAACTCGGTCGAGTCAACCGATTTGACCCCCAACCGAGCTGACTCGACCTTCAAAACGATTCAAGTGACAAGTTTGGTATCGAACCAAGCAAGTTAGGGTATGACTCAACTGGATCGGTAACAAAATGGTCAATTCATCCCATTCCATACTAACTCAACCAAGTGAATGTGGGACTGCACAGGTCACACACATGACACTTAAATTCAAAAAAAAAATTAAACTAGAAATATAATCATCGAGACTCTAAACCTACTTCATTGTCGAGTCAATTAGCTTTGTAGGATTCCTATACATCATAACACTATTTGGAGTAAAACACAACTTGATTTGTAGGCCCTAGATTCCACCCAAGTGCAAAATCGACAATCTATAAAGCAGCCTCCAAATACAAAAACATTCTTCACAAAATAGGGCATGAACCATGTGAACAACCTTCCAAGTGGACCAACTCAATGGGAAACCTCCAAGCATGTAATATATCTCATGAAATGGTGTATAAAAGAGTGTAAGCATGCTTCAAATGATGACTTTCTCCTTTGGTAGGGCTGAACACTACCCTTTTGCATGTGTCTCCAAGGGTAAATGTTCCTCAAATAATGAGAGAAGGCCTTCCTCTAACAATAAACCAGTACACCAAGGTGAATTGGCTCTCTTTAGGGCTTCCATTTTATGCACAAGGGCCCTTAATGTAGAACAAACTTGGTATTTTAGGGCCAACTAGGGTTGTTACTTCTCTTGTGCATAGGTCTAGAGATTTTTAGGGTTGTTTTGTGACCTACGGTTGCAAGGAAAGCCACCAAAGACTGTTATTTGCTACTGATCTCCTCCAAAAGACTGTCGAGAATCACCTAAAGCACAATCCAACTTGGTTTATAGGGTCTGAAATTAAATGATATTTTTTTTATTTAGGTTTGTTTACCCCCCTTTTGCGGAGAAAAAGTACCCAGAATTCATGATACTGCTATAAATTGTTGATTAGGAGGTTGGAACAACCCTTATTTATGTCAAGAATGAAGGTTTGAGGTTGTTGGAGTTCCCAGGCCTGCTTTTTATGTCCATATCTGTGCCCATAATTGTTTGTTAATGTCATTTCAACCCTCAAATTCAACCCAACATTTCTCAAATCCTGTTTTTTTCATTGTTCATCACTTTTCATAGGGCTATTCATGCCCAGAACTGCCTTTTAACCCTTCAATTTGGCCCAGATTTAGAGGTAGACCTATTTGGTAATGAATAAGTGCACAAGGGTGCCCAAGATGTTGAAATAGGGTTGCTTCATACCCTGTTTTACTGTCACATGTTTGTTTGTGCCCAAAATTCATGTGGTTGCTGCTATAAGGCATATGAATGAGATTTTAGGGTTGCTTTCACCCACAAATTTCTCATTTTCACAACCAAAATTGCAAAGACCGCCTCCTATTGCCATTGATCAACATCTTTTAGGGCTGCAATGTGCCCAGATCTGAAATTTGGCCTAATTATAGCTTATTTGAGATGCTTTACTATTTGTTGTGACCTTCAGAATGCTCCCAAAGTGATTAGATTTGTCACTTTGATGCTCATACTTGATTCTAGAGTTGTTTATGCCCATAGGACTGCCCAACATTGCTCCTAGTGTGCTCATAACTTAAAATGAAAGGGATCACTACTGTTACACTCCATAAACTGTCCAAATTTCAAAACCATCTCAGAAATGCCTAGATTTGATTTCAAGATTACAATCATGACAACTTCACCCCTGGAGAGTGTGATTAGAATCACCGGTGGATACCCATACAAAATGGAGGGTAACACTAAGGAACTTTTCTGATTTTGTGCTGGTTTTAATGCATTTTTTACATGTTTGCAAATTTGTAACTGTACACAAATTTTTTTATTTGAATGCCAATATTTTGTACCTACTAGTATGTTTTGAAATATCTTAAACCTTGTATTTTGTAGTTTGCAGCATGAGTTTGTGGTAGGTATTTTATTCATTGTGGTAAAGGAATGAAGCTTTTGGTTGATTAAGGATTTTAATTATTCAAAACAAGTTCATTTCTGAAAGTGACATTTGATTCCCCACCAAAGATATATCTTTTAATAATGTTGGGTTTAGCCAGCTCATACCTAGTGTTTCCCTGCTCTTGGGGGCTTTGGAGTAGGTATGAAACGTTCCTAAATGTATAGGTATGGAGGTGGGTACATGGAAATGTTTAGGGAGATTTTGTGGCAGGACCTGACCTGTTCCGAGTTGTCATTTAGTGGTTTAGGTATCTCTTTCAATCATCAGCATGTCATCTCTGTATATAGTTTCCCTGTCAGTGCAATGATTCTTCCCAATGTTTGACAGTTGCACTGTGATTTCCATTACATGATTTCCATCTATAAACCACTATTGTGGTTTCATCATTGCTCCCATTCAAGAACAAAAAAGTAGACATGACTTCTCTCCCTACATTAAGTCCACGTGCACATAATGACTAGCTCTAGTACTTCCTAACTTTTCAGTATTCCTTTTGACAACAAAAGTGAAACATGAAACAATATCCTTACTTTCAGCATATTGCACAGCTGATGGCTTTGATCAAATTGTATAAGTACTTTGTTCCCAAAGTAAATATTTTGAGACCTATGAACGAAGGGGGGCGAGATGAATGGTTGAAGGACTCCAATGGAGGATGGATTGATGCCATGTTCTGCCTACCCAAAGGTCCTTTTATAATGAATATTATCCCTAACTTATCATTGATTTGTAGTATTCTATTGTTCACCCATACTTCTCTAAGAAACAAAGTTTTTTGCCGATCTAGTATTTATCTTCATGTCACAAATAGGTACCACCACAATAACAGAGTTGGGAGATTTCAACTTGAACAAAGTTTTATGCTAACTTGAATAGAGTTGGAAGATTTCAAATAGGTACCACCACAATAATGGAAGAAATCAGACCAGCTACTACAGGAATTCTTAGAGGCATATTTCCCAGTGGTAACCTAGAAAAATCATATATATATCTAATCCATGGTGGTGAAGAGTGGACATTTCCAGATCTGCTAATTGGCACATTCAGGAATGAAAAGAATGTTTTAAATACATTTATATCAGTCTGTAATATTTGCTGATTTATTCCTTTTAGCTTGTCATGATGATTCTTGTTTTCCCATATTAATTTTCAACCCTAAGGCAACGCTAACTTGTTTTCCCATACTAATTTGCAACCCTAAGGCAATCCCATAGTAGAAAGAACCAAAAAAAACTATTCCGCACAAATCAAAAGGCTCTTAAATTAACTATATCATGCCTTCCTCAATGATTTGATGAAACAAAAGGGATGAAAAAAGGGAAAGGAAACATCAAATTTCACTCACACCAGGGAATAATTCTAAAGCTAACCAACTGTCTAAACCACAAAGGTCATCTTATCGTGTTAATTGTAAGAGGAGCAAAAAAAAATCAGACACAGTGAAAATTGACATAAAATGTTCAAATAAAAAATGGAGGACATTAAAATACCTAGTACTTGCTTCAAGACCCAAAGCATAAACCATAAGATTCATGATTGTACATTAATGGCCAAGTATTACCTAACCCAATTTCTAGTCAACTAAGCACCTCACGGTCAAATCATGATATTGGGCCAAGTTTATTATAAATTATAAGAACCAACCGATAGAGCAACCAAACATCCACTCTACATGATCGCCAAGAACTAACATCATTCAAGTGAAGGACGTATGCAGACTGCTGCAGACATTATATCTCTACTCAATCGATTTCCTATGAAGTGTTGTAGCTTGCTT
Source organism: Pseudotsuga menziesii (assembly GCA_001517045.1). Taxonomy (NCBI): domain Eukaryota; kingdom Viridiplantae; phylum Streptophyta; class Pinopsida; order Pinales; family Pinaceae; genus Pseudotsuga; species Pseudotsuga menziesii. Next base: position 277,274 of record LPNX010075768.1, read on the forward strand.
AGTGCTCCTCTTTGTTTATCATTTACGTTCAACTTCACAGTGAAATCAACAAGTCTAGGAAAATCTTCTAGTACATCACCTTTACAGTAATGGACAAATAATGATGTTGAGTTCTTGGAGATCCTATAGAGTGGATGTTTTAACCTCTTCAGTGCTACTCTGTAGTGCATAACCCAGCACTTTAGAGGCATATTTCCCAGTGGTAACCTACAGCAATCATATATATATATAATCCATGATGGTGAAGAGTGGACATTTCCAGATCTGCTACTTAGCACATTCAGGAAAGAAAAGAATGTTTTAAATACATTTATATCAGTCTGTAATATTTGTTGATTTATTCCTTTTAGCTTGTCATGATGATTCTTGTTTTCCCATATTAATTTTCAACCCTAAGGCAATGCTAACTTGTTTTCCCATACTAATTTTCAACCGTAAGGCAATCTCATAGTAGAAAGAACCAAAAAAGACTATTCTACACAAATAAAAAGGCTCTTAAATTAATTATATCATGCCTTCCTCAATGATTTGATGAAACCAAGGGGATGGAAAAAGGGAAAGGAAACATCAAGTATCACTCACACCAGGGAATAATTCTAAATATAACCAACTGTCTAAACCGCAAAGGTCATCTTATCATGTTAATTGTAAGAAGGGCAAAAAAAATCAGACACGATGAAAATTGACATAAAATGTTCAAATAAAAAATGGAGGACATCAAAATACCTAGTACTTGCTACAAGACCCAAAGCATAAATCATAAGATTCATGATTGTCCATTAATGGCCTAGTATTACCTAAACCAATTTCCAGTGAACTAAGCACCTCACAGTCGAATCATGATATTGGGCCAAGTTTTTATTATAAATTCCAAGAAGCAACCGATAGAGCAACCAAACATCCACTCTATAGGATCGCCAAGAACTAACATCACTCAAGTGAAGGATGTATGCAGACTGTTGCAAAAATTATATCTCTACTCATTCAATTTCCTCCAAAATGTTGTAGCTTGCTTAGTGCTCCTCTCTGTTTATCATTTACGTTCAACTTCACGGTGAAATCAACAAGTCTAGGCAAATATTCTAGTACATCACCTTTACAGTAATGGACAAATAATGATGTTGAGTTCTTGGAGATCCTGTAGAGTGGATGTTTTAACCTCTTCAGTGCTACTCTGTAGTGCATAACCTAGAACTTCAGAGGTATATTTCCCAGTGGTAACCTACAACAATCATATATATATATATATATATATATATAATCCATGGTGGTGAAGAGCAGACATTTCCAGATCTGCTACTTGGCACATTCAAGAATGAAAATAATGTTTTAAATACATTTATATCAGTTTGTAATATTTGCTGATTTATTCCTTTTAGCTTTTCATGATGATGCTTTTTTCCCATATTAATTTTCAACCCTAAGGCAATGCTAACTTTTTTCCCATACCAATTTTCAACCCTAAGGCAACCCTAAGGAAATCCCATAGTAGAAAGAAACAAAAAATACTATTCCGCACAAATCAAAAGGCTCTTAAATTAACTATATCATGCCTTCCTTAATGATTTGATGAAACCAAGGGGATGGAAAAAGGGAAAGGAAACATCAAATATCACTCACACCAGGGAATAATTCTAAAGATAATGTACAAAGCACCTTATGTCTCCTACCCCATCCCTTTGATGTCTACATCTTGCTGCTCTCACGTTGCACCAAGCGAATGTACAAATCACACTCGCCAACATCTCTTCAAACTACAGTAGAATGGAGGCACACCATACAGGAGCATGTTTCACCTCCACCTATCATTTTGGACTCCCTCTTCACACCTTGATCATTGACAAAATAGTTGTTACAAGATACCACTAATGTATTATTAACAAGTAATGTAATATCGACCCTTGCGTACACTACAATTTTCTCTTTCTAATCAAAAGTTTTTTGACTTTATAATTGTATAGTAGTTTATGAATTTTTTTTATAAATATTTTAATATTTAATAATAAAATATTTATGTATGTAATATTGCGTGAAATGGTAATTAATTTTAGATTTTTCTTCTTTAAATTTAAACTTAAAATTAAATTTAATTTCAAGTTTTTGAAAATTTGAAAATCATATTTTCATAATATACTGAGTTTCTATGTCTAGTAACAATAATTAATGTGATTTGGTGTCCCAATAAGTAGAAATACGATCTATAGCAAAAAGATCAAGAAAATAGAGCAAGTTCAAACCTAGAAGTAGTTACTTTAGGTACCATGAGTGCCACTAGGGGGAGTGTTGTTTCATTTAGGTTAGCTTTGACAAGTCTCGGGTTGGGTGAAGTTGCAAAGGTAATGAGATCCTAAGTGGTAATTGATTGCTTAATTACAAGGTTACAAGAATGAGTGTGTGATCTGAATTGACTAAAGAGTTCGATACGAGTGTGCCAGTCATCCCAAAATTAGGAATCAGTCATTCAAAACCCTAACCCTAAATAACCCTAATTATCCTACGTAAACAACTTTATATTAGTCAAAACGAGGTGGAAGAATTCGAGAATCTGATTTGGGTGTGGTTAATCCTAGGGCTGAATCCGGTAATTGTGCTTAATTATGATTGTCAAGGGGACTAGACCAACACGATTGTGGAGGTCAATCTGTTAATGGGGAAAAAATAGAAAGAGGAAATGAGTAGGCATGTATGTCATGAATCCTTAAAAAATAATCATAGGAAAAAAATGATTTTAGTGACCATTAAATCTTTCTTAGGGTTATATATATATATATATAATATTTTGTGTATAATACTTGATTTAATTTAATATAAATATTCATGTTTAATAAAGATCAAATTGATGCATGCAATTGTAAAATGAATACAATAGAGAAAGATGACAAGGGGGAGGCAAAAATACATCCCCAAGGAATGCCTAAAAGAAAGAAAATGAACCTAACAGAATGAAAGTGTTAAAGCACTAGAAAGCACCAATCCATTGAGATGGGGAGTAATGAAGAAGCTCAAAGAAGGAGGTTCCTTGGTTGAAACTTGTTTCTTTGGAGAACCTGTATTTTCGAGAGCATAGTTTCCTTACTTAGCCTATCCTTGCATTTTTCATTATCTGACCTCCTTTCTAAGAAAAACAATAGGAATAAGCTTAGGGTTACATGGATGAATTCATTGAGTCTCTTTGCGAGGAAAAAAATAGGAAGAAGGTTAGGGCTTACATAGAGATGCTTCGAATCTATTTCATAGGCAAGAACAACACGAAGGATGTTAGGGTTTACATGGACATATTGTCGGGGTATCTTTCTTAGGAAATAGAAACATAAGAGGTTAGGTTTTCATGGATAGTGCTTTGAGTCTTGGAGTTCATACATTGATTTTCTAGTTCATTGTAGCGGGCTCCACAACCCATCTACAACCTGGACATTGGATTGTTTCAATATGTTCCATGAGGATTGGAGCGGGTTATGTGGATTTCCCCCTTTTCCATGGTTTTGAGGATGGAGGATGATGGTAATCACTAGATGGAATATCAACTGGTAACCCCAAGGGACTTAATGGGATTTGATCTTGAGGCCTATGTGAGCTTTCACATGAGCGTCTACCAATTGACGACCCTTGGGTTAGCAACCATAAAACTATCATGGTATCAATTAAGGAGGATCCATGGGATTAGAAACCATAAAAATATCATGGTATATAAAAAATTGAAGGTACCACTATTAACCTTAGGATGCCAATCTCCAATATTTTTGCACCCATAACCTCACAAAAACTCTATGAAAACAAAGAGTTTGGAATTTGTAGGTTACTAGAAATATGAAAAAATTAGAGTTACCAATAAGAGTGATGGTATATCAATTGATATTAGTGATCAAGTAATGAACAAGTATTGGATGCATACACTATCAAATATGTGGTATAAACCTCAATACATCCCTAAACTAAGATCTATGGGTATATTTTTATTATTATTATTGCCCATTGATAGTTATTTCCATTCATTTATCAAATTACGCGTGGATTATGGTGTGTTTTATTTCGTGAAATGATATTTCTACAGTAGGGATTCTTTACTATTTATAGGCTATTGATGCAATTCAAAGGTGACACTATTTTTTATCATCACCATTAATGACTCGTTTATAGGCATTATCTAGGTTCTCCTTGTTAGGTACCACAACTACTGTCAAAACCCCAAATTTTCACAAAAATTTAAAATTTTGAGATAACAATAAATTCTAAAACCTATGGTCTACTAACAGCTAACGGTTTGCAAATAAAAGAAATAGTCAAGTAATTAGTTTCACTAAATTATAATTATAATAACTTAACAGTTCATTTTTGTAACAAGAATAAAGTCTTCTTGCGGGCTGTTTTACTTCAGTTTACTGATTAGTCTTTTCATGTCAAGTAGGTGGAATCTAATTTTGAATCCGGGGCTTACTTAGCAATCGTGCTAACGCAGATGAATACTGGTTCTTACAGGTTTACAGGTATGATCGAACGAGTATGTAATAAAAGTTCTTTAAAGTGTCAGCAGTATTTTATTTGCAATTTAAAAGCTTAGTAATTACGCTGCTAAACTCTAGACAACTTCTGTAAGGTAAAACCATTTGGCTTCCTTCAGTTTTTCTAGTAGACATGTTTAGAAGTAAGTAAATACAGTAAGATATTTTTGCGACTCTAAGCATTAGAATCTCAGTTACAAAGTATTTCTACTTTAGCCTATGTAATTTATAATGTTATAATGATTGTTTTTGTCAGTATTTATGCAATAGTACATTATCTTGTCTATGTAATCATTGACACACATTTTTCTTCTGCAAGATAACTTACAACTTGTTAACCTTTGGATAGTATAACTTCGATTGTGCAAACTACAAACCGTCATGCATTCCTACATGAGATCATGGTTACCTATATATTTTATTTCCATGTCGAACCCTATGGTTCTAGTAAATTCTAGATTCAATAGGACCATTCCTATTCTAGTTATCATGTTTAGTTCTATAATTACTTTACTATCCATTAGACATAGTAAAATGAGAATAAGAACCAAGTTGAGTCATAACCCAAAATCCATCAAAGTATTGTCACTTTGAACTATGTAACAGAATTTCATAATAATGTTCTTACATTCAGTTTTGTACTACTTCAAGTTCTAATACTATTTGAGTTATTAGTTCATGTAAGTCTTATATATGTGCATAATCTATTTGTTCGATAGACATTTAGTCTATTATTAGTTTGTGATTATAAACGTATTTTAAACTAGAGTTTATAATCCTTTGCACTATTACATTATGCCATTTATAAAATTATGACTTGTAATATTGTTATTACAATAGATTTACAATGTATAAACTATAGTCTTATTACAAGGAAAACTATAGTTGTTTATTGGTTAGCAAGAACTCTCCCATAAAATATGTATTTTCTTATCTATAATAAAGACCTAAAATTCTGATCTCTATCTATAAACAAGATATGAATTATTTGATTTCTATCTTATAACAAAAACAATGTTTAGAGGAGAGAAAAGCAACCATTCAAATCGCAAATGTGATATTGTAATAACATAAGGTTTATAGTGGAAATGAGTCTTATGCAAGAATGCTTATCGGGCTTTAACAAAGGTTTATAAGTGACATTTCTTGAAGGATCAACGTAACCATAAACATGGATATTCTTGTCACTATACTAACATATGATAATGTGCAAATGATTATCGATTTGGATGGAAAATTATTGGTTTAATAATATGGTTCACTCCTCGCTCCAATGATTAAATAATTGGATTCTTGTTTTACGCAGGAACTATAGAACATGACCCTCTTTTCATGGTTTGATTGAATGGATACATGGTCATCTCCTGACCAAGCGTCGAGGATATAAAACACTACTTGAAACCTAACCCTTATCATTTTCTTTCCGTAGTTTGCGCTAGCCCTTGAGGTTGCTCTGCTTGGCTTCCATGGCGGCCATTGTTCCTCCTCGCTTTGGTTGTTTTGTGCCTTGATGTAATGCTGAAATTGTCACCGGTGTGCGGTTTTGAATGCCATTTTCAATGGCTGGGTTCTCACTCTACAACTAGTGGATATTTTCGTTACCCTTGGCTCGTTGCCTGTGCAATCTCCCATTCGCTGTCTTCGTGGCTTGGTGTCTGCATCAGTTACCTTCTTCTGTTCTACTAGCTCGCCAATGTGTGAGGTTTTTGCCTTACGGGATATTTGGGTCTTCATTTGTACAAGCTGTAGGTGACAGTGCTTCGTTGAGGCTACTCGTCATTCTCATTTGACAGGTAAATAATAACTTTGAGTTCAATTACTTCGTTGCAATTTTACTTTGTTGTTACAGTGGTTTGTATTGGTATTGTTAACTGAAAGTGGTCTATTCCCTTGCTTGCAAGTTCTCACCACTGTAAAGCTTGTACAATGAGAAATAGATAGTCACCAACAAATGTCGTGGCTCGTGGTTCATTTTCAGGTAAGCCCCGTGGTCCAAGTGTTGGATTTTTCACTCTACTAGTGTAATTAGGGTGGTCAATGGAATCGCCCAAGGTTTTGGAAAACCCTCCCTCGACTCACCACAAGTTATGAAGTTTGTTTTTATAGGTTGTTGTAAAACTCAGTATCAAACCCTCGCTAGGGTAGACTCGGTTTATCTGAGCATTGTACTTAGTTGAAGTTTGGCTTTACGCCCAGGTTGAATTAATGGTTTTTGTAATGACAGTGTTGTCTTTTAAACTTGTTTGGTTTAACATATGTTTTATATTAAGCTTTGTTAGGGTTTTTTACCCTTCTTGATAGTTAGTCAAGCTTTTGTACTTTGTTTACATACTCTGTAAGGGTTTATAATTAAAAATTTAAGGCTGATACTTACAGCCGTAACTTAATTCTTGTTTGTTTGATTGGAGTTATAAATTAGGGTTTGACCTGTAAAAACCCTCGTTTTGATATAAATTATTCTTATTATAATAATTATACAGTTTTTCTATTTGTCCTTAAGGACTGTGAGTAAATTTTATTAACATGTTTATTTAATGACTACATAATTTGTATAAATTTGGTTATTTACTTCAATGTTTTGGTACTTGTAAATGTAATACTCATAAGGGTTTTAACCCTGACATTTATTTCTATAGATACATGCTGTTAATAAAAGAAAAGGCACGGTTTCTTTTATGAATACATTTTGTACATATAGTTCAGTAAATGTATTTCATTTCTGTGTTTAAATTCAGTTGGTTCTTTAATAGTTTAGAAAAATTAACTTATGATTTAACCTAGGATACTAACATATATAAAATACCAGTAGATTACGCTCAGAATATGAGCTAGGGTTTATCCTATTTAAATTTTATAGAGTATTAATTCTTGTATTGTTATTTTGTTAATTCAATTACTGTCACACAGTTTTCTTCAGTTTGTTTTAAAGAATTATTAATTTATAAACATTATTGTTTATTGTTAATAATAATGTTCTGGTCTCCTTGGCTGGACCCCCGAGCCTGTTCTGGTCTCCTTGGATGGAACTAGGTGGAGAAAATAATAAAGTACTAGTCCAAATACTCAATACCCACTCTGCACACCACAGTAAGATCTTTCAGCTGCAAAGATGTACTAGATCACTTTCCTGCAGTTTACCCCTCAAACACCTTCCTCAAAATTTCCCTTCCCAGTGAATTCCTTGAAGTGCATTCACCAGAATGATTCTTCTCCTAGAAAATGAGCAGCCTCAGCTCTCTTCAATGGATACTTTTATTAAGATTGCCTAGGTCTTTTTGGGTTAGTTGTCATTAATTGAGCCACCTGCTCTGATCCCACTTTCTTGGGGGATCATGACCCCAAATGCAAGGAGGTTTCCACCTACAACATAGGAAGTGTTTGAGGATGCTGCCACTTGTCTTTTTGCTCTCCACCTAGTCTCCTCCACCAACTTGACCAGTAACAATCTTTTTAGCAACTCTCCCAAGCTGTTGTCTCCACTTTTATTTATTTAAAATTAAATATTCAGAATTACATTCCACATCCTTGAATCTGCTGAGTCATCAGTTTCAACTTAGCATTAAATTTAACATAATGTCTTAGAATAAAATCAAAATAAGATAACATTATTTTACAAAATTGGGGCATGTGACAACTACCTTCTCTTATCCCCTATCTTTTGAAGGGTTGAAGGTATTACAAAAGGTACTGGATCACTGAATGGAAAAATATAGTATCCCAAACTAATAGTTGATTTTTTTGATAGTATGTTTGTAGGTTCGGTGCTTTAGTTATGCTAGATTGACAAAATAAAAGTTGCATGCAAAACAATGTCATGCCAAAAGGCCCTATAATATAGTTGTTTTGGAGAATAAATATGAAGAAGATTGTCAGTGAGAGAAGGTACACATACCAATAATAATAATTTTGATAGTACGTCGAGATATGTGAGGCATGCAAGCCATGCATGTAGCGGAAGATGTAGTGCTTCTCTCCAGCAGTTGACCACGAACTGAGGAAAAACACACTCTCCAATATTTTTCTTCACGTTTTGGATTCAATATGTTGTCGATGAAGCTAAGACTTGCTAGGAAGGATAGTATAGGTCCTTCGATGAGATGGGAAGGTACCTGCAGAAGTTTTGACCTCCTTTTATGCCCTAGTGAATTGTTCTTCTCCAAAATGGGTGATGCACTCCTTCCTCACATTTTTGCTGGTGATGATTTTGCTAAATGGTTGGTGAATTTTTATTAATTTAGCTGTGTAAATAATTGGCTTTATTAGTGATTAGAAATTAATAACATTAGGCATGAAACATTTCACATTCCATATGTATTAATAACATTTAACAATAATTGATGTTTATTAATAAAGATTATACATTAAACATGAGTAAACATTAGACAACATTAATAAATATTATATATTATACATTAGTAAATAGTATACATGGTTGATAAGGTACAATTATCAAACTAGTTTATTTACTAAACAAGGTACAATTATCAAAATAGTTTATTTAGTAAAACTTATTACCGTTTTTTTTTGCATTGACTTAGAAACTTTCAATTCACTAACTCTAAAATAGCTAATAAGTATTGGCTAATAACGATGACGATTAGTGGTATTATTTTTCATTAGGTTGCAACATGGAAAACTTGTGAAACATAATACCATGAATATTCACCATTGCTTGGTTGAACACTTGTTATCTTTTGTGAGATATAGTTCATGTGGACATAGTTCTTGAACTCTATCCTAATGGACAGTTTTGTTTGATGATGATATTTACAAGTATGTAGGAAAAAATTTAATATTTTGAAAAAATAGTTATTGTAAGTGGTTTACTTCATTCAATCACTTAATGTAAATATATTGTATAGTCCAAGCTCTCATGGTGTTTAGAGCTTGGGCATTACTGGGTTAGGTTCAAGTTGGTTTCTAATATAAGATTTCTATAATAAAACACCTTAAAGAAGAAATCCATACCATTTGGTAGAATTTTGGCAACGCCCTGTTGTCGCTACAATTTGGAAAATACTGTGTTAGGTTCAAGTTTCTTTCTAACCTAGGGATTTTATAATGATCTTGAATTATCTAGGGGTTAGGTTCAAGTTTCTTGCTTATAACAAAATAGGGCTGGGAAATCCTACTTGGGGCAGCGACCGATTTTCATCCTTCTCCACCGGGTCGAGCATACATGTGAGCAGAAAAACTCTATCTATCATGGCTATGGGGGAACTCAAATCCTTCTCTAAACCTCCCTTAAGCATCTCATTTTAGTGGAGTCATCTTAATAACTTATTTGGGAACTGGTTACTGAGATAACTCAAATAAAAACAACCAAACCAGTTTGAATGCGAACCAAAAGGTGGTGGGTTCATCCACTAATTGTAACGCTCAGACTGGCCAGACTTCAGAATCCATATCAAAATGCGGGTCAAATGAAACTGTCAAATGCAACTCTATTTTTACCCCTATTAACTCTATTTTGGGTGGAATGACAACAATTAGGAGAGTCAAACTTTGGGTGCTAAGCAATGAGGGTAACATGCTCTAATAGCCTCTGCCTTTCCTCTATTGGCTAAGAAACCCTGGATATTTGCAGAACTATCTTAAATTTTTTAAAATAGACATGAATTAGGGCACGGTACTCACAATTTTGGGATGCATTGTCGCGACTGACAATTGGCCTCCTTGTCCACTACAAAACCACAATTGAAAGAGTAAGAATGGAAGAATGGACAGAGAACGTAAGAGAAAATGTAATGTAATGTATATTTTATAAATGTAGAGATGAATTACATAATAGGTGCCACCGTAATTTATACCATAATTGGGGAAGAGAGGTGACTTTTCAAGTCACCTCTTAGTTTATTTACATTAATTAACCTAGCTTAATAATTAAATTTGAATTTCATTACATTGCCTTTCCCTTAAGGAAGCTTTGTCCTCAAAGCTTAATTGGTGACAATGACTACGTGAACTATCGCAACGTCTCTGATTTCGACATCTGTATGGGTTGTTACTGGGAGGTTTTATCCCTAGTTCTATTTCGGTTATGTGTTGAGTTTTTCTATTTGTTGGGAGCGCCTTAGGTAACTCTTGAAACACCTTGCGATGTTTTCGAATTAGCTCTTGTGTCTCTGGTTGTTTGTCCATATCTCCTTCACTTGTTAGAATCTCCATTTCTCAACATTGAAGTATGCACGTTGGTGCATATTTCCAACGTAGCTTTTCCATTTGATGTTGTGTAACCAATTGTGTCGGAGGTGGTTGGAACCCATATAATTTGTATGTTTTCCTGAACGCATGGAATTCAATAAAATGTTCTTGTTGATTTGCAGAGTATGTACCCAAGGTTTGTAACCATTGTATTCCTAATACTACATCGATTCCTCTGAGTGGTACTACAAAGAAATCTGATTCTAAGTTATATTCTTGCATTTGTAACTTAACCTTGTGACATCTTCCCACATTGCCAATCTTCTTGCCATCTGCTATCATAACCGTCATGTTAGGTACTGGACGAATAAATAGATTAAATACTTTAGCAAGGTTGACATTAATGAAGTTATGGGTGCTGCCAAAGTCGATGAGAAATATGACGTTATTATTTTTTATATGACCTTTAATCTTCAATGTTTACGGTTGGAATATTCCGGTAATAGTAGCTAATAAGATTTGTGGGGAGTCGTCCTCGATTCCTGGGTGGTAGTCTTCTTGGCTATTTACATCGTTCTCAATTGGTTCATTGACTTCTAGCTCTGCTTCACAAGCATATAATTTCTTTTGTAAGCATCTGTGCTTAGGATCCCATTTGTCTTCACAGAACTTACATTTTCCTTATTTTATTCTTTGAGCCTCTAAACTGGGCTTTGTTCCTTCCCTAATTTGAGGCAGTGTATACCTTGGATTTCTTGTGTATCCTGAATGGAGGGGGTTCTTTTTGGAGTCGTCTTGGTCGACATTTGTATGAATGGATTTTCTTTCAATAATCCTATCTTTACGTCGTGCATCCTCCATGGTAGAGATGTTGTGTAACTCTAGTTCATCACGGATGTGTTATTTTAGACCATGTATGTAAGTCTGTAGTCGTTGGTCATCATTTAACTTTGGGACTCGAGTTGACAGCACTTCCCATTCACAGGTGTACTCATCGACACTATTTTTTTGTTGTAACCTTGTGATTTTGGCAAAGAAGTCTTTTTCTTCAACCCCTTGGAATATTTATATGAGTTCGTTCCCGAAGCTAACCCAGTTGTAAGAACATATTCTTGCTGCATTCTTCCACCATAAGTACCAGTTGTAAGCGCTGACTTCTAGATGCATGGAGACGTATTTAATTTTATCATCGTCATAATGGATGTTGTGGGTGTCTATGTATTCCTCGGATTTGTTAATCCCTGCTATGCACTGTTGTTCGTCCCCGTTGTATTTGGGTAACTCAACTTTCACCCGTATTTGGCATCCTTGTGTATATGTGTTAGAGGACGACATGTTGAATAGAGAATCTGACTGCTCCGAAGTTCCGGGGGATTTTGGTTGCAAATCATTCGAGATTTGTAATCTGTCCAAGATGGTGGTTAAAACTGCTTGGTTTTTCTTTTGGTCTCCTTGTAGAGGGAGGAAGCTATTCTTTATTTGTGACGTAAATTGTGTCCACTTTGATGTCAAATCGTCATTGGTTTGTTTGATTTTTACGTGGAGTTCCTTGTAATTCTTGTTAATTTTCTCATTGATTTGATCGAACCGAGCATCCATTGATCTGGTGATTGCTGGAATCTTCCCAGTGCTGAATGTGGACTTATTTTTATTTGCTGTATAATTCCAGCCCGCCACGATTCTCCCTTTTTTCCACTTTTTTTTTAAGTAATAATAATAATAATAATTATTATTATTATATAGTTTTTTTTAAGTAATTATAATAACAATGATTATTATAATATAGTTTTTTTAATTAATAATAACATTAATAAATAATAATATTATTAAATATTATTAATATTATTAAATATTATTAATATTAAAAAAATAATTATTAACAAATGGGTTTAACCAACCATCACGTGGAGGCAGCGTTGAGCAATGGAGAACAGAGGTGGATGGCGTAGCATATTGGACAGGAGGCAGGAACAATGATGGGTGGTTGGCATATTGGATGTGGGGAAACGCAAATGGGATGGCGACGGAGAGAAGGATGTGTGGTTTGAGAGTGCACGGAGGTGGAAGAGGGAAGGAACGAGGAGGGGAGAATGGAGGAGAAAAGGTAGGTGGGCGGAAGCAGGTAGGAAGTTGGCTAGAGATGGAGGTGCGGATGGAGAATGACAAGAGGAATGGAGGATGGAGTGGTGGGAGAAAGAGTGGAGAGAATGGAGCAGTGCGGAAATGGGGAGTCCGGCGTTGGAGAAGATGGTGGAGGTAGGCACACGTGGCTGAGGGAGGAGAAGAGAGGTGGCAACTGGTGATGGAGGGCAGCGTGAGTGAGTGTGGGAAAGGTAGAGGTGGATGCAATGGAGGTGGGAGTGTGGAGGATGTAAGGTGGTGGGATGGTGCTGAGATCCGAGAAGCTTTGATACCAATGAAAGAGTAAGAATGGAAGAATGGACAGATAACGTAAGAGAAAATGTAATGTAATGTATATTTTTTAAATGTAGAGATGAATTACATAATAGGTGCCTCGGTAATTTATACCATAATTGGGGAAGAGAGGTGACTTTTCAAGTCACCTCTTAGTTTATTTACATTAATTAACCTAGATTAATAATTAAATTTGACTTTCATTACAACAATCCACTCTCCTTAGTATTCGTGGGTCCAAATCGTTGCTCCCACTAATATTATTCTTTGGCCAAGTTGCTCAGAACATCACTGATCACTTAACGACAAGCACCTGACGAGATGCATAGAGGAACAGAGGAAGAAGCTTTCTCGTGAAGCTGAAATGAAAATAGTGCGATTGTTAGTTTTTTTTATTGTTTTAGGTTTTTTTTTATATATATGTATTTAAAATAATTGTTTTATAATTATTTATATATATTGTTTTATGTTTTATTTATTTATTTATTTATGCTTTATTATATATATACTATGTTTTATTTTATTTTTATATACAAAAAGGGGGGTGTATCTATGTGAGTCTTTATCTGTGCAGTGAATCTATGATGATGAGGATGAGGATGTTGCTGATGATGATGATGTCGATGATGATCATGGTGTTATCCATGATGCCGATCATTATGATGATGATGATGATGATGATGATGATGACGATGAGGATGCTAATGATGAGGATGAAGATGATGATGATGAAGACGAAGATGATGATGATGAAGATGACGACAATGATGATGATGATGATGATGATGTTGACGATGATGAAGATGATGATGATGATGATGATGATGGTGATGACCATCTTGATATCATATGAAATGATGAAAATGCTAACGATGTTGATGATGATGATGACGCTGATGATGCTGTCGATGGCGACGATGATGTTGTTGATGATGATGATGACGATGATGATGGATGATCATGATGCTTATGGATTATGATGTTGATGATGATGATGATGTTGATGATGATGAAGATGATGATGAAGATGATGATGATGATGATGATGATGATGATTATGATGTTAGTAACTCTTTTTAAAATGAAATAAGATAAAAGAATAGGTCTAATTAAATATTTACCTTTCATTATATTTCATTGTTGACGATGACGACAATGATGATGAAGACGATGACAATGATAAAGATGATGATGATGATGACGACGACGATGTGTAATGAATATGATGATGTGTGATGATGATGGTGATGATGTGTGATGATGATGACGATGATGATGAAGATGATGATGAATATGATGTTGTATGATGATGAAGACGATGATGAATATGATGATGATGATGATGATGATGATGATGTCGATGATGATGATATGAGGATGGTGAGGATGATGATGATGATAATTATGATTTTGATGACAACGATGTCAATGATGATGATGACGATGAAAATGATCACGAGGATGATGATTTTGAAAGCATGCATGGCTTGGCAATTTTCTTTTTAAATTAATTTCAAAATTAAAAAGGGCCCAATTCTTTTATAATCATTATAATCTTATTTGTGCCCTTTTTGAGCTTGGATTCAATATAACAAAATATGGTAGACCAATATGGTAACATTTTCATCATCATTGTCATCACCATCATAAAAAAAAAGTCAAAAATTCCTAATAAAAGAAAGAAGAGAACAATGATTTATTATCACATACACTTTTACTAAGAACCTTGACATATTTAATAGCTATAAGGCACAAATATGCTATTGAGGAGACTCAAGCTTTGGTGGGTGGAATGACAACAATTAGGAGAGTCAAACTTTGGTGGGTGGAATGACAACATTTAAATGACTTAAGAAGCCATTGTTGTGGCAATTTAACAAATTCTAAATATCTAAAATGATTTTGATGTTTGTCACCAAACTTTAAGGTTGTGGTAAGATCAAAGATATATGAAAATTTTGGAATCTAATATCTTTTCGTGAGCCATAAGGTATGTAAAAGATTAAAAAAAAAACATTAATGTTATGTTCTACATTCTTAACATCTTTCCATGTTTACTCCATTCTTTATATTGAATTTGGAAACATAAAAGTTATCTACAAAATCTAAAATCTAATCTTTTTATTATAGCAATAAACTAAGTACAAATTTTGGACATCAATTTTGCTAACTACATTCTTCTATATAAATATCTTATTTAAATTAAATACTTTTTTAAAATAAACTTAAAACATTCAAAACAAAAATAAAATGATAAATTTTAAAATTTCATATAAAATATTTTATGGAAAAATATTTCAAATATAAATAAAATAAATATTTATAGCTATATTCAGTTTCTTTTTATTAGCAAATATCACCTCAAAAGAAAACCATGTGTGTTACTAACTACAATGTAGCTTATGTGCATTATCATATGATATAGGTTTAGGCATAAATCACTTTAAATTAATATTTATTTATAGTATTTGGCAATATAATTAACTCAATTTTACAACATTCAAATTAATAAAAATTTAGATT